>JANZXP010000004.1:21407560-21421558 GCA_027576715.1 Erythroxylum flavicans | reverse complement strand
CGTTTATATTGTGAAAAAGGGCCCAAATGGCCATTGAAATTTCTGATGATTGTACTGCTATGATTGAAAATGTTTATAAAATAAAGTGGGCTCGATTTGGTTATGGACTTTTGCGTATCATGTTTGTAGTTTAAAACAAAAGAAAAATTTTATACCGATTTCTGAGTGATTGACTACTCAAGCATGCCACCCTCGTGGGGCACGAGCTCAAACATCACCCATCGATGTCGGGTTCGGCTCTTGCGGGAGTGGGATGCTACACAAAGAGAGACGTTTTTAAGAGATAATGCTTTCTCCTGCATTTATTGCCAAAGACCTTTATAGACTTTATAGTCAAATAAATAACAACTATTCCACTAATATAGCTACTGAAAGATATCTTATGCATATCCTACTTCTTAAAGATAGCTATAATCTATACTAGATAAGATTCCTAAAGGATAAGACAAATCAACAATGTTACAAAAGAAATGAGTGTAGTAAAAATAGTAACAATAAAGTAGAACGTTATCTTCAACAGTTACTCACTTGCTTTTCAGAACTCTTAACCTATAAAGCATCTTTGTTTGTTAAAAGAGATAACCCATTTTCATTAGCAAAAGTACTTATACCCCTCTTGTTCCTAATTCCTAAGGCACATTTGATTTTAGTTCACAAATTGTTTTCCAATGACTTCTTTTTTAAAATTTAAAGATGAAAGTTGGACCTATGGCATCTAATTTGTCACAGATGCTAGCAGGTAATAGGGTTGTTTGTAGAGAAACTCCAAGAACATATTACATTAAACTACCCCACCTCACTAATAAACCACATATGATGCATCATTTAACCTAGGTTGTGTTATCCCTAATAATTACAAATCATTAGTCGGTACACTTAAATTTCAACAACAATTAAGGATTATATCGAAATTCTAGCAATATGTCTGCAAATAAATGATTCAATGAACACATTAAAATCATCTTTTCATAATATCCAATGGGTTCATACATAAATAACCGAACAATTACGAGAATATGATTATCCATGCACAAAACACAAATCAATTAACATAGGATAACACAATCAATTTCTAATGAGAGAAAGAAACAACAAAAATAGTGAAATACACTTAACCTGGGTCTTTGACATCAATGTCACCTCCTACCTAGCATCGGACATCTAGCCCTTCATGGGTCTCTTCCAAAAAAATGCTTCAACCTTTACTGAATAACCTAGCTAAAACCCTTCACTATTGCTACTATTATATTCCTCTCTTCTGTCCTTCTCACGCTACCGCTACTCTCTCATTTTCCTATTTAAATTCTGATCCACTACATTGTTCACTATCTTTAAAACCTACATACATCTTGAAAACATCTGCATTTATGCAAAACATCTGCGTGAAACACAGATGTTGTCTGCATTTACATGTGCTTCCCTTGCTTCCTAGCTGCTACGTCGTTGCTCTTGTCACGTTTCACTCCTACCTTTGCTGCATCTTGTTCTTCTTTTCTTTGATAGTGCTACGCTATGTTTTTTGCTCCTTCCTTAGCTGTGCGCTACATTTTGGTCCTTGCTTTAATCCACCTGCAGCATGCGTTTTCTCCATACTTGCTTTACCATAATGACAAAATGCTTTCCATTAAATTCATTCTTGTATGGGTTGTCACATGCAATTTCCATGTATCTTCATCATCTTAATTTTCTTGTCTTTACTTACTCTAATATTTATAATTTTTGTTCGACGAAGACAAGTGAATATGAATCTTCAGAAAATAGCCAAAATATTGAGCGTTCGACTCATTTTAACTTCTTTACTTCTAAAATGTGCTTAAAATCACATACAAGTCAAATTGATTATCTTAAGAAATTTCTTGTCCTTAATCGTTAAGTGTTATGAAATAATTAAATAATCAATTAAGCACATATTAAGCCTCCACAAACCAAACCCTTTAATATGTATATCTGATATATTCCTAATTGATTGTATAATTATTCGATAACGTTTAGTGATTAATGACATCAAATTTCTTAAGATACTCACTTTAACTCACATATAGTTTTAGGCACAATTTGAAAGCGATGGAGCTAAAGGGAGTTAAAAGCACTACATTTGGGCAGTTTTTTGAAGATTCATATCCACTTGTCTTCATGGAACAAGAATGAAGAAGATTAGAGCAAATAAAGACAAAAAGAAGACAGAAAATGAAGAAACTACTGAAGAGAAGCTCACGGCCTGCTAGAATTACTGCACAGCCATAAGACCTGCTGGAATTACTGTACAGCCGTGAACATCACTCATGGCTATGCATGAATTTGCAAGGGCATGAGACACTCTCATACCTATGCAAACGAGCTACCATTCCAATTAGCATTTAAGGTTCTTTGTGACGTGAGTGGAGGGTTGAAGCAAAGAATGGGAGGTTGAAGAAAAACTGAGAGTGGAGAAACTTCTTCTTACCAACTACCCCACTTTAATTTAATTATTATATGATAGATGAGTGAATTACAATAGCCATGCTACCAAAGAAGCCAGCTGTCCCATACATTTTAACCTAGCGTTTAAGGTATAAAATACGTGTTATTTGTGACGTGAAGAGGGCTGGAACTTGGGCATAACTTGGCAATGCTTCTCACGATCGTGAGAAGCCTCTCACAGCTGTGAGAAGTTGCTCACGAACATGACAAATATGTCACACCTGTGAGGCTCTCTCACACCAGTGATAGATCACTCATGGGCGTGAGAAGTTGCCACATCACCTAGGTTTTTAGTATAAAGCAAAATGAGGTATGAAAACCGAGGATATGAAAGAATAGGTGAGTTTCGATTGAGAGAAAAGAACAGAGGTGTTTCGACTAGGCTGAATCATGAGGGAGCTTTGGGAGCTTTGGGAGAGCACGAAGAGGGAGGTAAGCTCTACACCATGAGAAGACTCATAGAGGGGTAGCTTCTCGACATCAATTTGAAGGCGATATTGACGCTAACAAGCCGGTTAAATATTCTTTCCTTATATTTGTTGTTTCTTTCTCTCTTTAGAAATTGTTTATATTATCTGATGTGTATGGATTTGGGTATTGTGAAAAGATGATTTTAATGCGTTCATTGGATCGTTTATTTATAAACTCATTGCTAGAATTTTGATATAATACATAATTGTTATATTTGAAATTCATCTGTAGCGACTAATGATTTGTAATCATTAGGGATAACATAACCTAGGTTAATGACACATCGTATGTGGTTGTTGCCTTGATTAATCCATTTTCCTAATTCGTAATGCAGTTACCCAATTGAATCTAGAGATCGTATCCTAGATTATTCGATAGCTAGGTTTAATTAATGATCATATCTTGATTAAACACTACTTGAGGGACAAATCTGGTTTATAGATTAACCTACAATTAATAGCTTCTAGGAAAGGTTTGAGAACAACAAATCATCGAAATATGTTTAATTAGGGAATAGGCTGAGATAGAACCAAAGAACCGAATTCCTAACAAATTCACCACTTTCATCACTTTGCTTGTTTTCTTTAATTTGTGTTTCTTAGTTTAGTTTCATTTTAAAACCTAAACACTGATTAATTTCATTTTAGATACTTTACACACACTCTCTTTGGGATCGACCTAGACTCGCCACTACTACAGTAGTAGGTCTAGTTTTTATTTTGACTAGTGTTACAATACGCTGTTAAATATCATCAAATAAAATGTTAGAGGAATAAATTGTCCCACTAAACTTTTAGTTTTAAGGGACTTTGTTTTGCGGGAGAAACCTCTCATCATTGGATTACTTGAAACCAAAATCAGATAAGAAAATCTAGCTAACTTGGAGATTTTTGGTTCCCATTGGAACATGCTTACAAATCATAACCATCATGCTCTTGGTAGAATTATCATCTGCTATTGGAAGGTTGAACTCATGGTAGACTTATTAGACTCAACTGACCAAGCTATGCATCTTAACCCATTTTTCATGTAAGAGCACATCAATTTGGACTTATCAATTATATATTCAAACAATTTTAGATTTCGGAGAATATGCTTATGAAACAATCTTAAATCTATCAGCAATAGCATCTCCAATCCATGGCTTATCTGTGGAGACTTCAATTCAGTCTTATATTCATTAGAGGAATAAGGAAATTGCAATTTAAAGAACTACACAATTGATTTGAAAGAATGTATGGAGGACCTAAAAATGACTAATCTTAAGTATGTTGGACACACTTTTACCTGGTCCAATAAATAGAAATTTGATTAGCATATCAAAAAGAAATTGGATTAGGCCCTAGTTAATGACATCTGTCTTAGACATTTTCCCAACAATATTGCTACTTTTAAAGATCCTCTCTTCTTGGATTACACACCAATTGTTGTTACCAACTTGTTCCAAAAAGTAATAAAACATCATCCTTTCCGATTTAACAATTTCCTAGTGAATGCACCAGGATTTTTTGAAGCATGTAGAAAAGGGGCATCACATTCTTTTCACAGGACCAAACAATTCAATTGTGATTAAACTGAAGATCATTAAGCAAGAACTAAAAGTGCTAAATTCTTTGCAAAGATCCACAGTTTCTGCTATTAACTCTTACAGACTTGAACTTCAAGATATACAATTTATACTTGCTTCAAATCTTACTAATCAAATGATATTGGACAGAGAATAATTGTTGTTATCTCAGTTTATGTAGGCCACACACAATCATAATTCTCTCTTACAAAAACTAGCTATAGTGAGCTGGTTAACAGATAGGGATAACATTACTGGCTTCTTTTTCAACTTAATTCTTGCACGGAAAAAGCGTAAAAAAATATATTCCATCACTTCCAAGGATGGCTCAATATTTTAGACACATCAAGAAATCCAAGAGGAAGCAGTCAGATACTTCAAAGACCTACTTGGTACCCCTAGTCCCTTTACTTTTACTCTTAAAGATCTCAGGCAACTGTTATTAACACAAATATCACCTTTAGATTTGGATTTTGTTATCAAACCTGTGGACACAACTGAAATAGAATCTATAGTTTTTGGAATGGATGGCTCTGAAGCCACAGGCCCTAATGGTCACAATGACTTTTTCTTCTGAAAATCCTAGAGCATTATTAGACACTTTATTACATAGGCAATCCAGGTGTTCTTCTCCAAGGGGACTCTTCTAAAGGAGATCAACATAACGTTTATCTGCTTAATTCCTAAATGCTTTAACCTCGTAAACTTTAGTGAGTTTAGAGCTATCACTTGTACGAATTTCCTTTACAAAATTATCTACGAAATTCTAGCCACTAGATTGAAGAAAGCACTAACCCCACTGATCAGTGACAATCAAGGTGCCTTCTTAAATGATAGACATATAGGGGATAACATCCTCATAGTATAAGAGTGAAGGGTTACTCTAGATCCAACTACTCTCCAAACTATACAATCAAGATAGACTTTCACAAAGCCTTTGATAGTGTGAGTTTTGACTCCTTATGGACAATGTTAAAGGCACACAGGTTGCTATATTTATTCACTCACTGGTTAAGAGAATGCATAACATCTGCTTCCTTGTCAATATTGATCAATGGCACTCCTACCAAATTCTTTAAGGCAGCAAGAGGTCTCGAACAAGGGGATCCCCTATCCCCCTATCTCTTCATTCTTTGCATAGAGACTCTCAACTCTCTCATCAAGCATAAAGTGCCAATAACTCCAAATACAGGCATCATGCAAAATGCAAGAAAATTGGATTGACTAACCTTTGTTTTAAAGATGATCTCCTTTTATTTTGCAGGGCAAAGATGGACTCCATACAAAGTTAACAAATGCAATAAGCATAACTGTGAAATATGATATATTATATTAAAATTTTGATATGGTTAGAGAATGGAAGGGAGAGAGAATTATATATGAGTAACTTCTTCTTTTTTTTGGGTAACTTCAATAAAGCATTTTGATAGGCCAAGTTTTGATAAAATATACTCATGAAATAACTGCTCATGAATATTAGTTAGTCAATATAATGCTTAACATTTTATTTACTAACATGCATTTGTGTATGTTAGTAACTAGTTAAAATAACATATTGAGGGTCATTTGCGCTATAAAGTTCATGTGATATTTAGAGTACCATTCACCAAATCTTCCCAGATGTTTCTTTTAGATGATAGAAAAATAGTTACAAGCGATGAGGCATGGAGCATAAAGGAGCTTATGGCAAGTTCCAACTGATTTTCATATTATCATTACAGTTTTAGTGAATCCCATTCACAATAATGACCTCTCTGATTTAGTTTCTGATGTTCTAGATCAATGTTTGGATATCCTTTTCAATAGTTTGAAAATTTCTTATGATCATTTCTCTCTAAATTCTATAAATGTAGCAATTGAGGTCCAATTTGAAAATTTTAGAGTCACTCTTACTCTAAAGTTTAACTCTTAAAGACTAACTCATAATTTGAGACCAACTCTAAACTTGATAGTGTAGTTTGCATAATTAGGATCTAGTTCTAGATGATGTTAAAGTATCTACATTTAGATAGAATATGATTCAAATTCTTAGGCATTTGTTTATGGAGCTTGCACATATTACCTGGTTTCTCCCATCTAAGTTTCCATGGTTTTGAGCCTTTTTTTAAAGGTTAACCAAAGTATGAATGAAGCTTTGGGTAAGTTTTTATTGAACCAAACCAACTTTCTCCAAGGTACTATCTTCTTAGGCTCCTAGAATAGAGTTAGGTATAAAGATTCTATAATTATGCCTCATCTAAATATCAAAATCCTCTCTATTAGGATTCATATTATAGTTAGGAACTGATTATATGATGGTTAAAAAGTCTCTATGGTCACAATGCCACCTTCTTTCTTCTGTAACTTTGTTAGCCCTGGCTTGATTAAGAATATAAATTTTAAGTATTTTAAATTCAGGGAGAAAATGGAGATGTCCCAAATTGTTCCAATTATCGAACCAAAAGCTTACTGATTATTCATTCCCAATCTATATTCTTATCTCGTGACAAATAGAATTCCTTATTTTCAGCATCTAATTAATGTCCATAAGTTATCAAGTTTGATTTTCTTGATCTATGAATAGTTTCCATATACTTTTACCAAGCAAGACTTTGTTAGTATCTCTAGAATTTTTACCAAAACCACCCTCTTCCTTTAATATACACACCTCTCTAGCTAACTTTGACTTCTCGAAACTTGTTTGTCTCCCTATTCTAAAGAAAGTCCTTAAGGATCTTCTCTATTGCTTTCACCAAGTTCATAGGAAGGAATAATTGTGAACTCTAATGGATGTGGAGGTTGATTAGGACTAAGATTATTAATTGGAGTTTTCCTGCAAAAGATAAAGTTCTATTTTTTTAATTCTTAATTCTCTTTTATATAGAGTCGAAAAAAGTAATGCAAAATTTGTATGTAGATCTTGTGGTTGTGATGGATATCCTTGAGTATCTAAAATGAGGCACCTAAAAAGATGGAAAGTTGTTAAACTAACTCAATTGGACTAGCAAAGACATACAATTGACTTTTAAAGTAGTTAATTGTAAGTCTTGAAAAAAATGGTAAAATATCACATAGACTCCATAATAGTTTTAATCGATTGGATTTCAACACCACAAAGCAACAGGTTGACATCAAAAGATAAATTGAACAATTTCAATTTCTTACACTTGTAATGGTACTTGAAAGGCTTTCCCAGATAGATGTTGTGTGCAATAAATCTAGTCAAAACCTCTATGCATATGTCTAGTGAGACGAGGTCCCTTTGTCTTAGACCCTTAGCTTGAATACATGCGTTGGTTCACCATTGACTAATAAACCATAAGAGGGAATTGTGATGCATTGTTCCAACTAATTGGTGAATTTGCTAAGGAAACCAAATGCCTCAAGAGTATCCATTATGAATTTTTAGTTAATGGACTTGAATGCTTTGTGAAATTCTATCTTTATAGAGTAGCTTCTAATGGACTTTTCCTATGGTAAAACTTAAATAACTTATATGCCATTAGTATATTATCCCAACATTTCTTCTTTGAATGAAAGCTCCTGGAATGGGATTGATGATGTGCCTAAGGATAACTTGCAATCTAGTGGCTAGGATCTTGGAGATGATTTTATAAAGAGTATTACAACATACAATAGGCCTAAATTCCTAAAGGGATAAAGGATTGGGGGTCTTGAGAACAAGGCAGAGAAATGTCTTGTTTCATTTCCTTTAGTACTTTTCTTATTGTGAAAATTTCTTGCATAGCCTTGATGACTTGACTGCTTACCGATAGTCAAGATTTCTTTAAAAAAAATGAAGTATTGAATTTAGTAGACCATAGAATTTTGCTAGGCTGAATAGTAAATAACACCTTTTCAATCTCCACACTTGCCACATGCAAATTGAGTGCGTCTATCTGTCCTTGTGTGAGAGCTGGAGAAATGAATGATTTAATGGCCTGCACAGAAGAAATTAAGTTAGCTTTAATCCTTAAGGTATCCTTGAAGTAGTTAAAAGTCGAAGTCTCTAAATCCTCCTGTTTCAGGTAGGAAACACCTTTATGATTTGTTAAAAACTTACTTTGTTGATGCTAATTCTAGATTGAATAGCATTGGGAAAGTAAGTTGAGTTTCTATCTCCTTCTTAGAGATATTAGATTCTAAATTTCTGTTTAGGGATGAATTAATTAGAGCTTCTAACACTTACAAGAGCAGCTTTTTCTTTCAACTTGAGACACGGATAACTTGTATGAATCAACTTATTTTATAGCAAGAAGACGTAAAATTTATTTTTCTCGTGTCCAAATTAATTATTTTAGTATATTTAGGATCTATTTATCACAAACTGAGTATATAACTACAACGGAGCTATGTCAATTGACATTCATTCAGGCGTGGAAGAGCCCGATAGCATGGTTGATAAGGTTCACAACTAAAAACATAGGATAGAAGCAAACTTCTTATTTTCTTATGTCTGCAAAATCAAACTTCTTTAACTTACAAAATTCACTTGCCCCACACCAATTAAGAATTTCAGAACTGAATTTAAGAATATAGTTACAGAAATATTTTTGACGAGTTTGAACAATCAAATACAGGGAAGTGGGCAACAACTGCTTCCAACATCCTAGCATTTACATCTGCCTTCTTATTGTTACTAAATGTACATAACTTGATTGAACTCTGGCCTCTACAAACAAATAATAATTACTTTCCATGTACAAGATCAAATAAAAGAATGGTAATGAAAGAAAAATAAAGTGATGTTTATATCTCCCCATTCTGATAATGGCTGAATTTTAATGTAGTTGTTGATGAAGTTTATGCTCCACTTTTCTAATGGAGTAACCATATGCAAAAACTAACCGTTTCCCAAATCTTCTGAGGTTTAATGTCACATTTTGGCTATCAAGATATGTTGCCTTCGTGTACTGCCAACCCTTTTTGGTCACACTGCTGGGGTCTTGAAGAACAGGATCATTCATATCATATTTATCATACAATGAGCTCTCTCTTGGAAGAATCTGATAGCCAACATACTTCAACCCCAGCTTCTTTGCAGGCTCCCCATAGTAAGTCTCAGCTGACCATTCTGTTCCAAGAGGAATCACTTGGATAAACACTGAACCAGGCCTCATAAACAGAAAGTGAGTCATGGCAGCACCATGCACACCAACCATAACATCACTTGAATTGAGTGCCTTGTAAATTTTAGCAAGTTCTGTTGTTTGGTCAGGCCTCAAAACTTCAACTTCAAATCCAATTTCTCCTGCCATTTTCACGAGTAAATCCTCATTGGATATCGCTCTAGAAACAATTCGAGATAATATGACCAATTTAGGTCTCTTCAGTATTATTTTACGCACTTCCTTTTCCGGGCCTAAAGGAGCTCCAGAAGTCACGGGTAAAGGTAGCACGTCCAGTTTGGGCTGTTCTTGAGCTTCTCGTTCCTCCTCTTCAATTAAACCTTTAATTCGAGGCCAATATACTCGGTCCAGAAGATTACGGAAATCAATAATGCTTTTATTCCCTTGCATGAGTGAAGGATTGACGGTAAGTTCATCATGGATTCTAAGACCAACAATGGCTTCAGGGAAGCAGTGGGTTCTGTTGTCTCCACTAAAATCAATAGCTGGATAATCAGAAAGATGAGAAAGAATATTTCCGTATTTTGTAATCCACCAATCATGATACTCCAAGATCACAAACTGAACTTTCCGGTTCAAATGCTGGGATGTGATGAACAAGGGCAAAATACCATCATTGAATTCATGATAAACATTTCCAGTATATCCTCCAGTCGAGAAAACCACAGCAGGCACATCATGCTTGACATCACAGCGATGCTTACTCCTAGAATACTCTTTCTGAGCTACAAGGTGCAATTCATCTATGGTATCCATTACACTTGTCTCCCACTTCCGGGTGTAAGGTTTGATCATTTCATGCTGGAGTTCCCCATGCTGACTAATTATTTTTGCTGCAAGGTCGGTGAAATTACTGGTGTTTCTTGAGGCATAAACAAAGATTGAAGAAGAGGTAGATTGCGTTCTTACATCCCCTTTCATGACACAAACGTCAGTTCGAATACTCTTCCTATCACAACATATGGTTCCTGAATTTTATCCCAAAAAAACAAAATGTGTGAAAAGCTTCATTTATCAACAGTTATATGCTAAACCTATTTTTTAGATTATTCTACTTTGTCTTCAACACAGTAAAAGTATTAGGAAGTACAAGTTTTTTTAAATTTATTTTACAACTCTTTTTACCTCCACTTTCATGGTCCTTAAAAATGTGACAGGAGCTTTACTTTCTACTCAATGAAATTACTTGCAACTTCTGTTTCCCTACTCGATAAAATTACCCATGAAAATGACAGACAGAAATCCATAAGATTACTAAAGAATTTAGATTTGCAGGAAACCATGGAGCATAAGGAACTCCTGAATATCTAAAACAATAGTTAAATAGCTATTATACAGAGCTTCCCATCTCCACCCAACAAAACATGTTTTTGGAGCATAAGGAGCAAGAGGCATAACAAATAAGCGAGACATAAACAGATAACTACTAACCGTTGGAGGCGCAGGAACACAGAGAATCATTGAACTCCATATCAGGAACAAGCCCCTCACTTTCTGGACCATATGAATCTATATAGAACAACAATGAGACAAACATGTGGATATGATGTACATATGCACATATACAATGAAAGAAATGGAAGAGGACATGAAAACCAGAGACAAAGAAAAGCTTACAGAAGAGAGAGCAAGCACGGGAAGAACAAAACAAGTGAGTTGCGAAAATGAGGGTGCAAGATAGAAGACAGAGGAGAAGTACAGAAAGAAGCTTAGGCCTTGCTCTCTTGTAGTAATAGACCGAAGAGAGCGCTTCAGCTTCTTCTATATGCTTCATGTCACCTTTTCGGAGCTGATGGCAACGGACCATTTTTTCGTATTTTTATTTTTCTTCTATATTTGCAAGACACTAGCTACCTTTTCTCACGTCTCTGAGGTCCTTTGTTTGGGGTATAGTCACAGATGTTTGCACAAGAACCCAGGCTTAAAGAAAGAAATAGAAGGGCAACGAGGGTGGTTTCAAAAGCTTCCTCTTTTGATGGGATATAGTTTTGCCTTTGCCTTGATATTCACTCCGTTGAATACGATCAGAACGGAAAGAAGAGAGAGAGAGAGAGAAGCAAAGGATGGTGTCTGTGTGCATCAAAAATTGAAGAGGTTTTATTTTATATCTCCTACAAGCTACGATTACAAATGAGTTGTCTCTTTTCTAACTCGTTAATTAATAACAAACATAATTAATTATTTTAGTATTAGAGCCAAAATACTGGGTTCATCGACATGGATCCTTTCTGTACGTTCTTCGATTGGCTTCTTCTTATTTGGTGGCTAATGTTTTTCTTTTTCTTTTCTACTTTCTCCGATGAGAAACATATGTAACATAGGCGGCGCCGCTGCCGTCAGTAAGTAGTTGATCATGATATCCTCTCAGCTTCTACCATCCGCCAATATTTACTAGTATGATGTCTGCTTGTCGTTCAATTTTATCCAACATTAACCAATTCCATCAAAATTCAAATTTATTTTAAAAAATTAAGTTCTAATCAAATTAATCTTTAATATTAGAATTGAAAAAAAAAACTCCTGACAGCCTTAGTTCCTACCCATTGGCTATTCAGGAGTCACCAAAAGCATTTATAAAAACAAAGGAAAAAATTCACACAACATAACGAGAGGAAACGCGCAAAGCCAAAATTAATGGCCATGGTTAGGCACAAATTCCTGTGGATGGGTCCCATTTATTGCGATTTTTGTGGAAGAGCCCAACCGAACCGAAACACGTCGTCTGCTGGCTTTGCTGGTTTGCGCTTGCGCGGTCGTGGTGCCCAATTAACGCTTTTCCGACTTCATGCCAGCAACACCAAACCGTGTGGGATAACAATCTCGATTTAAATAAGGAGTAAACGTTCAACTCCGCGAAGCTATTCACTTGCAAGAAACATTTTCAATATAAATATCGACTTGGCGTGCACTTCTACGTGACAACTATAGGAAGAGTCCGTTTTTCTAATTACTTTATGTGATTCTAAACATCTTACTCGTTGTTGATTATACAATCACATTTATCACTTGGAGAAAGCTCTGTTCATACATTATATGCCATTGATTTGGACTCTCACATCCAACAACAAGTTACAATATCCCAATTATTACTTCAGTCAGTCACTGTGACAATAAGCAGATGTTTGTTCATTTATGACGTTAATGTTAAGATTACACCCATGATGCTAGCAAGACGACAACCTCTCCCCAACATCAAAACAGCATGAAATTTTGAATGATTGTGTTATAATAAGAAAGCTGGATAGCTTTATTTTCTTATTCAATAGTTAAAAAGAAGTCCTTCGTTCCTCTTTTGCTCTACATTTAGTTTGTAACCTCTTAAGGATGTACGCTTTTTTTAGTTTATACCTTTGTAGTCAATTAATTCGATGCATTAATTTTAATTAATGTATGACATTATTTTTTATTAATAACAAGACTTTCTTTATTTTTGTATATTAATTTAATTACATTTGATGTTTTACTACTAAAGGTAAAATTCCTAGAACAATTACTATATAATTTAAATTATAATGAGATCATAATTGTGATATTTAATTTACATTTACGTATTGTTCTTAAATGTTCCTAGTTGCAATTTCATCAAGATAGGATATTATTAAAATGGTAAAACTAGCACATATTATGTTTCTTTCTTTTGAAGAAAGTAATTGACCTCATAAATTAAAGTATGAAGATATTTCAACTAATGTATGAGTGATTATTAGAGAATAAGCCACTGAATTGATCTGACTATGAGAATTCTGAATAGAATGTTACTTATGTGTCTGTGGATTTCCTCATATTGATAGTTGTATAATTGATCTTTCGACTTGAGATTATCAAGCTATCTCGTGTAGGAATTACTGTATTTTGATGTTGCTTATGAATCGTCATAGGATAATGTAGTTGGTAGTACTTGGATGCAATATGAACCATACGGGAATTGTTGACTAAGTCAATAAAAGATTCGTCAATCTAAAGTAATTAAAGAGAATGTTCTACTGTTCTTGATTAGTAGTGATTTATGGAATTTTCTAGATAGAGTGAATTAACATTTGAAAAGGTGTTTTTAAATTTTAATTATAAATCAATTACTAATTAGCAAGAATGAACATTATTGGATGAAAAGAGTAGACACTGTATCTATACTCTATCCAATTCAAACATTGGATTACGAAAAGATCAAATTATACATCATAACCACACATGGACAGGTTAAATCAACCACTTTGACATTCTTGATATTTGGGTGGTCATGACATGTTGCTAGACGTCAGTCTTGATCTATGATTATAAATTATTTAATTGGAGAATCAAAGATAAATCAAAAGGTGTTTTAATTTATCTGATTCTAATTGTGAATTAGAATTATAATTTATAATCATTGCCAATATATTAGGAACCTAATGG
>JANZXP010000004.1:21353633-21398719 GCA_027576715.1 Erythroxylum flavicans | reverse complement strand
AATATCATAGTTATAGGGATTTAGCATGATTATAGGGATTATTTTCCTAGTTTAAACCTATGTATTCAGTATAAATAATTGTAATATTATTCCAAGTAATATACAGAAAACTTCTCATACTTCTCAATTTTGTTGGAAAATTTTCGTGCTAATTGATGTAGCAAGAATGGAAGATATGCCAAACTAGTGGCCAGAATTCACAGCACTTATAAAATTTGGCTATTGGAATTTGAGTTCCAAGTCTAGAATTTCAGTTTAGGTTGCTGAAACGTTTGGAATTTATGGAATTTTAGGTTTGAGTTGTTGAAAGGGTTGGAATTGCTGGAATTTTAGTGAAGGAAGCAAACAAAGGGATAGTTCTAGGAATCGCTCTTAGGTTGAAAATTAGGAATCACTTCTAGGATCTAAGAATTACTCTTAAAAGAAAGCATTTCACTTTCTAGTTGAAAACTTGAAGTTTGTAGGAAAAATTTAGACTTTTCCTTTCATTGAGAGGTTGATTACATATATGTTAGAATTTTTTTCCTTTTTAAGAAGGAAAACTAAACTAATAATTTTGTTTTTATCCTCCATTATTCACCATGGCTTGAAGAGGGTCGACATCAATGACTAAATGTTGTCAAGCATTTTCTTTTTTCCTGCTGCCCTTGCTTCAAAGAGGATATAATTCCTATGTAGTTGTTCCAATATACCACATCATTCCTCCAAACATGCAGTTTACCATCTTTTGAACTTAACTCAACATACTAGCCATTTGAGGTAAAGTTTGCTAGATGATGAGCTGGTTATGTAATGAAGCCGCATGGCTCTTTACCACATAGGCATCAAGGACATAAGTACTGTTGTTTCTTTGTAGTCAAAGGCATTAACTTGTCATCATTGCTGAATTTTGACTTTGAGAAGGCTGTCACAACTCCTCATTTATTGATATGCTATGTTAATTTTTCATCTTCATTCAATTCATCTTTCCTTCTTCACCTACTCTGACAGGATCTGCACCAACCTAGTTAGATATAGTTCTAAGCCAACAAGTTAGTTGCTAGGCAAAATTTTCATCTCCCTGTTCTATTATTTTGACTTACTGTCCTGTTGTTTCAGTTTGTTGTTTTTGCGTTTTGATTTATTGTTCAGGTGTTTCAGTCTGCTGTCTAAGTGTTTTAACTTGTAGTTCAGCTGTTTCAGCTTTAGGATTTGCCAATGAATCTTCTTCCTCATGTTTTTCTTCATCTTTAATGCTTTGACCATCTGCCATTGTCAAACTCTCCATTTCATCAAGTACCTAAGCACCTTTTGTATTTGTGAACGAAATTTCTAATTGACAGTTGATAGAAAATTAAAGTAATAACACACTTTTTTAATCTACATCACTAATTTTGTGAATTTTTTGTTGCAGACTGGGCCTTGTCGCAACTATCAAGGTATGCCTCTTTCTGTTAAATGTTTATTTGATGATTTCTGGAGTCTTTATTAGTTTTAGCCGGAAAAGATAATACACTAATAAACAATCTATCTGCTTCTATTTTTAGAATGCTTCTGGTATGAATATACTGTTATTTCACAATTGCAATTAACATTATTATGCTACCAGCTTAATTTTGAGTAAGTTATATTCTCTGATCAGTGGGATCTGCTTGTCTGTATTGCAAAATAGTGGTTCTTTCTGATCCTTGATGGTTGTTTAATCTTTATTTGTGATCACCTTCCAAGTACCAATTATTTGTAGATTGCATAGGAAGGATATACTGAAAATTGTTTGCCAATGAGTTTACAAAATTTAGTGAATTTGCAACATCAAATGTGAACTCAACTGGAATGCATCAGATACAGAAGCAGTTTTGGTCAAATTGTTCAAGTAAAAATGTACTTTAAAATTGGAAAACTTTAAACGCTCAATTTGAGGTGGTTATGGAATAATTTGAGTGATCGTGATAATCATTTATGCTGCTTGGTGGATGAAGTTCACTCCTTTTTTGTTTTTTTTTTTCATGGCAAGAAAATTGAGTTTGGGTTTGTTTGGAGATAAGGAAACATTTTGCTTTGGTATGGTCCTATAAGTTGGTTATTTATTTAATTAAAAAAATGTAAAATGGTGTTTACTCTCCCTCTTGAGGTTGGATAGAAATGTAAAACAGAATTGAGCTGAAAAAATCATTTTGTTCAAAATTATAACTTTTGGAACTTTCTTTGTTTATTCATTCTCTTGGTTAGCCTCATTTTCATGCCATATTACTTCTTGTAATGATGTTTTTCCTTAATAATTTATTTTACATAATTGAAGGACCGGGCTAATGAAATATATAAGAAGGTGGAAGATCAGAAGTCCAGTAGAGGAAGAAATCAGGATGCTTTATTGGCTGCTTGCCTCTATATTGCTTGTCGACAAGAGGATAAACCACGCACTGTTAAGGGTACAACCTAAGATTTTTTAACATCTGGATACTTCATGATTTATGTTTGCCTTTGTGTTTGAGCTTCCTGAACCTGTGGTTTCAACTAGAAATTTGCTCTGTCGCCAATGGAGCCACCAAGAAGGAAATTGGCCGAGCAAGAGAATACATAGTTAAACAAATTGGATTGGAAACTGGTCAGTCTGTTGAGATGGGAACAATACATGCTGGGGATTTTATGGTGAGTGTGCCTTTTCTTTTTGTTTCCATGTGTATTTATACTTGAGTTACTCATAGTTTTCTTATCCATTTCAAGTGAATGTTTATTGAGGGAAATGTGTATGAATTAGTGCACCTTCTTATTATTGATGTTTGACCAAACTCGTATGTAGAGGCGATTCTGTTCCAATCTTGGTATGAATAATCAGGCGGTTAAAGCTGCCCAAGAAGCTGTCCAGAAGTCAGAAGAGTTTGATATAAGGTATATACGACCTTTCCTTATACACTTTACCACAATACTTGTTTATTGCAGCTTTTTTAACATATTGTTGAGGACAGGATTGTTTTCCCTTTCCCATAAAGTCTGGTTGAGAGTAATTATGTTGTCTAGAATGAACTTTGCTAGATATGCAGAAATGATGTGGACGTTGAAGGTGAGAAGTGGATTATATGAACTTCCTGCTGGAGGTTATTGGTTTTCGCATTTGTTTGTGCTTGAGATGACCTGGAGCTTAGTGTAAAGCCTAGAAAAGGCATTCATTGATGGTTGTCCAGATCGGCATGCAAAGAACTGTATAGGGTTTTGACTGGAGATAATTTAGAAGAATGAAAAACATAAAATTCTAAACAAATTTTATTGTTTTGTCATTTGTTCAACTTCCTGCTAATGCTTGTTTTCCTTGGGGGGTTAATAAGTACTGCAGTAATTTCTTCTACCCTTTAAAATTATTGTATATGGTTCCAATCCTTGTTTCTGACTCTGTTGATGCATGTACAAAGATGTGTAACTTGTATAGTGTTTTTATTTTTCTTTGGATATTTTAAAATTTTTTTAGTTGGTTATAAATTTGTAGGAGGAGCCCTATCTCAATTGCTGCAGCGGTGATCTATATTACAACTCAGCTTTCAGATGACAAGAAACTACTACGAGGTTTGTTGATCTTATATTCTGTTGATTGAAGAAGCTAGTTCATTCTCTTTGGGAATGAAATAATAGCTCATTCTCTTTGGGAATGAAAATAATTTTTGAAAATAATATCATAATGGTTTTATTTAGATGCATTACCAAATTACAGATTTTAGCCAAAGATTCTTTCTGATTGGATCCTAATAAGAGAACAAGAAAATTTTACTGAAAAATTTTGGCAGTCGTTTCGTGGCCACTCTCAGGTTGCAATTTTGCAAGGGGCACTTGAAGCTGACACTACTACAATGTTATTAACCCACGGTGTTAACCCTGAGTTTTATAGAGATTTGTCTATTATTCTTGAGAATACTAATTCTCAGCTTTTTGGTTATAGTTTCTGTGTACATGCTAGTTCTGTGCATCAACATGAATTTTATCTCATAAAGATCAATGGCCTGTATGTCCCTGTCACTGATAGTGGTAGATGAAGGGGAAAAGAGGAAGAAAAGAGAAGAGAAAAGAAAGAGAGAGAGAGAGAGAGAGAGAGAGATAGAGGGAAAGAGAGGGGAGTAAAAGAAGAACAAAGAGGAATGGAGAGAATTGGGAGAGTAGAGAGAAAGAGAAATGCATATTTTCATATCAATACCCCCTACACCTCCCCTAAGAACCCTTGCCTTCAAGGGTTTGAGACAGAAAACTGAGGAAATTGCTGCTGGAAATGAAGTAGTGGAACCTATGAGGCCTCTTCATCTGGCAACCCTCACCATTACACCAATATTTCTGTGATTATTTGCCCCTTCCCCCTGCCCATCCTTTTATTTCAAAATCTTCTCGGGAATATGATTCTCAGGAGCTGTAGGCCAATCCATAGGAGGATGTCTAGGCTGAAGGATCTGGACATATCTTCAGTAGAGAGACATGGAATGTAGGACGTATCCTTGAATTTGGAGGTAGTTCCAACCTGTAAGCAACTGCCCCCACTCTTTTCAATACTCGGTAGGGTCCAAAATGCCTTGGAGCCAGCTTTTGCGAGCTCCTACTAGCTGCCGAAATCTATCTATGGGGCTGCAGTTTTAAAAAGAACCACTACCCCACGTCAAAATCGCAATCAGTCCTCTTCACGTTAGCTTTTTGCTTCATTTTGTTTACTGCTCTATGCAAATGGTATTTGTTTGTGGGGCGAAGATTGAGCTTTTTTATGTTTTTTCTTTCATAAATGCTAGGCTAACGTCTTTTATGTGAGAACTGACATGAAATCTAAGGACGCTTGTAATTTTTGTATTTGGAACATGAAAATTGCTTCATTATTTTAAATGTTATACTTAGCTGCAAAGTTGCGTTGCATAAATGTGTTGTTGGGTTGATGATTGTGGTGTGGATGCCGCAGATATCTCACTGGCTACTGGAGTTGCTGAAGGTACAATTAGAAACTCATATAAGGATCTTTATCCCCACATATCAAAAATTATCCCAAGCTGGTATGCAAAAGAGGAGGATCTTAAGAACCTTTGCAGTCCTTGAGTTACTGTACTTCTGAATCAGTTTGGAGTATTTTCCATCTTGAATACTGACAAAATTTGTTGGGAGGCATAAGACATGAACAGGTTCCTTTTTGTTTTCAGATTTTGTTGTTAATGCTAGGCATTTTATGAAGGAACAACAGAAAAATAAAAAAAAAAGGGTTAGAAGTTCAGCTATTGAAAATCTTTAACTTGTGTTTGGAGTGGCACCAAAAGATAGCGGAATTATGAGAATTATTATGTGTGCTAATGAAACTGCTCCAACTTAATGAAATTATTTCCCCAAGCTCCTTTCTTCTTGCTCTCATCACTTACTCATGTTCCATAAAATTCCATTTCACTATAATTTTTAACCTAAATCTTGTCAATCTTCACCTTGTTTTCGGCTTTCATTTTCCATTTTTAATCACATCCATCAATTATCGGATTTTTTATGGAAGTCTATGCATCCATACTTGTATATATATGTAATGAATAGTCTCCATTCCTTACATCAATTTATTTTTGGAAAGGACAAAGTAGTTTCATTGATATTTAAGCTACTATATACATAAACTGGGTGTTAGCTAAGGTAAAGGAGATAGATGTTAAAAGTAGTTTATATTCCAATTGACAGCTTGGTGAGGGTTGGGACAAAAGTAAGCTCCACTTAAGCTACTATATACATAAACTGGAGGTTAGCTAAGGTAAAGGAGATAGATCTTAAAAGTAGTTTATATTCCAGTTGATAGCTACGCTTAGAATAGTGTGATGAGAGAATCTTGTGGTTATGATAATTTGTCTTATCTATGAGATTGTGTTATTCAATGTTTGCAGATCTCTTGTTTCATTTTCAAATATCCTTAAGGCCTTGTTTGGTTGGCATGGATTTTTGCTTAGGAAAGTAATCTTTTTCCTAAAATTTACATTATTGTGTTTGGTTTATTTTTTTGAGTAGTTAGGAAAGTAAAAACTTTCCCAATCTAGGGAAAGCAGTAGCACTTTCTTTGGATTCTAAATCCTACCACCCCCTTGGTATTTAGATTACTTTCCTCAGGAATTTAATCTAAAAAAATGCACTAGCCAATTCAACCATTCCTTCTCTCTCAACTCTATGACAACTCTTTTATAATAATAAAGAATTTAAGAATAATAATAATAATATTATTATTATAATAATAATAATAATAATTAATTAATTAATTAATAAAATTAATTATAATAAGAATAATTAGAAAAGTAGTAGTAGTAGTATCAATAATAATAATAATAATAATAATTATTATTATTATTATATTATTATTATTATTATTATTATTAACTTGTATTACAAATTAACATTATTTAACGATTTCAATTTTTATTCAATCTGTAAAGATATAAATGGAAACATAAGTCAAAATTAGATTACATTCCATGAAATACTGTTGCATACCAAACACTATAATAAGAATTCACCCAACTTTCCTATTAGAATTCTTGTAAGTATCCAAACATATAAATATCTTTACTTTCCATAGATTCATTTTCTGAAGAATCAGATTCTAAATTTACTTAACTTTCTCGCCAACCAAACGGGGCCTAAGTTTCTTTTCAAATTGTATGTATGATGCAATTGAAAGAAGGTTTGAATATGATATCATTATCTTTGTTATTATAGGAAATGTTTGAGGCCCATTCAACTATTCTCTACCAATGCAACACCTTACAAAATTTGCTGTACAAAAGTTGATTTTTTTTTCCCAGACTTGCTGAGTGAAAGAGCTGTTGAATGGGAGGTAATTAAGGTTCTCTCTTGGTTGCATAGTCTGCATAGTTAGTTATAAGAGACGTTACATTTTAATTTGTCCAGAGCATTTAGTTTTTGGTATATAGCTAGCAATAATACAAAAGAGACTTTAGGGTGATTGCATATGGACCAAGTAAGTTTAGCATATGTCATTCTCTAATAGTTACTAGAGAATATTTCATACATTGTCTATTTATGAATGCACTAGTTTTGTGTCTATGCCATATAATCGAGTCTTCCAATCTTGAATTGGGGTTGTACATTGTCTGGTTGTTCATGTAGGTAGAGAGGCCTTTTAAGTTACAGTTCCAATTGTTTCCCTTGGATGATCACTTTGACTCTAGCATTTTCAGGCAAATATATTTGTTGTTTTAGTAGCTTGGAAGCTTGCATTATGCCAATTGTTAAAACCAAAATCATTTTGAATTACCATTCCCAGTTTTGCACCTTATTTTATTGCAAGTAGTGCTTCTGAGCTTGACGATTTGGAGGAATATCCAGGAGGTGTCTGACCTAGGTTCAATTGTGCAGAAGTTGTTGCCTTTCAAGAAATGTGTATCTGGAAATTAAACCTAAAAGGACTCTTAATTAGTAAATTAACTTCCAAATTCTCTTAGCCAAAGCATTTTGTTCATGTCTTTTATGGGAACAATGCTTAGTTGTCCATTTGCCTTTAATTGACAGACCTTAGCCCATTTAACCTTAGCTTGTACTATGGAAGTCCTTGAAGATCTTTTCTATAGTATTGGATGAGCTGATACGTAGGAAAAGTTTGTGTCTTTAGAACACATCAAGATTGTTGATAATAGATGTTATTAGTTGAAGTCTTCCAGCATATGAAAGTGAATTATTTAAGCAACTGCTTATTCTTTTGTGTATCAGGTCTAAGACAATCTTTATAGGAAATAACTTTGGTCAATCTTTATAGGAAATAATTTTGGTTGCCATAGGTACTCTAGGTATTTTAGAGAGGGTTTTTGCATCTTGAGTCATGTGTAATTCGATAGATGTACTGCTTGATTAGCTCTATCTATTGAGAAAAATAAGCAACTTTTGTTTTGCTAATAGCAAGACACAACATACTTGTAAACAAAGTTAGGGAGGACATTAGATTTGAAATTGATATAGAGTTTGCTCCACAAACATACAGACTACATCAAAGACAAAGTTCCTTACTACGTTCCAAAGATTTCTAAAACTATAAAGCATTGAGCCCATTTAGTCCAAGTGCTTTGCTAGGTTTCATAATGAAAAGACCCTGACAAATATCCTCTCTAGTGAATGGCCTAGTAAGGGAAGTCTTGGTTGGAGGAGTTTGAGTTGAATTCCTGGATTTCCAGCAAAGAGAATTAAAAAAAAAAACTATTAGAGCAATTTCCTAATGACTCCTTGAAGTAGTTGAACGTTCTAGTCTTCATCTCAGAGTGGTCTGATGTTTGAAGCCCTATATGACCTGTAAGGTTCATGATTTTGGTGTTTCTTTTGTTGAGCAAAGCTTTGAAAAAATAGCTAGAGTTCTTGTCGCCATATTTAAGCCAAGGCACCATGGATTTCTACTTTATGGAAGTTATAGACCTCGTAAGGCATTTATGAAAGAGGTTAATGCATGTTTCTTAGCTACTTGCAAAAGGTATCTTTGGTGCTGGCATTGAGGCTGTCCTGAGCATGTTAAAAGGGTTCTCTGGTGCTTTTAACGTCCTTTTGAGTGTCATTCAAATTAAATGGGTTCTCTGGTGCTTTTAACGTCCTTTTGAGTGTCATTCAAATTTCTTCTGAGCTCTTTTAGTTCTTTCTTGGTTGCTTAAAGTTTCCTTAAACAAATGAAAGTTTTGTAACCCATAATGTTAGCCCTCAGACTTTGATAGATTCCTATCTCAAACCCTTCAGAGCCTGCTAAATAATTATTGAATATGAAAGGGGCTCTTTTACTTACCAAATTTGTAGATAAATTGACTTCTATTGGAGAATGATTAGACCTTAAGGGTTTGTTGAATTGAGCTTTGCCAAAAGGATAGGCCAATATATGGGAGGAGTTAATGAGGGCTTTGTAAAGCTTCCTTCTAATCATCTTTTCGCTTGTTTATCTGTTAGATCAGGTAAAATAATTGCATCATATCTTAAAGTAGTGTTATATGTTTGATGCATGCAGTTCTTTAAGCCATCATTACAGTGTTTTAGACTGATATTGGAATCGGTTGATTTAATCGAATAGACAATGGTATTGAAGTCTCCATGTACTAAGGGTCTTAGATGTTCCTCCGAATATCTTTCAGATCATTTCATGGATATTCTCTTTAGAAAGAAAGATTAACCATATAGATTAATGTAATTTGTATGCGTAGAGTAGATTATGAGTTTGATGAGTATGTGGATTAGTTAATCTGTGTTATGAGAATGTAAGCCTTAAGGCTTCCTTAGGCTAGTAGGACGCAAAGATTCTTTATAAATTAGCAATTTGCACTAGTTGATAGTAATACATGAACTAGTTTAATATGATAATAGTTAAGTCTTTAATCAGATTTCTATTTATTACATAAAAAGATAAATTTCCAATATCTTATTATTTGCATTTATGATAATTGACTTGATTGATTTTTGTTATGATTAAAAAACTAAATCAATTTCATTAGTGTAACTATAAAAATCTTGAATTATTTAACTTTCTGATTTGGTTTTTAATATTTTTTGATTTACTTTGATAACTCTTGTTATTAAAAATCGACTAGTTGATTAAATAATTGATTAATTTTTGTAAATTAATAAGTTCTTATAATTTAAAATTAATTAATTATTATTATTTAACAAATTTTTTCAATTAAACTTCAAAATTTTTTATGGATAAATACAATTTCTTTTAATCATATTTTAAATTCTTTAATTTTATTTGATATATGGCGATTAAATCTTTTAAGCTTTAAACTTCTTGTCTTATTAGTTTAACTTTTGGTTAGGTTTTTAAAACAATAGATAGAATTGTGATAAAGTACTTTATCATATATATATATATCACTACTTATAACAAAAAGTATAAGTAAATACTTAACATGTAATATAAATTTATTTTGTTAATAAATATGAACTTATGAATTAATCATATTTTATTTATAATTAATAATATATTAATGAAATTCAAAGATGACTTATTCTTTCTTTAAATTTTTATTTATTGTATAATAACATTAATAAAAAAAGATGATTATTATATAATATAGCTGAATTATTTATTTGTTATTTTATGTATTGTTCTATTAAGCATCGTATTTTAGTGAAATTGGCTATTTAAAATTCAACATATCTCTTGTTATCTTGTTGTGAATATAATTTATAATAATGTAATAATATTTCTTTCATCATTTATACTATTTTTTACATATTTATTTCATATATTTGTAAAAAATATATATTTATAAATATTTTATTAATACTAACTATTATTCAACACTAGCATTGAATCCGGATCAATGAGAAGAAAAATTACTTGGTACTCACAGAATCTAGTAGATTGATGTGACAAAAAAGTTAATTAGTATTAATACCAAGTTATTGATATGACAAAAAAGTTGATTAGTATTAATACCAAGTTTAGTAGATAAGACAAGAAAAATTAATCAATATTTTTTTTTGAAACGGAGGGATTCACAGCAGTTGTCTTTTGGATGTGCAATGGATAAATTTTCGGATTGACACAATAGTCTGCAAATTATGTCAACCAGTACTTTATATTAGGTAAGCTCTGTATGATAGGGTCGATCGAAAGAGTGTAGATAAGAAGATTTGAATACAAAACCTTTTAGTTTTATGGGCTCCAATTCTACTAACTCGATCATCCCCTAAAAGGCCCAGTATTAGTTTATTAGAATTAAGTTCACCATGTAATATAACACAAAAAGTTAATCAACATTCGTGATCTTGATACAACGAGAACATTAATGACAATTATTCATTAATAATAAAACTTAACAAATCTTTTTTATATATTAAAAAATATTATATAAAATATAAGAGATTGATCATTTTATTTATTATTATATAATAAATAGAGTTTTAATGAAATATGTAATTTACTATTAAGCAAAATGGCATTTTTGTTCGCAACGTATACATGACAATTCAATTAAATGGCATTTTTGTTCGTAAGATATACACGACAATTCAATTTCGATAAACTTGTCAAGAGCATGCCTATAGCCTATTCTATTTAAGGCAGTTTAATTGGTAGTATGTGAATATAGTTTAAACTTTAAACTATACGGACATAGTTAAATAAGTAAATAAATGATTTTTCATTCAAAAATAATTGAGAGAATGCTCTAATAATCTTAATTAGTAATGATTTAAGATTATTTTGTCATAGTGAATTGAGATTTAAAAAATAAGTTTTTAAATATCAATTATAAATTGCTTAATAATTGGGTTTAAAGACACATTAATTCCATGCTTATTATTCAATTGGGATATTGAATAATGAAATAATTATATTATGTATTATAATCATTCATAGTGGGTTAAATCAAATTACTTTGACGTTCTGTCATATTGTTAAATGTCAATTTTAATACATACTTGTAAATTATTTAATTAAATACATAAAAATAAAATTAAAGGAGTTTTAATTTTTATCTTAATTGTGAAGTAGAATTGAAATCTATAATTATTGCTAACATATTAGGAACTTAATAAGTTACACTGTAAAATAACTAAAGAGAAAAAATTAATTTAAATGACAATAACTTAAATGCGATGTTATTAACTCAGTATTAAATTTTAATTAAACTTGGTAAATCCTAATATTTCATCTTAAAAGGGAAAGTAAGAGAGCTAACACTAGTATCAATCATTTTCTAATAGTTAAGAGTGCCCTTTCTTTATTTTGTTGATAATATTATTGAATGAACATTTGAACAATTTATGATTGACTCCTACATTAAAATTTTGTTTTAGTAAGATACCATAATCAAGTGTTTCTCTAACTCTTTTATTTTTTTTTTAATATGAATGTGCTAATGATATGATCTCTATTAATTTTCATATAGTGATATCATAGTCTCCTTTAACTTAATTGTTATTGACTTGATAAACATTTAAGATTTTTGCTTTTGTTTCAAAAAATTCCACCAGTTGTGTTGATTCATGATAATATTATTTTATTTTATTTATGAAGAGAACATTGAAGCATGTCCTATAGTTTTATTCTCTTTCTTATTCAATCTTGCACGACTAATTTAGAATAGGTTAATAATTAATTAAAAACGTTCTAAAATTTTGGAGAAGCGTCTCTTCATAATGTCAATTAGCAATCTTTCTTGTCATCATTGGCGAAGTTGGAGTTGCTAAAAGGCGACGAGGACAATGGTGAGTCACGACTGGCAAATGATGGCGGCGCCTAAGCGCATGATATTAGTGACGAAAAAGTAATGGAAGCATGAGCAATCCCATTCAAGCTCTCCGATGATAATAATGAAAAAAACACCCTAATTAAGGGCACATGCAAGGGAGAAAAAGCGTGAGTCGCGTTTATCATGTAGCATTAATATGTTGATAGATGTACATGCTGTCACGGAAAAGTTTCTAGCGCATGTTAACCCTCTCTTTGTTTAGAAAGCCTTAACAATTTTTGGTTAAATTAAAAATCAGATTAGGTTTATATTAATTCAAATTCCTAATAAATCTAGAATTTTTTTTAAAAAAGTATTAAATGAAATTGTTGCCTTCTATTATTTGAGTATAAAACTAGAATTTTATTTATTAACATACTTATTGAGTAAACTTAAGATACATCTAATGTAGACATATTTTATTGTAAATTAATGGGTTCTACTTAACTAAACCTATGTGATTAAAAGAGCAAACTCATAATCATATAAAATTAGAGGCTTAATTAGGAATAACACATGATATATTTTAACAAGGAGTTTTACCTAATTAATCTATAAGAATTATGTAACAAGTTATTAGTAATTATATTATCTAGCTAATTTAATTTGGTTGGTTTATTGATCAAAATCAAGGTTAACTAAATTAAATAGGATCATAGCTTACTAGAAAATTATTTGGTAATTTGTCTTATCGGGCTTGTGCACTATATATACCTAACTGAAAAATTCAATGCACATGCCATATAATCCCCATTTGTTTATTATTTTAATTTTATATGTTTTAAGTCCTAATTTTAAATAAATTATTTTAATTAAAATTAAATTTGTTAAAATTTCAAATAAATCTAGAAAAGTATTTCCATTAACCTAATTCAATTTAATCAATTGGTCTCTCTCGCTAGCGGACCAACTTATGATGCCTCTGGTTCATATCCGGTATGGGCGTTAAAGCATTGAGGGGACCTTTTCCTAGTACGAGAGGACTGGAAAGGACGCATCTCTGGTGTACCAGTTATGGTGCCCACAGTAAATACTAGGTAGCCAAGTGTAGAGCGGATAACTACTGAAAGCATCTAAGTAGTAAGCCCACCACAAGATGAGTGTTCTCTTTGCCACCAATCCTTTCATTACCTGAAGTCTCCAATCTTTATTATGAATATGTGTTGAATTTAGTTTAATTTTTCAAGAGTTAACTTATTAAATAAAATTAGCTATCAAATCAATAATTTGAATGAAAAAATGCAAAAAGGGTTATGTCTCATAATTACATTATGCTTGATAAATTAATATAATAAGATTAATATTAATATATATTTTGGTAAGAGTTATCACCTAATAGATCTAGGAGTCACATGATATGTGATTGATATAGTTGCTACCTACTTATTTAAGTTTAGTTGGTTTGTTAAACAAACTCAAAATCAATTAAATTTGAATGGGATCTTAGCCAAGTAGAGAGATTCTTTCCAAATAGTAGTGAAGATTATTATTTCGAATAAAATAGTAAGAGTAACCAAATATATGATAGGTCTTAATATTATTTAGTAGAAACTAGACTCACGATATATAACCAACACTTATTTCTCTTGCATTTATATTTTGTTTTGAGTATCTTTGTTTAGTATAGTTAATACTAAGATTTAGTGAAGTAAATATCTTAGACGTAGTTAATGTTTGAGAAGCATTCTTAAAGTTAGAAAGAAAAATTTTATGTCCATTATGCAATATTGCTATTAATCCCTATTAGGAATTTGGCAAAAAAGTTTTAAAGATATGTCAGTATCATGTAGATGACAAAATTCATTAATATTTTGAGTTAATGTCATAAACTTTAAGGACAACATATAAGATAGATGTTAACACCATGATAGCATAATGCAAAATGTTTTATAGAGTATAGTAAAAAGGTATAACACCTTGATGAAATTGTGCCACTCAACACATACTTAAAGAATAAATATAAACTATAATAGAAATCTTTAACTTAGAAATGATAATAGTTGTCATAAAAAAAAATTTGATTATGTGATTTTCTTGTTGATAAATTATATGACAAAAATGATATATATTTCTAGTTCATGCTTTTGAGTAACTAAAAAGGATAATATGAAGTTATGAGATATCTAAAAGGTTGTATATCATCTTTTAGATGTCATTGAATAAAGTATTTGTTTCACTATATACTTAAAAGAGAATGGTTCTCAAGAAAATAGGTGGGAGTAAGATGAAGTTTGAATAAATTCAAGTCTCATAACTATACGTACAAATGGAACTAGTTCTTTTATTGATACATTTGATGTATATTTAAAAGGTTATATAGCATGTTGAAAAATATACTTTCATAATGAATTCAAAATATTTTTTTTAGAGATGATTGTGAATTTTCATGTTTAAATTAATGGGAGTATATTTGTACACCTTAGTAGAAGTATATGGAGATATACTACTTATAGAGTATAAAAAAAATTCATATTTTCAATTGTTGAAGACATGATATTCTAAGAACAAGTCTTATTATATAAGAAAAAGGTAACAACTTAATTCTTGGGATTAGATCTACAGAGATAGATATAGAAATTGTTTATCTATTATAGTTTAAACACATAGATAATATACTAAAGGTTTTTATTATTTGAGATATCTGATACTTATAAAGCGTTAAGATATTCATTATTCTATAATGAGTTGATATTCGAGTTTAAGATCATATGGATATTAACTTTATAAGTAACTCCTAGTTAAGGTATATTTTACTTGGAACAATATTATTTTTAGATTGGAAAGGTTCTAATTTAGTATTAATTGTTAATCAAGCCATAATACATTTTTCATTTAGTGAAAATGATTATTTGGATCAATAAGTTCTTAAATGAACTTGACATAGTTCTTTGCATTGTTGAAATAGTAATATATACAATAGAAAATTAGAGCCATTGTGCATTCAAAATGAGCTGTCTCATCAAAGATAAAAGTATGCATTTAGGTAATCTCTTTTAAATATAATGATAATTGAAGAAAGTTCTCACTATAAAAAATCTTGTAGAATTCTCTCACTACCATCATAGTAGTAGTATAATTGCATATGGAGATATGACACGAGATACTTAAGCTATTGGTTTATTGCAAGTGAGAGATTATTGGTGTATGCTCTACAACCTATCAATTAGTGGTAAATTTTGTGAAATCCTTAATTAAAGGCACTATTTATCTTTATGTATTTTGTTATTATATTTGATATTTTAATACTAAAAGTAAAATCTTTGGAATAATCACTGTTCAATTAAAATTATAATGAGATCATAATTATGAGATTTAATTTACATTTATGTATTATTCTTAGTTCCTAGTTGTAGTTTCATCAAAATCGGATATTAATGAAACAGTAAAACTAGCATAAGTTATATTTCTTTCTTATGAAGAAAATAATTGATGAAATAATAAAACTGTACTCTTACCTTTTCCTTTCAATTTGCGGGCATTGTTAGAGGTTGGACTTGTGGATGACCGTTCAAGAATTAAAATTATACAAGAATCCAAATTTGGTATGTTTTAACCCCTTACCTAGATCCCTTCTCTCTATAAAACTTCTAAGTTACGTTACCATTCATAAGTATACAATAAGAAGTAGTTCAAATACATTGCTGAATCCATTTAGTGAAGAATTAAGGGAATCCAAATTGAAAAAGACAACTAATCAAGAAGCTAAAATTGATTAAATCAGAAGATTTATGAAATTCAATTTTCATAGACTAACTTCAAATAGTTTCTTTTTTTGTGATGGTTCTTGTTCAATTCCTGAACTAGGAGAAAAATTTTCACCAATATTTATCCCTCGTAGAAATGCATTTTATCTAAGATTGATAAGGTTTATAGAGCACATTTTGAACTTGAAACCAACAAATTGTAGATGACTTTGTAAATCACATTGCAACAAGAAATTGGCTTGATATCCATCAATAAATTGAGATTAGGAAACTTACGGATCAAGGTAACAAATTTTTTATTATAGAGAATAATTCATGGATATGGTTCTAACACCATATCACCCACTAAGCTCATTTCTCAAAGAAAAGTTCATTTAATCTATTAGGACGAAAGGCCTTATTGGGAGTTAAGCTAAAAAGAGCATTATCAATATTTTATTTAGTAAAAGGTCATTTGAGATGCTTCCCTTATTATGTAGAAATTAAATGGGTAATGAATTCTCTTAGAACTTACATAAAAGACAAGATTTTAAAGAAGGATCCTCGAGTGCCTGTGAAATAATTGATAGCCATTATCTCTAAATCTTTTTATTCCTAATAAGTAATCCTAGTTGGATCAGTTAAAGAGCATATTTGTTTTGGTTCCTTCTAGATAATATAACATTGTGAAAGAACTTCATGATTTTATCTCCCTATTTAAGCCATTAAATCCTTTATTTTTAATTTAAAAGGGAATTTTAAGATTCAAGTTCTTTGAAAAATTAGCTAATTTGCTCTTTTTTTTAATCTTAGGAGATTCATCAAATGACAGTTGTTATAGCTCATTCTGGATTGTGTTAAGCTCATCCCTAATAGTATGAAATGAAGTTTTTTGAGTTCACCTTTGATGGTGTCTAGTTTCTTTATGCATGTGAGAACATTATAGCCCTATAAATTGATCTATAATCCCTTATTCATAAATTCTTCAAATCCCTTGATATTAAGCGGTTTAATAATGATTCAAACAGTTGTATCCCACTTGTAATAGATTGACACTTATTACACAAGCAAGATGATTAGGGGATTGTACCTTAATGATGAGGAAAATTTATGTCTTTTTTATCTCATTTAAAATGCTCATGTTCTTAAAGAACCTACATCAATCATCACTATTTTGGATAAAGGCCATGTTTCGTGGAAGAAGTAGGCATTATGACCATCAAGTCCTAGTGCCTTATTGTGGTGAAGAGAAAAGAGAGCCTCCTCCAATCTTTAGTTTAAAGGGTCTAATTAATAATTCAGATAATTGAGTAGGGATTTGTTCATTAACAATGGATTTCAATAGATTGACAATGGATGAAGTGTTTGTGTTTGTTCTAACTATTTTGGTCAAAAAGGTATAAGCCTCCTACTATAAATCTTCTTTAGAAGTTACTGCATAACCATTTTAAACCTTTAAAGAGATAATTCTATTAAAATTCCTCCTTAAAAGAAGAGTTATGTGAAAGAAACAAGTGCTTTGTCCCTATCTTTCAACCATAAAGTTCTAGACCTTTGCCTCAATAAGGAAATGCTAAACTTTTTCATTCAATTGTAGTGAAGCAAAGTTATTTCCTTATCCTTTTGTAGCTGAGCATTATGAGGAGATTCATATAGAGCACTAATACATGTAGATTAGAATATATTTTTACACCTATATCTGATGTATTTAGTTTGATATTATATACTTTAATTGTATATTTGGCACTTCATTTGCTCCAAGTGTGTATACAAAGTATAATTGCCTCCACAATCTTAAAAGAGCAGAACTCAGATGAAAGCATAACACAAAATGAAGATTTGACGCATAGAAGAGATACACAGCTATGCATCTACTCGTGCATGTCTCTCAGGTCATGCAGATTTGTGATTTTTGGAGAACTGAGTTATGAACGATTTGATGCACGACCGTTCATCAGCTAAAATCCTAAAAATTCAATATAAATGACTCTTTTGGAAGCAATTAAGGGAGAGATACGTACAGAGACATTCTGAAACTCTCAAAGGCAGCTCAAAAGGTGGATTTGACCTAGAGGAGTACGAAACACAAAGATTTCTTCAAAAGACCCATCAGAATGCAAGATCAACCCTTTACATCGTAAGAATACTTGATAAAAGATAACTAAGGATGTTTAAAATTATGATCCCATTATTTTTAGTTCATTTTTCTATCAATGTATGTTTCATTTTGTTTTCGATAATGTGTAATTGAACATCTCGTTAGTATTTAGGTTAGATGAACCCTATCTTGATACTCTAATATGATTTGATTTTTTTTATTAATACAATTGGTTGATTAATTTATTGTGAAATGATTATGTGTTTTATTTATGTTCTAATAAACCCAGAATATTAGATCATAACCTGATTTCATACATAGAGATTGAGAAATCCTGTTTATGAATAAATCTACTGTAATTGGAATAAATTGATTACAACTTTAGAGATAGGATGACACAAATCTTTTGGATTATGGTCAAACCTAATAGAGGGATTAACCATTTAGTAAAGTAATCCTATAAACTTTAACCTGAGTAATTCGATTGAAAATTTTAGGATTAGTTATTAATAGACTTAAGGTCAATTATTAGCATACTATAACAGTCTCCACAGTCCAATAAATTAACAAAACAATTACATAATAAAAGATCAATTTGTTAAGGTTTAGGGGGATTTGAAACCTAAATACTCATTTCTTGATATTGATAATTTACTAAGTGTTTCCTTTAATTCTCTGACTAAACCTTATTGTGAATTTATTTAATTTGTTTTTACTCTTAATTAAAAATCACAATTGATTCATATACTAGATAATAAAATAATAGTAACCACTGGTAATTAGTGTCCTCGTGAGATTGACTCGTATTTGCCTGTACTAGCTACAGCTATGCCGTGCACACACAGTAATTCATAATTTACACACTCATAAAAAGTCAACCAAGTTTTTGGCATTGTCAATAGGGATGTTGATATTGGGAAAACCTTAGTTTTGTTATTCTAGTTATTACTTTTTTTGTTTTGTTTTATTTTTGTTTTTGCTTTACGTTATTTAATTTGTTTAAGTTAGTTTTTTTTCTTAGTTTTAGACTTAGACTCTAGGTCAGTTTATAACTTATAGTAAAATTGAGAACCTACTAGACAAAGATCCTAAGATAGAAAGAACTGTGCAAAGGAATCATCATAGGAAAAGTTTACGAGAGTTTGAGCTAGATCGTCAGATAGAAGATTTGGAAGGTCACATGGACACAGAAATCTTCTACCATGGCAAACCAAATGATCGTGAGGTTTGGTTGTGAGTAAGTTTTAATTATTAACCCTCGATAATCTGTAAGTGCATGGTTTGTTAGTGAAGTACCAAAGGTGTCGATCCCACGAGGAGGGAGTTAATTTGATCCTAAAATCTAAGGCCATAAACAAATAACATAAATTTAATATGCAACGAAACTAATGCGAGAATTTAATTAAATTAAATTAATTAAGAATCAAACAAGAAAATATTAATTACCAAATAATTGCAACACACCCAAGAATCAACTGAAAGAAATTACTAATTGAGAGAAAGGGAATTTTACATATCCTTAATGCTAACATAACTAATTATGAATTATTGGATTGTTGGTTCTAGACTATCCTAGGGTTGATTACTTATTCTAGAGTTATAACCATTAACCATAAATTATAAACCCTAATCAAATTATAGAGGTTGCAATCTCTTAATTCATAACCTATTTAAAACCCTAATTAGTTATGAATTTCTCTAATAAGCTATCGGAAACTTATGCAAGATCTCGATTTGCATAATTTCTCGATCTGATTCAATTCTTGTATCTATTAAATCACTTAACTCTTGTTAGTCCAATTTAATCATTTTTCATTCGATTTACCCTCTCAGTTTATGATCGATTATGCAATCGCAGAATCAAACCACAATAATATCCAATAAACATTAAACAATTAGATTTCATTAATTCAAGAATAAAATTTTGAAGGTGAGTTTAGAACATCCTCAACATTCTAGATTCTATCACTAGTTGTTCAATCCAATTCTATACAATAATAAAACTGAAATTAAATAGAAAATACAATCTAAATGGATGATGGGAGGCAACGATATCGAGAAACCTCCTGATATGGGAAATACGTCGAGTCAACTTCTTCTCTTCTTTTCTCTTCCTTCTTCTCTTCCTTTATCTCTCGATGATTTCTCTCTATGCTTTCTCAAGGTGGCTAATGCAAAAGCTCCCTTTCTGCCTCTTTTGTTGTTCTTTAACTATGCTCTTGTGTTTCAGGTAACCCTGGGTTTTTTCAGGGTCCGAAAGGTCCAAAAAGCTCTCGAAACTTAACGTTCTTGAGCATCTATACATCTGCCTGACGCAGGCCACGATTTAACCTTTTAGCATTCATTTGATTAAAGATGAAAGATGTGCATTTAATGGATCATATTCCTTCTTTCATCACTAAAACCGAAATTGACATGTCATTTTGGGTTATTGGTCTTTTCATATAGCCATTTTAAAACAAATGAGAAGAGTCTCATTTAATGGCTTCTTTATGTTTTGATTAAAGAATTAAGTGATGTATTGGATGCTTACCATTTCTTCTTTCTTTTCATTTATAACAAAAATCAACAAGGTGTAAAAGAAGGTTTTCTTGCATTTTTGGACTCTCTCTTCTTTCTTGCATGTGTTGGCCAAAATTTTGTATGAGAGGTGTCTCATCTTTGGCTTATTTCTTCTAAGAAAAATATCCTCCAAATATTTCTTCTCCTTTCCCACCAAAGGATCTTGTTAACAAATTGTCCAAGAAGAACAAGTGGTAGATCGGATTGGTTGAGGATACAACAACAAGGAGAGGATAGATTGACAAAAGAAAGGATTCAAAAGCAAGGCTAAAGCTAGGAGGGGATACAAAAAGAAGGAGAGGATAGCACAGTGAGGAGTTAAAGCTGTAGCAAAGGAGTCAGTAATATAATCTCCATCTTGTTCTTATGATAATTATTTTCCATATACCGTATCATGTATGACTTGGTATGTTGATTTGGTTATCTTGCTTCCACTGTGTTTTGATTTTTAAAAAAGTTTTGAAATCTACCGTTTTAGCCAAATCTTGCATGCTTTATTTTCCATTCCAACAATAAACTTGCACTTGCATTTGCTTCTGGTTCTTTTATAAACGATCCAGAGAAATATTAAAGCTTGGTTGGGTGCTTGATTTATTTGACAATCATGCCTTAAACTTAATTATTGTGTTTACAATCTTGCTCAGAATATGTAGTAACCTCGAGTTGAAAATTAGGAAGTGGCCTTACGAATCTTGTGCTACTTGAAGGGAAATTCGAGACAAGGAATATTGTTATGTGTCGATAGTGACTTGCTGTTATATGCATTGTGTGATTCTAATTGGGCTAGTTATCCTTTGAGTCATTGATCTTTAACAAGTTATTTGTTTAATTATGTCATTCACCAATTTCCTAGAAAGTAATAAGTAGCAGATAGTCTCTCGTTCTTTAACAAAAGTAGAATATGACTTTATGGCCACCACCACTCACGAACTGACTTGGCTTAGAGTTCTTTTATACTCTTTTAGTGTTAACCATACACAACCTATATAATTGTACTGTGACAATAAGGCCACCATATATATCACCTCTAACTCACTTTTTGCAAGCACTCCAAGCATATAAAAGTTTACTATCACTTTGTGTGAGATTAGATACCAGGTGGAAATACAACAACTTGGTATATTCGTACTTATAATCAACTTGCAAATATCTTCGCAAAGGCCCTTGGGAAGCACCAATTTAAGTATCTTCTTCGCAAGTTAGATATAGAGACGTGCATACTCCAACTTGAGGGGAGTACTAGGAGATTTTATGTAAATATTTATTTGAATAATATATTTAGTAAATATTAGCTAGCTTGTAGAAGAAGATACGCTCTTATGTACTTGTATATATACATGATATCAATGAATGAAAAATCATGATATTCCATAACAAATTTTATATGTTTATAGCATAGTTACTGTGTTACAACTGGAATTCTAAAATTATTATATGTAATACAAAAGAAGATCATTTGTGTGACTTCATTTCCCAAACATATCTAAACTATAGGTGTTAAAGGAACATTCATATCTTCCTTCAAGAGGTGTGGGGATAACTGATACCCCCCATTTTTACTTCACTAACAACCCTATCAATATACCTCACTGATAGCCCAACCCACTGCCTGTGAAGAAAAAACCTATTCCCTACAATAACCACCTCTCAGTATACTCTAACTCTTCCTATATTGTTTTGCATCTCTTGCCTTCACCTAAAGCAAAAATGACCCCACTTATCATCCTAAGTTGTATATTGTAATTTATATAAAAAAGAGCATAAGTTAATAAAATGGGTAAAGCATTTCTTTAACTCTAAATACTCTTTCTCTTCAAGCATGTACTAACTTAGGTATTGAAATGGTTTCATTGAAAGAGACTTCGGTTCTCCTTTTAGGTTTAGAAACTAACACACTAGTGTATGATGTACATCCCATCCAAAGAAATAAGAGTTTGTTAAGTCAAAAGAAGTACAACACTCAAGAAGCCTCGTAAAATTTAAGAGCATAAATTTGCTAATACTAATAGGAGGATCTCTCTCCACAATACTTACTCAAGCACTACAAAATTTAATAAAATTTTAGTTTAATAAAAATATCTTATAGCATGAACATATCTATTAAAATATACCACCTAATTTTAATAAATTAGTGTTACACCTATAGTTTTTTTTTAAAAGGTATGAATAATTAAATTAAGCCATAAAAGGCAATCAAAATGAGAGTTCTAGTATATGACAAGTTGTAACTACAAGGAAAACTACTAACAACAAGCTGAAAATTTAATGATGATAGTGATTTACAAATGAAAGTTATACTCCTTGATGTAATTTGAAAATGAAGATCTGATACCTTGCACACGTGTGTGCCAATATGTTTTCTTATACTCAACATTAGAAGGACACCAAACTACCTATTAGAAATGTTTGTATCACAGAAAATCCAAGTATTGCTTTCATTCCACACAACAGTAACAAGAAATGAGATGGAAATACAAAAACAACATCTCGTAGTTCTATTATGGAATCTCATATCAATATGCAACTCCATGATCTAGCTTAGATTCTATAGGATTTTAGAGATTAAACATCTATACAACAAAGATATCCAAGTTTTGAACACATATTTGCACCTAAAAAATAAATTATTAGAATTTTCCTTGGTCCTTTTACAAAGAATACACTATTAGCAATTTGTGTGAATTTTGTAATCCTATCAAGAGTTGGTATCTTATTCAACATATCCACCCTCAAAATTATAGAAGCTCGAGGATGATGATAATCAAACCAAACTAAATTTGTCTAAGGAAGTGTTGGCAAGTTGCCCACAATCACCTTTCTACAAGTCGAATTAGTGAATCTTCCACTAGCATTGTTTCTCCATATTATGCAATCCTCATCTGAAGGAAGAGAATTCTGATTAAATTTAGTCTTCAATTATGTAGGTATACTAGTAGATATGATATGATTACTTTAAATGAGAGCTTGAGCTACCGAACTCTGTAAGTCAATAAAAGATTTAAGAGGTTTAGCTTTATGTAACTTAATCAAAGGCCCAACAGATATCCAATTATCAAACCAAAAGAAGGCGTTCTTCCCATTTCCAATTAGATGAATAAAGCGAAGTCTTGTCTTTCCTTCATCCTCATAATGGACTTGAATGTAGTGGAAGCTAGAGATTCTGTCTTGTAGTCCCACAAGCTCCTATTTTTTATAAAATAAGTATGGATCCATCTGCACCCTAGAGTCTATTTATCTTTAAGTAATCTTTATAGTCTCTTCATAAGTAGAACATTATTGATTGATTGGAGAGAAATAATTCCAAGCCCGCCTTGCTTTTTGAGAATACAAACATCTCTCCACCTTATCTTCACCTTGCCACCAGACCACAAGAATCTATTAAAGATCCTATCAATAGTTTTATTACTTTAATAGAAAAAGTAAAATGAGCTGCCCAATACACGTTAATGGATTTCAAAATGGATATGATAATTTGAGCTCTACCAGCTAAAGAAAGATATCTAGAGCTTTAAGAAGCAATCCTGAAATTAATTTTATCAATGACATAAGCATAATTCCTGACACCTATCCTAGCATCTGACATGAGTATGCCAAGATACATTAAAATTAGTTATTGTTTAGAGTGGATATGGTTACTTCTAGATTGGAAGCCTTATGGGATAAGAATAAACCACTTTTTTAGCAATTAATAGTTAGACCAGACATCCTGCTAAACATTTTAAGACCTCTCATAAGCCTCAATACAGAATTAGGATCAGCTTTAGAAAGTAATATAAGGTCATTGGTAAATCACAATTAAGTTAGTCCCAATCTCCTACATTTGGAATGAAATTAAAAACCCTTGGTACCTTTCACCACCTTCGGAACCAGCCTACTAAGTGTCTCCATTACCAAACCAAAAAGATAAGGTAAGATGGGATCACCTTTTCTTATCCCCTTTGAGCTTTTGAAAGTATTTGTAGGTTGGCCACTGATAAGAACATTGAAACTAGATGTTGAAATGCACTGAAAAGCCCACTATATGACCAAGCTTGAAAATTTCAATGCAAATAGCATATTTCTGATGAACTCCCAATCCACACTATCATATACCTTTTTAATATTTATTTTGATGCAACAATTAGCTTTCCCATTTCTCTTAGAGTAAGATCTAATCAATTCTTAAAGTATCAGTACAATATCTCTAATTGATCTACCTAGGAAATAAGCACCCTATGAATCACCAATATATCAGGAATGATTTTCCTAATCCTATGAGCCAATATCTTAGATATCAACTTGTAAATGGAATTGCAACATGATATAGGTTGATAATTAGAAAAGTATTAGAGTTCTCCACTCTTAGAAATAAAAGCGATAAAGGTTTTATTGAGGGTTATCAATAGGGAACCATTACTGAAGATTTCGTGAATTGCTTCAATCACCATATTCCTTGTAAATGGCCAAGACTTCATAAAGAAATGTATATTGAAACCATCGGGTCCAGGAGCTTTTTTGGGGTGAAAGGACTTCAGTGATTCTTCAATCTCTACAATAGTAACAAGTTGGATGAGAAAATTAACCTCTTAAGAGGATAAACTATCTTGTAAAATCTACTAGAGAAGAGGTACTGAAGAGTGTGCTTTTGAGGGTTTATTCATAAATTCAGAAAAAAATTGAATGCTTGATAGGTGTGATTTGCACCATGTTTTAGGATTTAATTTATTATGTATTAAGTGTTAACTTGAGTGTTCAGTATATGTTTAGGTTAGAATTGTATTAGTTTATGTGTTTAAGTGTTTTTATGGGTTAGTATAAGTCTTTGAGTTTAAATGTTATGATTTTGAGGTACCTTGATGTCTTTGTTAGTGTTTCAGGGCCAACAATGAAGAACAGAGAAGTTTCGGAGACTTTTGGGTCAAAAATACGGCCCACAATCATGGCACAATAGGCCACAATCGTGATAGAGACATGCAAGCCAGCCCATGATCGTGGCTGGACAGAAAGACTCTGCCATAGGCCATGATCGTGGCATTTGGGCCATGATCGTGCCAGAGAGGTATGATGCTGGCCATGATCATGGCATGCGGGGCCATGATCGTGGCATGCAGGGCCATGATCGTGGCATGTGTCGGGCAGACGCATAACCAAGAGGAAAAGTCATGTTTCAAGGAATTTTTGAACTGTTTCAATCTTGAAAAAATCCTAGGGCTGCCAAGGTATTTAAAGAACATAAAGAACAGAAGATGGGAGTTTTTGCATCAACTATATTCCAAAAACCCTAGAGAGCTTTATCGAGAGATTAAGGAAGGAAATGAAGGAAGAGAGACATGGAGACGAAGCCCACGTGAAGTACTTTCTGGAACAAGAGGTTTCCCACTATTACTGCCTCCATTATTCCGTTTTGAATCTATTTCTGGTTTTATTTCGTTCTTTATGATTGTATAGAAATTGAGATAGCCATAGATGATAGATTTGTTGAATGTTGAGTACTTGTCTAAACTCACCTTCGAGAATTTTGTCCTTGATATTAATGAAATTTGATTTATTGTGTTTTTATTAAATTATTTGTGATTCAATTTCTGCACTCCATAATTTGGTAACAAACTGAGAGGATGAACTGAGTGAAAATCATTAAATTGCACTAATAAGAGTTAGGTAGTTTAATAGATCAAGAATTGAATCAAACCGGTAAATTTGTATAACGAGAGATCTTACATATGTTACGGTAGTTTATTGGACAATTTAAGATCTAATTTAGGTTTTGGGATAAACTGTGAATCGAGAAATTGCAACTTCTTATAATCTGATTAGGGTTAACGATTATAACTCGAGAGAAAGTAACAAACCCTAGGACCGTCTAGAACCGGTAATTCGATAAATTCACAATCAATTAGGTTTTCATTAAAGTCAGATAAAAATCTTGTTTCTCTCAATTGATAGTTTTTAGGTTGTTTTGTGATTGGGTGTGCAATTGCTATCCGGTTTATAATTCTGAATTTGATTATTAAATTAATTACGTGATTGAATTATTTTTCTTGTTTAGTTTTGTTTATTTGAATTATTGAGAATTGAGTTCAGCCTTAGACTTTAGCATTAGATTAATCTCCTCTTGGGATCGACACCTTAGGTATTAAGTGAACGATTTGTACGCTTGCAGTAATATCGAGGTTAAAAATATTAAAACTTTGGCATATAGGAACCTGCGACCAAGTTTTTGGCGTGGTCACTGGAGGCGATAATTTAGTTCTATAGTTCAAGGAGTTGTATTAGTTTTTAATTTTTGTTTTCGTTCTTTCGTTTTATTTTAGAAACTGTGCTCTTACATGAATATAAGATTCAGGAGAGGTTCGAGTCATGCAGCTGAAATATTAGATTTAGATATTAATCAACTAGAACGAACCCTGAGGAAAACTTAACGAGAAAAAGAAGAAGGGATCGTGAAATCAACAATGGCCGAGAAATTTCAACAGAACATATACCATGGAGTGAACCAAGGATGGTAACAGCGGACACTGATGGACTTTATGAGGCCAGAGTTCAACGTGGCGAACCAAGGAGTAGCTAGGCCACCTGTTCAAGTAACATCATTCGAGATAAAACCAGCCCTTCTCAATATGCTTCAGTAGAATGTGCAATTTTATGGATTGGAAAATTAGTACCCAAATGCACATATCGTGAACTTCCTTGAAATCTGTGATACTTTCCGGTATCATCAGATATCAAAAGATGTGATCCGAATCAGACTGTTTCCCTTCACCCTTAGAGATAGAGCGAAGGCATGGTACCATTCCCTCAGCCCAGCCAACATCATGACGTGGGACTAGTTAGTGCGTGTCTTCTTATATAAGTATTTCCCTCTGACCAAGACCACAAAGATCATCAAGGAAATCACCAATTTCCAGCAAGGTGATGGGGAATCAATTTACGAAGCATGGGATAGATATAAGGATTTGCAACAAAAGTACCCACACGATAACCTACCCAAGGAATTCCTATTGCAAACATTCTACAATGGAGTAAACCCACCGATGAGAGGCACAATTGACGCAGCTTCAAGAGGATCATCAATGCTGAAGACAGTGGATGAAGTAGAAGAATTAATAGAGGAGATGGCGAGTAACAACTGTTTGTGGACAAATGAGTGGGTAGGCAACCTAATACTTTCAGAGAGCATAAAGGAATTATGGCAGTCGATCAGATGATAGAAATGCAAGCGAAAATCAACAACTTGACGAGATAGCTCATCAATACGAAGGCTTCATCCTCAGCTTCAGTGAAGGCCGTACAACTTAAATGTAAGCTCTATGGATAGATAGACCATAATATCGTAGACTGTTATTTAATGAAGAAAGGTGATCCGCAGCAAGTAAATTATATGAGAGTGCAATATGGACGAGGAGGGGGAAACAATCCCTACTCTAACACCTACAACCCTGAGTGGAAGAATCACCCTAACTTTTCTTGGTTGAGCAATTCTAGAGGACAATTCAGGCCTCAAGGACAATTAGGCTTTCAATAAGATAAAGCAAGCTCGATGGAATCAAAGTTGGACAAGATTTTGGATAAAATTGGAGGTATGGAGGATGCATATAGGAGGCTTGAAAGTAAATTCGAACAAGTAACGAAGAACCATGCCTCGTCTATACATAATCTAGAAGTCCAAGTAGGCCAACTAGAGGAGGCAATGTCATCTCGGAATACAGGAACCCTTCCAAGTAATGTCAATTCTAATCCGAAAGAACGGATCATGGCTATTAGTCAGACCCAAGATAAGGAACCTAAATAAGTAAAGGAAGAAGGAGATAAAGGAGACGGTCAAGTAAGGAATTTCTTCCAAGTGAGCCTATAATCGAGCCAATTAAGGCAACTCGACCTGGCATCCCATACCCTATCTTTGCTCAGCGTAAGACAATTGAAAGCAAGGCAGTGAGGAATTTGAAGGAGATTGAAACAAAAAGGGTCAAGGAAGTGACGGAACAACTACAAACGAAGCTAGCATTAAAGAAATCTATCAAGAAGAAGGTTAAGGAGCGAATATCGAAAGAACAACCCAACATCACATAAAAGAAGGAGGATATAGGGGATTTTTTCATCCCTTGCAATCCAATTGAGTCATCATAGAAAGGGCATTCGCAAATTTGGTTTTTAGGTTGTTTTGTGATTGTGTGTGTAATTGCTATCTTGTTTATAATTCTAATTTTGATTATTAAATTAATTATGTGTTTAAATTATTTTGCTTGTTTAGTTTTGTTTATTTGAATTATTGAGAATTGAGTTCGGCCTTAGACTTTAGGATTAGATTAACCTCCTTGTGGGATCGACATCTTAGGTACCTGTGCGCTTACAGTAATATCGAGGTTAAAAATATTAAAACTTTGACATATAGGAACCTGCGATCAATGCCCTTTACAACAGTTCATCCTAGGAATTTAATTACACACTAGCTAGTTCAAGAGAAACAATTTTATTGATAGCTTTCCTTCTAATGATGGTTCTGTGAAACACCACGGTATTTCTATCCCCATATTTTACCCACTAGAGTCTTGATCTTTATTTCATAAGAGAATAATTAAACATCTTCATCAACTTCAATTTCAATTTCTTGAAGACGATATATTGCTTAGTTCCCTAAAACCTTGCCCTCAATGCTTTCCATAAGGCATCATCAAAATCTGTTAGCTCACACAAAAAATTATTAAATCAGAAAGGTCTCTTTGGAGAAATATCACCTATCTGTGTAATAACAGGTGAATGATCTGAAAGGCTACTAGTAAAATAAGTAAAATAACAAATGGCTTACCTTACCATTCATTGAATGTTAGCTAAGCTTCTATCGAGCTTTTTTTGAGTGAAGTTCACTTCATGCTGCCTGTTACTCCATGTGAAATAATTACCACTAGCTAGAATATCAACTAGATGAGCTTCTTGAACAGATTTCCTTAAATTTGGACAAGGAATTGTCATAATTCTAGGGCCTTCTGCTTCATCCAACTTCAAGATAGAGTTAAAATCCCCTATAATGATCTAAGGAATCTTTATAGAGGCTACTAGGTGCTTAATCTAGTTCCACAAAAAACTTATCTAGTAAGATGTATTGAATGCATACACAAAGGAAGTGCAGATAGAATGATTTGAACTGTTATCTAAAATTTTCAAATTTATCAATTACTCAAAAATGAAAGTTGTGCAAGCAGAAGCCATGGAGGAATCACAGAGTATAACAATTCTACCATTAAGATGAAGATTGTGGTTAGTAATCTCTTTCCAAACAATTGGAAAATATTTGAGTAAGATGTCATTCTTCTTTTGAATTCTTGCCTCCAAAAAACCAACAACTTGAACTTTATTCTGTATAACCAAATTCTTAATAGGCAACTTTTTAGTAGGGGTATTGGCACCCTTAACATTCCATGAGAGAATTATCATTGATCTAGTACTTTGTTTGGAATCATCTTTTTTCTATCGAACCTCCTCCTATTAATGATTTCAAATTGTTGATATACATTCCCATATTGATTATCAGCGACAGCAATTTTTGGATCTGAAAAATCAACAACGTCCATCACTATAGTTATTATCTAAAGAGATTCATTAGATTTGACACTATATTCATACAACTTCCATTCATTAGTTCTCGTGAGCCCTACTACTACAATTAGATTTTTTAAAGTTTTGTTGTATTTAACTATTTTTATTCATATAATGAAAATGTTACCTAAAAGAGAATACATTTATTCTACTCAAATAATATAAGATTTTTGAAATTAATAATTTCAATTTTAAAACTAAACTTCTAAAATATAAAATACACAATAAAATTATGAATATCTTATTTGACACTATAGTTTATATATGTAAATAATAATCCTATCAAACTAAATAGATAAGAAAAAGTGAAAGAGTAATATTGAAATAATTAGCATGCATTAACAATATGCTTGAATTATATGTCATGCCATCTCACACGTTTAATAATAATAACTATATCAATAATGTAATTTATGCCTAAATATCAATCAAATTTGAATATATAAACATTTTTAACTTCTAATTAAAGATTAAATTTTTAAATAAGCTTCAAAATTTTGAAATTAAGAGGAAATTGTGTGTAAAACATTCAAAAATTGTCTATCATTAAAAAATTTAAGAGTCATTATTTAGTGGTTCTCATAACTATTATTTTAATATTAGTTAAATTATTAGTAAATAATTTATAATATTGAATACTAAAAGGACAATTATTTAATTAAATAATTATCCTTTTTATGTCAAAAAAAGGACAATTATTTAATTAAATAGAAAAACGTTGCACGCTTGCAGATATGTGGTGGCCCCCATGCCAGCTCGCTCATTTCTCTCTGTGCTCTGGGAATTGCATGGTGTGGGGTCAGATTTACAGAGCCTTCTTCTGACGTTAATATCATCCTTGTATTTTACCTGCAATGCCCTTTCCATTAGGATTTAACTTTACTGATTTTTAGGTCAGACTTAATTTTTTTTAAGAAATAAATTTCAACAGAGTTGTTGTTTGAAAATTTTTTAAAAAATAATATCATTTTATTTAAATAAAAAATAATTGAATTGCATTAAGAGTCCTAAACTCAATTTAACTTAAACTCGATCTTTGTACTTTAGGTCTAGTTAGACTTCAAGCATAACTCTAGCTAATTGCTATCCTCACTTTCATATCAAGCAAGAAAAATAATAAATGCTTTTGATTTACTTAATATGAATGCCCCTTTAACTTTTTATCAAAAATTGTTGGCCCTCGTGACCTAGGCCATCCTTTTTGTTTTTGTCTTTAGCTAGCAATCTCATGATTCTACATTCATATTACGTTTAATTTTGTTTAGATTGAAGTTTTGTTTTGAAGAATTGCTATATATTGTAAAATATAACGTGATTTAAAAAAAATTGACTAAACCAAGAACAAAAATAATAACAATCTAATAAAAAAATCTTATTAGGGGTGTGGAGAAGTTCAATAATATGTAATCTTACTTCTAACTATTAGAGAAATTACTTTGAATGACCCACATAAAATAAATAAATAAAATAAATAATCATAATAAAAATAAAAATAAAAATAAAAATAAAAATAAAAATACTTAGTAAAAAATTATATATTAAGCAATAAAATAAATAATAGATAAAGATAGACAAGATAAAAAATGGTCATTACAAGAAAAATAATAATACTAGTAATAATAATAATAAGGTTAAGTAGTAAATGTTTAGCCTAAACTACATATTTAAAGCTTTAGACTAAATGCGAGAGAAAAATGTTAAAGACTTGTGAGAACGACAAGGATCTCTTTATGTGCGATCTTTTATTCATATCTTAGTACGTTAAAATTTTCCATTGCAAACTATGTCTTTAGTAAGTTACAACAAAGCTATATCGTTTTTTATCTCCTTCTCCCATTCTTCTTAGGCCTCTTGTTTTTCCTCTTACAATTTCAAGTATAATCTTGTTGTATTTTCTTACTGGAATGTTTAGGTGTCTCCTCTTAACTTGTCCAAATTGCTTAAACCTTGTCTCTCTCAATTTTTTTAATAATATTAGCCATCTTTAATTTGTCCTTTACCATTATATTTTTGACTTTATCTCTTCTAATAAGGTTGCATATCCAACGAAACATCCTTATCTTCTCCACCATTAGTTTATGACTATGCACTCGTTTGATGAGCCAATACTCCACCTAATAGAACATGGTTGGCTTAATCACTAAATGATATAATTTACCTTTAAGCTTGAGTGGTATCTTCTTGTCATATAAAACTTTTGAAGCATTTTTCTATTTAAGTTACTCTAATTTGATACGGTGACCAAGTCTTCATCAATCTCTCTGTTACTTTTGATGATAGATCTTAGATGCTTAAAAGTTAAAACACTCATTTTGTGGTATAACTTTTGAACCAATCTTTACCTCCACATTGATAGCCACTTTATGTTCCAAAAAGTTATATTTTACGTACTCAGTCTTAATCATACTCAATTTAAATTCTTTCAACTCTGACGTATCTCTCCAAAATTCAAACTTGACATTGATACTTTTTTTTGTAGTATCCACTAAAACAATATCATCAACAAATAACATACGCAAAGACACATCCTTTAAATATTCTTGGTGAGCTTGTCAATCACTGTTGCAAACAAAAAGGGACTTAAAGAGGAGCCTTGATATAGCCCAATATCAATAGAAAATTATTCTGTATCTTTTCATATCGTCATTACTTTAGTTTTAGCATCTTTATACATATCCTTATTAACCCGTGTATAGGTCATAGGAACTCCTTTACTTTCTAAACGCTTCCATGATTTTTCTAAATACCCTGTCATATACTTTCATTAAATTAATAAAAACTATGTATAAATTACGTTGTCTTTTTCTGTAATATTCCATTAATCTTCTATAGAGATATAAAACTTTTGTGGTAAATCTTCTTAACATGAAGTCAAACTGATTTTTCAAAATAAAGATATTCTTTCTCGTGCTCTTCTCAATCACCTTTTTGGACAAGTAGCTTTGATCGCATAAAAGATTGATTAATTAATTTCCAACTTAAAACGTGATGAATACTCCCCCTTTGTAGCTATTATGATGTGGGTCATTAAAAGGAAAGTGATTAAAGTCTTACATGATATATCGGTATTAAATATTATGTGCATGAGTACTTAAGCCACTGACTTGCATTCTAGAAAACGTTAAGCTAGGATTTTTAACTCAAAAATGGAAATTAGAACTTAATATTTTATTAACATTTACAAAGTTTCTTAAAAATAAATTTTAATTAAATAAAAACTAAACAGATTTAAATTCATAATTATTGTATATTATGTTAATATTAACGTAACATATATCTTATATTTTTAATATGAAACGTAAATTCATAGTATTACATAGCATTTACATTATACAATAGAGCTTATGTGTTAAATTTAAATTTAGTTTTAGTTTTAAATTCCTAATCAAAATTAATTAAAGTAATTTATTTACAAATAATCCCAATTAACTAATTAACCATTATCCACACTCTATTCTCTCTCACTCTATTCTGTCTCTCACTTTACTTCTACTTCCAAATCCTAACTATTAGTAGCTCAAAGCCAAGGAATTCATGGCGCCTAAGCTTGCCATGAAGCAACAAAACACTAACATTGTCCCTCCAAAATGAGGGTAGATCAAACTTAGGGGCCTTATCAAATCTGTTGCTAGTTTTGCTTCTTATATTGGTAGGAATCGTCAGGAATGTTGGAGCTCCATGAGTTACTAGCAACTCCAATCGAATAGAGCTTGCTCTTGAACCTTAATTTTTGTACACAGTAGATTGAGTGAACGAAGCTTTGTGAATTGATTGAAAGTTTTTGTAATTGTAACTTGAACAATGTATGTAACTAGAATTTGGTTAATTTTGCTTCTGTTTTCATAATAGAATATGATAATTCTGTATCTTTAATTCACAGTGCCATTTGTAGTGCTTGTTTTGACACTAGGAGAAATTAAGCTTAAGGTTTATTGAAATTTTGATTAGAGCTGTTAGGAGATGGCTGGAGAATTGTGAAAATTAGGAGCTAGGGTTCTTCTTATTAATTAATTAGAGTCATTCATAAATAAACTAGAATCAAGAAAATAACTTAAATCTGATATATGAGCTCATTATGCTAAATAGATGCTACGTGGTACAGTATCAGATTAAAAACCAATAAAAATTTAATTCCATTTAATTTTTCATTTATTTAACATTTTTATTGAATATTTTTAAATGTTAGAATTCATTTTAAACATTTTAAATACTAAGGTCCAATTTATTTTAATAAAAACGACTTTTTACCTTATGTGTATCCATATTTATTTATATACCTAACTAAATTACATCTATCTTACTAGATTTTGACACATATGAAATTTTAGTGGAGTAAATTGTTGACTTTAGTAAAAATATTAATGTAATTTCTATATAATCTTATTTAATAACTAATAACAAATATGTAATAGGAATTAAAAAACGTCGCAAAGTGGAAATTTGTTTTATTACATTTAATATTTAATGTTACATGCACCTAATAATGAATGATGCATGTAATTGTATTTTTTAAAACTATACAATGTTTGAAATATATTAATAAACAACTCATGACAACTCATTTTAATAGTATTCATGAAATTTTAATACCATAGAATAAAAAACAAGATAATATTAAAATAAAGAATCTAATAGCCTGCATAAAATATTCATATTTCTTCGTATTAAAGTTTTTAATATATTAAAAATATTAATTTTAACTGAGAGATATTTTAATCAAAAGTCTGATTGGTCTAGAAAATAAATTTAGTCTCTTATTATTAAAATATTTTAATAATAAATTAAATGTATAATTTTACTGTTTCCACTAGAATATGTAAATATGCATTTATTTTTATTGTTGTATAATTGAATTCAGGTTTAAATAATGCATATTTATAGTTTTATTAATTCTCCAAAAATCATTTATAGTTTAAAATTACTAAAAAATATTGTGGTATTATAAATACAAAAAAAGAAACTTTTATTAAGCTTCTATGGAATTACATTACATTAATAAAATTAGTTATAAAAATTAAGTTAGAATAGTCATACAAAAATTTTCAGATACTTAATATTTAATTACATAGTAAAGTCTATATTTAGTATTTAAAGGAGTTTTTTTTCAAATAATTTAAACCTTAATATTTTTTTAAAATGAAAATCATGTTTAAAGTTTAAATATATGTAAAGATATATTGATAAGATAAAAAGGTAAAATAGTTTATATTTCTGAGGTAAATTTAGGAAATATATTTAAGTGGCCGGTCTCGGTCTCGGTCTCGATCTCGGTCATATTTGATATTCATGTAACCTGTTCCGTTGATCATTATTTTATTTCATTGTTCACAATCATATGATAAAGATTTTAAGAGATTCACACCTCAAAAGTTAGCTTATGAAAATAGAGAGCCTAAAGTTTTTATAAATTTCACACCAATTTTGTATTTAATCAATATAGAATCCAAGTTTTATAAATAACAATTGGATCAAACCGTAATATTAGTCCTCTTATAAGGACAAATGTTTTCGTTGGTCATAACTGACACTTTCAGGTTACCACTCTATGAGCCACCACTCCAAAATTCTTATTGATCACGGCTACGTTAGTTACGGTTGACAATCCTAGGCCTCCTCTTTGTGAGCCACCACTTTAAGATCGGGCTCTGACACTAATTAATAAAAACTTTAAAAGAGTCACATCTCAAAAGTTAGCTTATAACGATAAAAAGCCCAAAACCATTTTTACCCAAAATCATTATAAATCTCACGTCAATTTTATATTTAGTCAATATAAGATCTAAATCTCACGTAAGGATCAAACCTTATCTTCACACTTGCTGATATTCTAAGCCTTGCATTCTTCGGGTGGAAGGGATAATTTAATCATACATAAAATATTACTAAATTTAACTGAATGTACTATTCGCCTAACTCACAACTACTAAAACAATTTAAGAATATTCTTCTTTCTTATTCTACACGAATTTGTTTGCTTTCCTTAGCTTTTGTTTTTCTTCCTTCTCTTCGAGCTTGTAAATGAACATTTTCCTTTCGGGGTAACCAGTTCTTTCTGATGGTGCCAAGCTTTTGCTTTCTCTGTTTGTCTCTTTCATTTCCGATAGTAGAGCTCTAAGCTCTTTTGGACGGAAGAAAAGGCTCTTCCGTTGCCAATTCCAAGTGTAATTTTTTCTTTTTCTGTGTTTGGAGATGAGGTTTGTTTTTATGTGAGTCTTTTGGTTAATACTTAAACAACCATCTCAAACCATGTCAATTCCTAACTTCTGAAATTGACTGTTTCAAGGTTTGCAAGCCTTTGGCCTTTTCCAACAATTTTAACCAGAAGCTTTTCTCTTTGGTGCCTTCTTTACGTTTTCCTTTCTCTTTTGATCTGTCACCAATAAACTGTTGGAAAAAAAGTAGTAGATATGCACAGTACACATAGCAAAAGAGAATTTTCCATAGAATTCCATCCTCATATCCCAATTTTGACGCCTAATATTCACGCAAGGAGGGCAAATTTAACTGTCAAATTCCAGGACATTTATCATTTCACCGTAGAAGGCAATGTTGATGATGTTAATGTGTTGAATGAGGTAAGAGAGAAGATGAGGCAACAGGGAAGGATTTGGTGGGCATTAGAGGCTAGCAAAGGTGCCAATTGGTACTTACAGCCACATGTTTCTTCAATAGCTGAAGGGATTGCCTTGAAATCTTCCCTCAAATTGTCCACTCTAGCTAATGCAATCACTTTTAGGAGGCTTATTAGGAAGGGAATACCACCATTGCTAAGGCCAAAGGTTTGGTTTTCGGTATCTGGAGCTGCAAAGAAGAAGTCTACCGTTCCCGAGAGCTACTACAATGATCTGACTACGGCCGTTGAGGGAAAGGTTACGCCCGCTACAAGACAGATTGATCATGTGAGTTTGGAATTTGATTTTTTAATATCGCAGTTGAAACGGGTCTGTCATCATTTGCAACGTTCTGTTGGGATTTATTTGCTTCAAATTTGCTTTCAACTGGTTGTTTTTCACATTCTTGATGAACGTGATATGATTTTTTTTAATTGAAAATTGAGGAAATTATATCTAATCATCCGAAGGCTATACGAGCTTGATTGGTCATTATGCTTGATTATCTTAGGTAACGGTATCTATTCTTTAATGGGTTTTGACTAAATTGTCATTTTTGTTGTTTGAACTCTGTTCAGAATCAAATTTCTGCGCATGTTTGCTTCTGGACGTCTGGTCTTGTTAATTGATATTTGTTTTTGTACGTGCGTTTGTATTTGTGCTTTTGTAGCAAATATATGTTTTAATTTTGATATTGGTGATTGGCTGATCTTACTTGTGCAATGGAGATAATTATCTGATAACTCAATATTGCATTGTTAATATGGATCTTGAATTACTCAGACCATCAGATTTATCATTCACTTCACTAGCAGCTGCGGTGATTGGATCTTTCATTATAATCATACTGCTATGTTTCCATTTTTGATTTTGAAACAATAACAATGAAGTTATGATCATGTTGGAGAATATCCAATGTGACAGTAGCCCATGTATATTGAGTCTTTCAGTGCTTGGATCTGAAAGCAAGTTATAGTTTCATTTTTGCTTGTAATGAAACCAAAGGCATATGATGGAAGCTAAAATCATGAGTCCTGACACATGCTTCTCCTGAAATATGAGTATTCTTCTGGTTATCAAGAATGCATGATGAATTGATTGTTCTTTGTAGAGGGTTGGGATTTCTGACCAGACCTTATTAGTTTGAGTTCAGGAGGCTGCATTTTGGAGTTAGCAGAAAAGCTCTATTTTTTGAAATTATTTTTTTAAAGTAATAAGCATGAGACCTGAACGCAAAGAGATTTCTTGGTTGTGGTTATTATTATCAAACCTCCCCCCACACACCGACAAAGTTTCTTTGACCAACATTCATACTATATGAAGTCAGGTTGAGAAACACCAGTATCGGAGGTAGTCCTGATGTTTTAACTCTTATTTTAGTTGTAGAGGAAGGATAACGGATATCTTGCCTAGAATATGCAAACTATTTTGTAAAATATAAGTATCATGCGCACTTTTGTACATTTTGCATTTAGATTCCTATGTGCTTCATATAAGGGGACTTTTGAAGTTAAATTTTTGCCTATTCGGCCAATATTCCCAATTCTTGATTTTACTAAATAATTTTTTCGTTTTTTATATGCAGGACCTGCCACGAACATTTCCTGGTCATCCATGGCTGGATACTTCTGAGGGCCATGCTGCTCTCCGGCGTGTTCTTGTTGGGTATTCCTTCCGTGATTCTGATGTTGGCTACTGTCAGGTTGGTTCCTAATGAGTTTAACAATGGGTAAATAGAAAATGTTAGATTATTGTGGAAATCTCAGAATAGATGATAGAATTGCTGATTTCTTGTACCTTTTTCTTTTGCAAGATGCGACCTAACATTTTATCATGATTACATTATTCTCACTCCAGAGCCTGATGAATTTTAGGCGAAGTTTTCACACAGTGATAATTAGGCTTCATTCACTCTCATGTATCCCAATCTTGTTGCACTTTCAAGAAGACATTTTATTCCAATAGTTGCAATTGTTTAGAGTATATAAAGGTCTCAGATGCATTGTTTGTGCACTTTGTCTTTTCTACCTAACTTGCTACAGGTTTAATTTTCTCAATATCTCATTAGTATCTATTCCTGTTTTTCTTGATAATTTTCAATCTTAACCAAGAAACTGCTCATTTATAATTTCATTAAGTCATATTTCTGTATGAATATTATGTCCTTTTCAGTCATTACATTACTTTATCTGAATCTTGATCTTTCTCGTTAATGCTCTGATAAATGTGAATTAAAATTTTTACTATCATGCAAACAGTTCCACTGTTTTTGCTATCTTGCACATTATGAGCTGAACTTACTAGATTTTTGTAATTAAATTGATAGATGTAATTTAATATGTCTCCCTGCTTGGATGTAACTAACTCGAGAAACCAATGAAAATGTTTCTGTAGGCACTTAAAACCTACTTCATCTGTAGATGGGTGGTGGCTGGCTTTCATATGATGATGTTATCTGCTCCCAGTTAAAAATTTTCAACTTCTTTAATGAAACTTAGAGTTGGTGCAGGGTCTAAATTATGTTGCAGCATTGCTGTTGCTGGTGATGAAAACAGAGGAGGATGCTTTCTGGATGTTGGCAGTCCTCCTGGAAAATGTCTTAGTCAATGACTGCTATGCCAACAATTTGTCAGGGTGTCACGTTGAGCAAAGAGTTTTCAAGGATTTACTTGCTAAAAAGTGCCCAAGGTAATTCCAGGTGATTACATATTTAATATCTTCTTACATTATTTGCTGTATACGAAGAACCATAAATGAACCCCAGGATAGCTGCTCATTTGGAGGAATTGGAGTTCGATGTCTCCCTTGTTGCCACTGAGTGGTTCCTTTGCCTATTCTCTAAGAGCTTACCTTCAGAGGTTAGGAAAACGTCAATTGCTTTTTCTTCCACAAGAAGAGAACTCGGTTATGTTTTTAAGTTCTTTAATGACTGAAACTATTTGACCATTCGGGTGACGTTTTTGCAGACAACCCTGCGGGTGTGGGATGTCCTTTTCTATGAGGGTGCAAAGGTTCTGTTTCATGTTGCTTTGGCTATATTCAAGGTGCTAAAGCCATGCACTTATAGTACAAAGACCCATCTTAGACCTTAAATGTTTTCTGAAATTTCACAATTGAAACATCATTGGACTTGCTGAAGAGGCACTTCAAAATTATAATATATGACTGCAGATGAAGGAAGAGGAGTTGCTTCGGGCCCGCCATGTTGGTGATGTAATATACATACTACAGAAAACCTCGCATCACCTCTTTGATCCTGATGAATTATTGACAGTTACGCATTCTCCCTATTGCAATTCTCTTTTCTGTTTATACTTTTATATCATTTCTGTATCTCATTAGTGCTTTTCTCTAAAGGAGAAAAGAACACGAGATTTTAGTTGTTATTTGTGTGCAACAGGAGGATGTTCGATTGCTGATATTAGAATGAGGTGACTTAATCTATGCAGAATATACATATTAAATGCTTTACGTGTCCAAATTATGCAGGTTGCATTTGATAAGATAGGATCAATGACCACCGATACTATATCCAAGCAAAGGAAAAAGCAAGAACCAGCAGTAATGGCAGAGCTTGATCAGAGATTGAGAAGACAAGACCAAAATGGATGACAAATATTGTTTGTTGTAAAACTTGATCCAGATTTTAGTATATACAAGCATCCTGGACCGGCCATGTTACCCAATGGAGAAGATGATAAATTTCCTAGTTTATCTTTCCTTTTAGTTTTCTAACTAATAAAAAGACTGTAATTTTTTAATTACAATTTTGTTAAATTTTTATTAGACATCCATTAATGACAAGTGTCTTACATAATTAGCCAACCTGACACAATAAGATATATTTGGCATCAGGCTTGACATTTCCTTTAACTTTAAAGTTATTAAAATTTATTTTAAATTAAAAAATCAAAGATTGTTTATAAAACGAGAAAACAATAAAAAGAGTAACCATATACATAGCTTCTCTTCAATTGTTTAAAAAAGCAAAGGTCGAGATGTTTTTTGATTTTGCGGTGGTATGAAAGACCGATCTTGGCTTGCACTTGCCTCGTTTTGTCTTCCATCTGTTTGCACTTCTCTCTCTCTCTCTTTTATGCTCTCATTTTCTCATCTTTTGATCTATATGAAACCCACCCCGAAGGCATAGGCAATGACCGTGACCTGTCCTGTGTCATACATAGTCTTCCATTTTTTTTTTAATAAAGGGAAAAGATTCAAAATTACACAGTACGTCGGGAAAGACAGGTTCCCGATAAATCCTCTAAAAGGATCATGTGGCACCCTATAGGAGGTGTGGCAAAATAAGTGACTCCGACATTAAAATGACCCGCATATTTAGCAAGCCAGTCAGCACATTTGTTGCTCTCTCGATAGATGTGTCGATGAACAACAGTCCAGTTTCGATTAAATAGTTCATTGATGTCTCGAACTAGAGAGTTGAGAGATCGGGTCCGGTGAACCGGGGAAGAGAGGACATCGATCACTGCTGTGGAATCTACCTCAAGCTCGATCCGGCGGTATCCCAGATTCCACGCAAGGGTCAACCCGGTGTAGACGCCCTAGAGCTCCGCAATAAATGGAGTGCACCAGCCAAGGTATTGAGTAAATCCGCCCTTCCAATTACCGTCACTATCTCGAAGAAGTCCACTTATGAATAGTTTTTGTTGGGGAATAGTTTTTGTTGGAATAGTTTTTGTTGAACTAGTTGCCACTTGCCACCAAATAGTTGACCAAACTTGTTGCTTCTGTAGTTAGTTCATGTGTTTGTTTGTATGTTTGTTGGTGTGTCGTGGGTTTTATTCCACACGGACTCTACTCTTCTCTCTCACTATCTATTTTAGATTTTCCATCACAACCTAATTTGTTATATATTTTCTTTATTTGTTCAATTTTTCATTTTTGTTTGAGGTAGCCTTGGAATGCTGTGTGTGTTTGTCTCTAACATCCTCTCGTTCGACTGACTTTGCAGAATTAAAAATAAAAAAAGGAAAAGAAATTGACTGTATGAACATGAAGTATGATGAGTTTTCAGTTTTATCACTTAATTTTAATTTATTTAAAAAACATAATTTACAAGATATTTATTTGAACTAATCACAGATTTTCTTGTTATAATCATATATCACTTATCCTTATTTTCATATTAGTAGTACTTTGAAACTCTAAACAAAGAAATGACGTGGAAATGCTTGATGCTTCTTTTATAATTTAATTACAGTTAGAAGCTGATGCCATGAGATTGGAAGAATTTTAATTTTTAATTTTTAATTTTTGTTTTATAATTTTAGCTTTTATTCTAGTATTATAAAGAGCAAATAGATTGGCCCAGAGATTTGAAACTAATGGGCCCTAACAGAGTATTGAACTCAGATTGAGCTAACGGCAGGGGGTGGAGACAATATAGCCGTTGGGAGCCTGTAACGGCTACTTCAGGTCTCTAACAGGGGAATTTTAGCATCCTTTTTAATAAAGTGTTCCCTTTAAATCATTCTTCAATTGCAGCTTCGGATTTCCATATCAAAAACACAAGATCATCTTCTACTTTCCATCTTCAAATACATTCCCATTACAAAACCCATTTGGTCACTTCATCTCCTTGTTTCCATATCTTACCTCTTCCAACCTGTTTCTGCTTTTGTTGTGTTGTCATCCCTACTCAAGTAATTTTATACAGCTGCCACAGAGGTTCCCTCTTCCTTCTCTTTTAGTTACCATTTCTTTTTACATTGTGTTATGCTTGTGATTTCAAGATGGATTCTCTCTCTTTTTATTTTTCCTTAATTATTATTATTATTATTATTGTTTTTCAATTTGGTTTATGTAAATAGCAGAGGTGAAATGAACATGTTCATCAATTTCATTTTCGGTTCCCTTTGCTGCTCAAAGGGCATTTTTTGTGAAGGTGGAAAAGTTAATATTAAAGCAACATTTTGCAAATTTGGATCCATCCCAGAGAGATTTTCAGTTATCTTCGATCCGTTGACAATTTAAGTTCTGCAATCCAAGCTCATAAACAAAGCTGAGATTTTTATTCTGAAAAACTTTTCACTCTGCGCACAATATATGTTGTGTCTCGTTTGCATCAAAACTGGGACTGATTGGCCATGTTTCTTTTACTCAGGTTTCATCCCACAGATTGTAAAGATGAATGACTTGATGACCAAATCGTTTATGAGCTACGTGGATCTAAAGAAAGAGGCCATGAAAGATCTTGAAGCTGGTCCAGACCCTGATCTAGAGATGGCAAATGCATCAAAAACAATCGACCAGAACCTTGGCATGTTCCTTGAAGAAGCTGAGCATGTCAAGAAAGAAATGGGATCCATCCGGGAAATCCTTGAGAGGCTCCAAGAATCCAATGAGGAGAGCAAATCCCTGCACAAACCTGAGGCCTTGAAAGCACTGCGCATCAAAATCAATTCAGACATTGTTACTGTCCTCAAAAAGGTAAGAGCTATCAGATCTCAGCTTGAAGAAATGGATCGTGCCAACGCGGCTAACAGGCGCCTCTCAGGGTTCAAAGAAGGAACCCCGATATACCGAACAAGGGTTGCAGTCACCAATGGTCTGCGCAAGAAGTTGAAGGAGCTTATGATGGATTTCCAAGGTCTGAGGCAGAAAATGATGACTGAGTACAAAGAAACTGTTGGGAGGAGATACTTCACAGTGACTGGTGAGTACCCGGATGAAGAAATAATTGATAAGATAATCTCCGATGGCAGTGGTGGTGAGGAGTTCTTGAAACGCGCAATTCAGGAACACGGGAAAGGAAAGGTGTTGGAGACGGTGGTGGAGATTCAGGATAGGCATGATGCTGCAAAAGAGATCGAGAAGAGCTTGTTGGAGTTGCATCAGGTGTTTCTGGACATGGCTGTTATGGTGGAGGCACAAGGAGAGCAGCTGGATGATATTGAACACCATGTGTTGAATGCTAATCACTATGTCAAAGACGGTACCAAAGAGCTCAAGAGTGCGAAAGAGTATCAAAGAAGCAGCAGGAAATGCATGTGTATTGGGATAATTCTTCTGCTTTTGATCATTCTTGTGATTGTTATACCTATTGCTACCAGTTTTAGTCACTCTTGAATGAGGGGTCTGATGGAGGATTTAATGCCCTGTTATTCCTTCTGCTTTTCTGTTTGTGTTTTATTATTAATTCATTCAGTCCTTGTTTTGGGACTTTATTTGTTCATGTAAGTAAAGTTTAGCAATCTAAATCCTTTTAGCTTTTTATGTAACCAGTGTATCAGGTTAGAATCTTACACAACAAATTCTGCTGGGATATATTGAACATTATGTTGCATATGAAATGGTAATTTATAAGGCGAAAGAATATGCCACTCTTGTTCGTTTATCTTTCAACTTCTCAAATTAGCTTAATTGAACCCTAACATAAGCTGTCGGCTTCGTTTTGGTATCACAATTAGATCTTTATAATGATCAAGTTGTACATTGACTATGAGCTGTTTGACTTATGGCCCGGCCCGATCGGACCATAGACCAGCCCGGGCCTAACATGTCATATCCAAGCCCATTATCATACCTAATTCCAGTTCAAGTCAAGGTGAATAGATTCAACATGCTTGAGACATTACACTTTCAACAAAACACTTGCATTCTATGTGGAATGGTAACTGAAAATTTGTATGTAACTTGTTAAATACAATATGGAAACATGTTAAAGACTTATTGAGTTGAAGCTCTAATGTAGAGTGTTTTTCGGAAATTATAATATGGTTGTTCGACAATTATAGCTTAATTTCAAATGGGGATCTTCCTGCTTACCTTATTGCTTCAGCTTCCTATCTACGTGTAGTTTGGAATGAGAGAAATTCTAGACGGTTCAAACAAGTTGGGCAAGTTGAGCTTGTACCAAATTTGAAAGAAGTTATGAAAGATGTATGTTGTTTTTCATTAGTTTTGTGAAAAGCTCGTAAGCCTTAACATATAAGCAATGTTTTAAAAACCGGACCGGAGATCGAACCGGTCGAAGATAAGGTTTAAGGTTTAGAGGTTCAACCGGTAGTGAACCGCTATAAAACCGGAATATAATAAATAAGATGAAAATTTTATAAGAATAAATAAAAATAAAATATTTTATTGAAATAAAAAATACACCAATGTTTATTATTATATAATGAACTAAAAATAAATAAATATGAGTCCAATATAAAACTTAAAATAACAATAAAAATCAAAATTGTATTTCTGAAGGAGGTTGCGTCTCATCATCGTCAAAAGCTCCAAATTCTCCAACGCTATTTAAAGATTCGTAAACTACGCTTTCATCCAAAGTATTTGCATCCACTTCTTCTACTGCATTAAAATAAATTACAAATTAGTAACGTATGAAATTATTCTCAATTGTAAACTTGTAATACAG
>JANZXP010000004.1:21324971-21337304 GCA_027576715.1 Erythroxylum flavicans | reverse complement strand
GATGAACTCTAAGTTCATGTAAGGGCATATAACATTTTATATCACTGGCATACGTACCAAAAGGATTCAAATACATCTTTGAAATTATCACAACCATTTATATATTAATATATAGTAGTATCTCCAAATATGGCACAGTACAAAAAGCTCAAAGAGTTTAGCGTTACATGTTCTTCTTCAACAAATCCTGGCCAATCACCAAAGACGTGGTACATGATACTGTTCTTGAATTTTTTTCAAAAAAGGAGACTGCATAATAGAGAATAGAAATAATTTAGTGATTATAGACCTATTGCTTATTGTAATTCAATTTACAAACTTATATTAAAGATCTTGGCAAATATACTTAAAGAAGTTCTGATTAATCATTATGATATTACATAAGGACCTTACATACCTAGTAGAGGGATGGATGTCAACATTTTGCTCTTGTAAGAATTTTTAAGGGGATGTTCTAGTAGCAATGGCGAAAAGAATTGTATCCTGAAAGTGGATTTGAAGGAGGCATATGACAATATGGATTGGACTTCCCTCTGTGACTTTATAAAAGCTTTAGAGTTCCCAAAACGTTTCATAAAATGGATGAAGTTGTGTTGTACTACTCCTACATTCAATATACTCATTAATGGAGAGCCCACAAAGACATTCAAGAGCTCCAAAGGCATAAGGTAAGAAGATCCAACCTTACCATACATATTCACTCCTATCATGGATTTTTTAATAGAATTTTGAAGATAATTGTGAAGATAACTGAGCAATTTATTTTAAATCAAATTACAAAAGATTAGGCATCGCAAATCTTATTTTTTTTCTGATGATTTAATAATCTTAATAAGAGATTACAAAAATTCAATAACAGTAGTGATGAAGGCCATAAGATGTTTACTAGGTTGTCTGGACTTCATGTTCATATTGACAAGTGTTATCTCTACATTTCTATGAGTGCCCATGATTAAGAGCATATGGTGAGAGGCATTACTGGATTCAAGTGTCTTCCTTTACCTTTCATTTACCTTAGAGTGTCAATTGCTTCCACAAGATTAAATTGTGGAAGCTTCAAGCCATTGGTGGATAAAATACAAGAAAAAAATCTTTAGATAGAGCTTCAAAACATTATCCCTAGCTGGTAGAGCTTAATTAATCTCAATTATTTTAAACTCAATATATTTAAATTAGGCTACACATTTGGCTATTCCTAAATTTATGAATAAGACAATTGACAAAATGCTCAAAAGATTCCTATGGTTTTGGAACCAATGATGGTGAATGCAAAGTAGCTATCCAATAGTTTGAGGTCTACAATCCAATAAGGTATAGAGGCTTGAACATAATCTCTTCAAGCCTGTTGAATACATATATACTTATCAAGAAATTATGGAGTTTAATTGATGATAAAAAATCTCTATTGTGCAAATGGGTACATGAATATTACTTCAAAGGTAACAACATATGGAACATTAACCTCTCGATAAGGAACACTTCAACTACTTTGAAAGAGATTCTCAAATTTAGAAGCACAATCAGACTCCACATTGGCAAGAAAGTTGGTAATGGATTCAAAATTTTTTTTGATGATAATTGGATTGCAGAAGGATCTCTAATGAATGTAAGAGATGTACAAGCTCTAGGAAGTAGAATATATGAAAATCATAATGTTGCAAGTGCTTTAACATACAAGAATGAGATTTTGTCAAGAGTTTATAATAGGAATATGAAAAATTAGCTTAACAGACTAGTGTTACATGAGAATATGGAAAACAAAAACTAATGTTCTCCATTTAGAAATGGGATTTTCAATAATGCATCAGGTAGAAAGCTATTTAGATGAAAATTAGGGCGTGTTTTACACACCACGTTACATACAAGTCAGTTAGTCTTTACACGGGTCAAACTCTTAACAAATATGAAATATCCTTCCACTCCCCACCCCATCTCTCTTTCTTTTCCCATCAACTCTCTAAGCCACCATCACCATCACCACCGTCATGGTAGCCACCGTTGCTGCAACCGTAGGCTCTTCTTTGCCACCATCCATTCAGACTCTTAAATGCACTTTTGCCAATAATCAGTATTGTCCAGTTGAGTCTGTTCTTAAACTCTCATTAACTCAGATCATGTTGGCTCCCATGTCTTGTTTTTATTATCCCATGTAACAATTTTTTCCAATTAATGCAGTCTCATGGCGTGTGCCTAGAGCATCTCCTGCTGTTGCTCAGGAAGAGGCTGCTGCTGCTGCTCCTGTCGAAGAGGGTACTTTGGCTGAAGTAGACTATCAAGTTGACAGTGGAGATCAAGGAGATGTGGCGGATGTAGCAGAAGCTACAAGAGAGACAGTGAGCACTAAACTTTACTTTGGGAATTTGACTTATAACATTGATAGTGCGCAACTTTCTAGGATCTTTCAAGACTATAGCAGTCCAGAACTGATTGAGGTCACAGCATTCACATACATTTCCTTGTTCTTTCTCAATATGCCATTTCTAACTTAAATTTTTTTGTGAATCCAATAGAATTGTTACTATTTCAATCATAAAACTTTTATGTTTACTGATTGATTGCTCCTCAAAAAGATTTGTCAATTATGTTGATGTTAACAATAACCATATCTGTTGGGGCGCTTATAGCTTTGATCATTAACTATAAATGTATGTATATTTGATGAATTATTCTCAGTATTTGATGGTAATGATCAAGGTTTAACAGATTGAAAAGCTCTGCACTTACTTTCCATATATCACAATAAATTTATTGTTACATGCCTTTGTAGCAAACACCTCTAGTTGAGTTACGAAAGTGTGACTAAACCTAATTCTTTTAAGGAATCAACTTTCAAGTGCTTGAAGATTGTTAAAAGCTCATCCAGATGATATGGTTTGCGTCAGTGAAGTACATTAAATTTTACGGGAGATTGCAGAGTGACAACGACATTACATTGATCTATAATATCATTGTTCTGATATGCGTATTACAGTTCTCTTTAATTATGCTTATGAATTTAAACACACACTTCGAGTACCTGTTAATCTCTATTTTTCGAGAGAATTATGTATTAAAAAAAGAATGGTTGTTAGGTTCTTTATGACAAGGGGATAGGAAAGAGTAGAGGTTTTGCATTCGTGATCAAGAGCAGCATTGAAGATTGTAATTCAGTTGTTGAAAATCTTGATGGAAGTGTAAAAACTAAGAACTCCCTTCCTCCCCTATTGTTGTGTGCTTGTTTCCATTACGATAACTCAATGTTTATGTCCTTTCTCAGCAATACATGGGTCGCATCCTGAGGGTTAACTTCTCGGATAAACCTAAACCTAAAGAGCGTTTATACCCAGAAACAATTAATTTAAACCTAAAGAGTTACTTTAAAACTCTTAACTAACCTGTATGTAACGATGCGTGTAAAACACGCCCTAATTTCTGTCTTAAAAAGTCTTAAATTGAGCAGATTCGTGAAATTTTAGACCTTCTATAAGCAAGTTACAAGTTTAAGTCTCAAACTGATCAAATTCAAAAGGGTTAAGCCCTAATTTAAGCTTTTAGCCAAAGATAGATTACCATTATTGAGAGACTGAACAAGTTTACATGTATGACAAATTGGTCTATTTTATATAAATGCCAAATGGAGAGTGCCTCTCATGTATGTTTCAAATACTACTTCACCAGGGAAGCATGGAGGCTAATATTACACAAATGTGCTATCAATAACCCTTTCCAGAAAACATATTTAAAAATATAATGGGTTACTCATAAAGAATGATTGGTAAGAAAAAAGGTAATTTTATTAAGTTGGACTTAATTGTAAACATATGAATAACTTTAGGAACAAATATAAGATATTTAATCAATAATGACTAATATTAGATATTGATATTATTGAAACATAATTGGTATTTGATTTTAATTCTAATTAATGTCCAATCATTAAAATTATATTTTAAGTAAATTAATAAGAGAAAAAACTTTATTATAAATAGGTGTAAGATCGAAGGTAACACTCTTTATCTTATTCTTTTGTATATTACTTATATAGTTCTTTTAACTTGTTTGCGTGAATATTATTAAAAGTAAGATTCTTATGTGGTTAAGGTATTTTTCAGATAATTTATGAATTCGGGGAAATTGTATAAAAAGAGATCAAACTTTATAATAAATAATAAATTATACATTATACATTATTATTTATTATATTCATGAATTAAAAATTCTAATTTTTGTGAAATATAAAAATATTTAATTTTCTTTTACTCAAGTGGAAAGAGATCATGTCTTGATTTCATTCACCGTATGTAAAAAAAAGGGATGAAATCATCTGTTTTACTTTCTGTGATCCTATTCTATTTCAACTTATTTTATCCACGTATTTTTTTTGAGTCTTATATAAATTTTGAGTCTCATATATATATGAATGAGATAAGTTAAAATAAAATAGTAACCAGATAATGTTGAGTCCGTAAAAAGAGATGTAAAAGATTTGAAATAATAACTCAATAGATAGGAGTCGCGACAGTGTTCCCTTCAGCATTTCACCCAAATCTCCATCATTTTGTCTTCAATCGAGAACCGCGTATGTGTTTAAACCCTAAAACCCTTCCAACCAAAAACGTTGTCGTTTCCATTTTGTAAAGACCACATGCTACCAAGCCCAGGGTGCTCGTTGTAGTTTCTTCTCTTTTCTGTAACTCAAGACAAGACAATGCCTCCTAAGCGTCCATCCGGATGGACAATCGACCCTGACCTGGAAGAAATCGACCTTGACCCCTCCGATTTTACATCCTCTCTCCCTCTTAAGAAGGTCCCTAACGGGGACGTCTTCGAGGCTTCTCGTGCCGGCGACGTCGACCGCCTCAGATACCTCCTAGAGTCCGGAGTCAACGTCAACGCGCGGGACCAGTGGGACTCAGTCGCTCTTTACTATTCTTGCCTCGCCGGTCACCTTGATGCGGCCCGCATGCTGCTGGAGAATGGGGCCATTTGCTCCGAGCACACCTTCGACGGCGACAGGTGTCACTATGCGGCCTTGAACATTAAAGTCAGGAAGCTTTTGAAGGCTTTCGAGGCTCGCCCGCCTCCTTTGGGCCCTTTGTCGGCGGCGCTTCGAGAGACTTTCTTGTCTTCTTCGACTAATATAGCTTTTCTGAAACAGGCTGGCGGTAGCTTTAAGGACCCAGGTTGGTTTTTTGTGGATAAGTAGCTGTTTGTTTTCATTCCCATTTGTTCAAATTGGCTACTCTCGCTGGTGCTCTTGCTTTGCCATTTTTGGCAGCTGACCGTCGTATCGGAGAAATGTTAACCGATTCCGCTATTCTGACGGTCATTTTTTTTTTTTCCCTTTCGTAGGGAATGGCGGAAACGTTGCAATTTATCTGCTATTAAATGTTGGGATGAATTTATAGTTACTGAACTGGTTTTGTTAGAATTTGGGTGTATTGTAGTGTGATAGTAGTTTGAGATGACTGATGCTTTTCTTCTAACGCTGTTGAGGTTTATGTTTTTCAAAGGATAAGTGAAAAGTCTAAAATGAACTGATCTTGGCATCAAATGCTCATTAATCTTGTTTATTTCTTGGGAAATGCGTGGGTGAATGTGAAAGTTAAAACTCCACCAGTGCTTGTTTTGAAGGTTAAGAAATAAGCTTAAAACGAGATTATGCAATGGCGTAGAATCTGGAATGGACCCTTCAAAGAAGGCTTGTTGACAGATGTCTGGTTCAGAGCATTCATTGGTGGGATGAAACTGCATTCATGGGCTTATAGGAGGTTCGTGATTGCTTTGTGCCTGCTACAAACGGTTATGGAGAGTACAAATATTGCCATTCTAATGACAAGGACTGAATTTTCTGTTCAAGAGTGGACCCCAAAAAAAATTGAGATACCAGATTTTCTTATGAGTTGACGCTTTTACAGTGATGATGTCAAGATTGAAATTTAACTGTCAAGTTTTGCTTGTTGTAAAGATTATTACTTCTTGTGTGTCAGAAAACAGCATGCCCTTATTTTGTTTCAGTGGCTGTAATTCAGAATGTGGAAATATTGCTGTGAAGACTGCATATGGATATATGTCAGGAAACAGCAAGCAATTATCTTTTTTTGATGGTGGTAATTGGAATATGCTAATGTTGCTACGTGATCTTTTAATTTTCTGGATGTTCATTATGATTTTGCATTTCTTTTGATCCAAAATCATACAGATTTGACGAGTTCTATGTGATGTTATTGACTAGGTGTTCATTCAACTGGCGTATCCAATTCCAAGCACTTCCCTTCAGACGTGGTATTTTTTGTGCAAGGTAGGCCTATTGAAGCTCATAGAGTTATTTTAAGTGCTCGGTCACAGTTCTTTAGGAGAAAGTTTGAAAATGATTGGAGAGCTCGCAGTGAAGTGAGATTTGCAAAAGACAAGTTATCTTATCCTGCTCTTTACAGCCTCATCCATTTCTTTTACTCCGACAGACTAGAGGTTATGGTAGATGACATGGAAGATCTTGTCAGGATATGTAAAGTTTGCAAGTGTAAATCCTTACAGAGAATTCTCGAGAAAGAGTTGATTCACCAAAAATATGCAGATTATAAAGCACTGAGAGATTTAGACAATTCTCAGAAACGATTTATCTTACATGGCATATCACTTCCTGAGGAGGATCGGCTTCCTTCTACCTTGCATAGGATTCTTCAGACTTCTCTTGCCAAATCCATTATGGAAAACCCAGAAAAGGGTGTTGATGAATTAGTATCTCCTTTTGAGGCAATGAAGATCAGTGATTCTGTGGACGATCTTGCAGACATGTGCATTAGGGTTGATAAGAAGATCCTCCGTTGCCATCAAGTGATTTTGGCTGCAAGGTCGGAGTACTTTAGAGCAAGATTGTCCCGTATTAAGGATTTTCAAGAAGGAAATGATAAGTTCACTCATGATGCTCTACCATGTCTAGTGGAACACGATTTGAGCATGGAGGCATTGGAGAAAATGCTAGAGTATATGTAAGTTGATTACAACATTTTCTTTATATGCTTAAGCTGTATTTTAAGTCATATTGATGCTGAAATAATTTGTAATTTGGTTCCCTGGTTTCAAAATTATTGTTTATGTTTTGGGAATTGAACTTTGTAGATTCATTACTTGTCTGGGTTTCTTCAACTAGAGATGTCTTGCCTAGTTTCTACTTTCTGATGAATCATATGTATAGGCAAATCACCTACAAATTTATTATCAACTTGGTTGTAGTTTCTATTAGATATTATTCCTTTGAAATCTCTACAATAATAGGAGTTATTTCAACCAACTGTTTGGTTTAGGTACACTGATGGTTTAAAGGACATACATCCAGACCAGGTATACAGCACGGTTGTTGTAATTGCTTGTGGCCTTTGTAAAGGTTTTTCGTTTTTTCTAATATTTTGAAGAATTCATTGCATCTATTTGTGCAGGCAGAAGAGATGTTTGATGTGGCTTCTAGATATCTACTATTTCCTCTTAAGCGTGCTGTGGCAGATGTATTGTTGCCTCAATTGGAAATGGTCTCTCATGCCGAACTGTGCCACTGGCTGATGATGGCAGACATGTAAGATGTTAAGCCTGTGTTTTTTTTTTAATTTTTCTTTTTCTTTTTGGGTCATGGGATACTACTTGAGTTCGAAACTGAGGATTGTTACATTTATGGGCTTGAGATTTGAACTCAAAGATTCCTTTTTGAACCGATGGTTGGGGCCCAAAGTATTTCAACTGGCTGCTTTCTGTAATGATTTTAAAGCTCCTGTTCTGTTTTTTTTTTTTTTTTGGTCTATGGGAGATAAAACAAAAGAAGTGCTTTAAACTTTCCTTGGATTACCACATTGAGGCCATTTGAACAGGATCTTATTTCGGTTTTGGTGATTGAAATGTTCCCTCGCTAAACTTATAGCCGAGGTGGTTTGTGGTAATAGTTCTTGTTCTGTTATGCAGGTACAGTGTTTTCAAGATCCGTGAATATTGTCTCGACGCAATAGCTTGCAATTTTGAGACATTTGCTGATACTTGCGAGTTCCGAGCAATGCTCTTAACACTGCCTCCACCATCAGGTGATTCCTCCCTTCGTACTTCGGTTCCAAGTGCTCCAGGAGCTGTCATAAATACAGACCAGGGTAATCTTCTTGATGATTTGCGAGAGAAATGGCTTGAAGCTGAAGGCGCTGAGCTTGACAAGAGAGATGAAAGTGCATTGATATTTGATAAGCGCCTCGAGATGCTTATGCTAGTGGCAGAGAAAGAAAAATCAGAAGCTGTCATAACTGATATGGACGATTTGTCAGCATGATTTTTGTTACTTCTTTTCCCATATCCTCACACAACAGTAAAAAGAATACAAATTCAGACATTCTTGTACACATACCTTAAATAAATGTTTGTATGTATCACAAATTTGTAAAAAAAATTAGACGGGGTCAAAATTGTTTAAGAGGGTTTTATGCTGGTTTGTGTTTGCAACTTCTATCACCTGAATGGACTGATGCGGGGCAATTGCAGAAAAGGAAAGATCGGTTCAAATTTGTAATTTGTCTTCATACATGTATATATAAAAAAGTATTGAATATAAAACATGGTAAAGTGCTAGAATTTTCCTTGCCATTTCAATTATTTTTAAAAAATAATCTTATTGTTCTTATTACTTTAAATTATTTTAGAGTATTAAAAATATTAAAAGATACTTTTTTATTAAGTTTTTAAATTATTTTAATAAAATTGTTATATGATTAACTTTAATCATATGACACTTTCTATGAAAACCATAATTGGATGTCCATAGTTAATTTTATTAGATTAATTTGATGAAAATTAGAAATATTCTTTAGTATTTCTATCATTAAGGTGTTGTAACATGATCTTAAACAATAAAAGTAATTTTTAAAATGAGTAAAATTACATAGGATGCTTTTATCTTTTTATTTTACATGAAGGACAAAAGGCATACACCTTTTTTATAGTTTAAGAAAATTTAAAAGATCTCTATGATATTTAAAATTTTTGAAAAAACCTCTTAGCTTTAAGGTCAAAAAAACTATGAAACATATGCAATATATAGACATTAAATGTGAACTAATCAAATATTACTAATATGATAACTCAAATCAACTCTTAAATTAAACTTGGACAATTAATTTTGATTTAAATTGATAATTTAAGATAATTATAATAAATTATTAATTTGAGTCGGATTTAATTATTTCGATTCGAGTTTAAGAACTAGGTTGAATCATCATATAAATAATATATGATTAGCCTATGTTTGATATTCAGAGTGCATTTGTTTCATTATTATTTCTTAACCGAAATCTAAAAGGAAAGACTTTTTAAGAAAATTGAAAACTGAACGATTTTTTTTTTAAATTTTTAAGATTAGAGAATTTTCTAAGATTTATAAACTAAAGGAGAGGTTTACGTTTTTTTACCTTTAAAAAAAGAATACTATTGGTTAAAGGTTACATTTTCATTAATGTATAGACATCATCTTTCAAATAAAGTAAGCTCGTGTAAAATGTAAAATATTTCATAGTGGTTATTTGTTTTAAAAACTAAAAAAGTCATCAAACCCCATTTTGAGTATTTACTTATATATGTGGGGATAAGGAATGTTATAGTAATAATTATAAGGATTTCGATCTCATGTTTAAATAAAGCAGAAAAAGGGTAGTAATAAGCAATGTTTTAAAAACTAAACCGAACCGATCAGTTTGATTGAAAATAATATGAACTAGCTAGTTATTTAGTTTGGTTTCATTTAATAACCTGTTTACACAAAAACTGGCTAGTTTATTAGTAAATCGGTCGAAACTAGCCAGTTTTATATAAATTCATCAATCAAAACTTAAAAACTCAACCATACGCTTTACCATCTTCTCTTCTTAGCTCTCATCGCTTCATTTTATGGGTAAAGCATAAGAATTGCAAAGCAAGAAATGTTGACAAGTTTCACAAAAATAGAATGGTCAATTAATGTATGGAAAGCATCCTGGGCTTGTTAGTTTTTTTTATATCTTTTTCACCTCTTTTTTTCCTTTTTAGATAAAGCTTTGGTTTAACCTCTTGGCAAGGTAAAGACAAGTGTTGTGGATATTCCCTTTGTGGGTCTACATCACTGAGGAATTAAGATATCTGTGTTAGCATGCAAATAATTAAGAAGAAGATAAAGGTGATTGTTTTGAGTTTAAAATGCAATCTTTCTTTCTTTATTGAAATTATCGCTTCTCTTGTTGATCTCTCTATTAGAGTTGTAGTGGATATAGTGTAGTATTCCGTCTCTCTAATTGTTTCGTGTTAGACTAATTTGTCTCATGAGTGGTATCATATAGAACGAAATTGGTATATTCATGACATGATTTCATAATTGTGTTTAAATGTATAATATGAGCATACATATATGAATTGTGAGTTAGACAATTGCACTCAATTGACATATTTTGGGGTATGAAACTAAAATGAATGTGATATGAGATATGAAAGTGCTTTTTCAATGTCTTGTACTTTGGTTTACCAATGACAAGAATTGATGGATTACAATTAACAACTTGGAATTAATTGTCACAATTGGGAGATTGATAATTAATATGTACATTTAATCTTGGAAAAATACCAAGTAGCAAGACTAATTGATACATGAAAAATTAGGATGACTAAGCCTAAAATAACATAGATAAATGAGTGACAAATGGACTAGTAATTAATTGACAAATGGAACAATTATAAAGTGACAAGTGGACTAATTAATGTGTGACATATGGACTAATAACTAGGAGACAAATGGCGGCATATTTAGTGGACAAATGGAAGACATGCCTAATGACTCGCAAAGTTTTTGATGGAACTTTCTTCACCTTCTTCCTAGCTCTCCACTGAAAATTACTCTTAGCTTCCTCCTCTGTATTTTGGTCTAATCCTTGTTTAATTGCTACATCAAAGTTAGCCTTTTATCCTTTACAAGGTAGCTTAAGAACCAGCTGATTGTTTTCTTCCATCCTTGCCAAAAAACCAACTCATTTATACCCTGAATTTGTGATGATCTTGCAAGCATGGAGGGCTAGATTATCTTGATGTTTTGAGATGGAATTAGCGCTTAACAAGTGGAAATCTTATCTTTATGGCATGGTTTAATAGTATGATGATGATGAATGAATTGGAATGAAATATATATGATGTTGATGAAGAAATGATTTCTGGAAAATGATGCTTAATGATAGTTTCTGATTTGGTTTTGATGCATGAAAGACAATGATTTGTGAGCTTTCAATGGAATAAGTTTGAGATGGAATTGAAGATGATATTGATGAGGAATTAAAGTATAATTGGTGAACAATTGAGGTATAACTAATAGACTATTATAAAGGTGTTTTGAATTTGGTATCAAGGTATGAGAATCTGTAAAAGTGCAGAAAAAAGGTAGGTCACGATTGTGTCACTCACCCCACGACCGTAGACAGATGCAATGGCTTCTATCACGATCATGGGAGGGTACCCCACGATCAAGGGTAGGGTTTTGACATGGCAATTTTTTATTTGCGCAATTGTTGAATCGCATGAGGACAAGTCACTCTAATTTGGTGTATTTTGTAACATCCTATTATCTTATGATTAGGGTTAGAACCCTAGGATATTATATATGAGAGTTTGTTGAAAATTTAGAACTGCATTTCATGCATTATATGGCATACACATACACATGAATAATGTTGTCACTCATGAAAATAATTGTACATGCATTCATTGACATTTTCTGGGTATAAGTAATTTTTAATGTGATTAAAGTGTGAATTATGGATTAATTGTCTTGAAAATTGAATTGGTGTGTATTAGAATTAATTTAACATTTTTAGAGACATTTTAGATATTTTGGAAATTTATTGAAAATTTGGGGTATTTTAAACTAGGAAAAAAGATAGAAATAAAAGAAAAAAATATTATTGACAAATGGACTAATTATAGAGTGACAAATGGATCAATTACTATGTGATAAGTGGAGCAATAACTAAGTGACATTTGGTAGCTTCACATGATGACAAATGCAAGACATACATTAGAGACATGCGGCAAAGCTAAGTTAAGCCACCTAAGTCACGTTTTCTATAAGGCAAGGAAGAATTCTACAGCTTTCTTATGCTTCACCGAAATCCTCCATCACCAAAAACGTCCTTTCTTGCTTATCCATCACCAAATCCTTGCTTGTTCATATGTCTTTGGTGTTTGCTTAATACACCTTGCAAAGTCTTCATGTAACATCCCGTTTCCGTATAACGGGTCGAATTATAGAAACAGGTACATGTGAGAAATTAGAAAAACACAACTCATGCTCATGCATTTGTGCACAGTAATTAT
>JANZXP010000004.1:21307324-21320545 GCA_027576715.1 Erythroxylum flavicans | reverse complement strand
CTTTTTACCAAATCTTAAAACTCCTTTCTATGGTGAAGCTCGAAGAAACACTTTATCTCCCACTTCATACTCCATCTCCTTCCTATGTGTGTTTGTATAGCTCTTCATCCTGTCTTGAGCTGCTTTAAGTCTCTATTTTACCAATTTAATCTTGTCAATTGTATCTTGTACCAAGTTAGGTCCTATAAGTTTTCTTTCACCTTCCTCGTCCCAACAAATAGGAGTTCTGCACCTCCTACCATACAAGGCTTCAGAAGGTGCCATTTGAATTCCTGAGTGATAGGAATTATTATAAGCAAATTCAATCAAAGGTATATGTTCATCCTATGAGCCTTTGAAGTCTATAACACAAGCTCGTAACATTGCCTCCAATGTCCTTATCATCCTCTCTAATTGTCCATCCGTCTGTGGATGAAAGGCTGTACTAAAATGCAATTTAGTTCCTAGAGCCTCTTGCAAACTTTTCTAAAATTTCGAGGTAAATCTAGGATCTCTATCAGAGACTATGGAACTTAGAATCCCATGAAGTCTGATTATTTCATTTATGTATTTCTTAGCCAAGGCATTCAGAGAATATATCTGTCTAATAGGCAAGAAATGCGCTGGCTTGGTTAGCCTATCGACGATAACTCATACCGTGTCATGCTTCCTGCTAGTCCTTGGTAATCCTATTAAGAAATCCATTGTAATCTTTTCCCATTTCCATTTAGGAATAGACAAAGGCTTAAGCTTACCGATGGGTGCTTGATGTTTTGCTTTAACTTGTTAACATACCAAGCATTTTCCAACATACTCTGCAATATCCTTCTTTATTCCTCGACACTAGAAGTGTTCTTTTAAATCTCTATACGTTCTGGTACTTCCCAGATGCATTGCATATGGAGCATTATGTACCTCATCAAGAATTTCATTCTTTAACTCTTTCATATCCGGAATACAAAATCTGTTGCCTACCATCATCAATCCATCTTCTCTCACTTCTATTTCTGAAGGCTTACCATTTTTAACTTCTTCTTTGAGCTTATTCAAGTATTCATCTTGTTCCTGCAATTTCTTAATTTTCTCATTTAATACTAGCCTTATTCTAAAATTAGCCAATATACCACCAAATTCAACTTGCCTTAACGTCACCTTCAATTTGGCTAATTCCTTCAACAAAGGAAGATATACCGTCTTCATATACGCTATAGTAGATTTCCTACTCGTGCATCCACTACTACATTGGCTTTTCTCGGGTGGTAGTCAATCATCAAGTCGTAGTCCTTCAATAATTCTAACCATCTCCTTTGCCTCAAATTCAACTTTTTTGACTCATTAAATATTTAAGACTCTTGTGGTCCGTAAATACCTTGGTAGTGACTCCATATACATAATGTCCCCATATTTTTAATATAAAGACTATAGCAGTTAATTCTAATTCATGCGCAGGATAATTCATCTCATAGGGTTTCAATTTCCTAGAGGCATAGGCAATTACTTTATCTCCTTACATCAACACACACCCTAATCATTTCCTTGAAGCATCATTATACACTATATATCCATCACTGCTAGAAGGCAAATTCAGAATTGATGCGGTTGTAAGCTTCTTCTTTAATTCCTCAAAGCTTTGCTGATATTCTTCTGTCCATACAAACTTCTGACTCTTCCTTGTCAATTTGGGAGTGGAGTTGCTATCATAAAAAAGCCTTCCATAAATCGTCTGTAATATCCAGTTAATGACAAGAAACTCCTCACTTCTGCTACATTCTTGGGTGCTTCCCATTTAATTACTACTTTTATTTTCCTTGGATCCACATGTACTCCTTTTTCTGAAATCACGTGTCCAAGAAAAACCACTTCCTTTCGCCAAAACTCACACTTATCAAATTTGGCATACAACTCTTCATCCCTCAATGTCTTCAAGGCAATCCTTAAATGCTCTTCATGCTCCTTATCACTTTTGGAATAAACCAATATATCATCAATAAAGACTATGATAAATTGGTCTAGAAAAGACTTGAAGATTCTATTCATGAGCTCCATAAAGGCTGCAGGGGTATTGGTTAACCCAAATGGCATAACTAAAAACTCAAAATGCCCAAATCGTGTTCTGAAAGCAATCTTTGATACATCAGACTCTTTTATTCGCAATTAGTAACAGCCCAATCTCAAGTGTATCTTAGAGAAGACTTCTGTTCCTTGCAATTGATCAAACAGATCATCTATGCGTGGAAGGGGTATCTATTCTTGATAGTGACATGATTAAGCTTCCTGTAATCCACACACATCCTTAAGGATTCATCTTTCCTTTTCGCAAAAAGAACTGAAGCTCCCCAAGGAGAAGAGCTAGGCCTAATAAAACATTTCTCCAACAGCTCTTCTAACTACTATTTAAGCTCGTTCAATTCTGCTGGAGCCATCCTATAGGGTATAATTGATATAGATGCAATGCCTGGAAGAAGCTCTATGGTGAACTCGATTTCTCTAGGTGGTAGTAGTCCTGGTAATTCTTGTGAAAAAACATCTGAAAATTCCCTGACCACATGAATATTTTCTAATTTCTCTTCATCCACCTTCATGTCTAACACATATGCTAAGAATGCTTCATGCCCTTTCTTTATTATTTTCTCCACTATCAGTGCTGAAATAAGTTAAGGTGGGCTTGCCTTCCTGTCTCCCACAAACATCACCCTTTCACCTTTATCTAGTACAAACTCTACAGTCTTCTGTCTATAATTTAAATTGGCACTATATTTTTCTAAAGTGTCCATGCCCAAAATCACATCCAATCCCTTCATCTCTAATGGCATTAAATCTACCACTAATTTTGCCTCACCAATACATATTTCACACCCTCGATAAACATGACTAATAATAACATACTGGCTAATCGGGGTGCTAACCATCAAAGGACTATCAAGTAAACTCAAACTTCTATCATGTAAAATCATACTTGTAAAAATAAAAGAGTGGGTAGACCCCGGATCAATCAAAACAATAATGTCATTGTGAAATAATTTAACCATACCAGTAATAACCTCCAAAGCTGCTTCTGCTTCCTCCCTGGTCATTGCAAATACCCTAGCTGGTGTTTGCCCTCTCAGTCTTCCTGGAGGATTTACCTTCTTAGCTCCACTAGAATCGCTCACTTCAGTTGCAAACTTAACTTCCACAGTCTCAGCCTTCTTTGAATCTTGCCTCTGAGTTCCCAACTGTCTAGCACACTGTGGACACTCTCTAGCCATGTGCCCTTTCTCTCCACAATTAAAACAAGCTCCATTCAATCAATAACACTCCCCTTTATGGAATTTGCTGCAATGATCACATTTTGGAAATGGTGGCTTTTCCCCCTTGCCTCTTCCCCTGTCTCCAACAGTCGAGGCTTGAAAGGAAATAGTTCTCATTAGTCTGGGCCGACTTGTGCCACTGCTCCTAATATCAGACTGTGTAGGAAAGGTCCTGATACTCCTTTCTGACATAAAAGCACTGCTACTACCTCCTCTTCTAAACTGTTCTCTTCCTTTCGTCTTTTTATTCACTGCGCTCTTTATATCTTCTATATTCTTCACCCTTAATACAACTTCTACCAGTTGTTGAAAGTCAAAAAAATTTTGCACGACCATTTTTTTTCTTATGGCCAAATGCAGTCCTGCTTCAAATCTTCGGCACTTAGCTGCTTCACTCGTCATCAGCTCAGCTGCATATTTGGATAATTGTGTGAATCTGTGCTTGCATTCACTCACAATCATCTCCCTTTAGGTGAGACTCAGAAACTCCCTCTGCTTCTGCTGGATATATACCTTAGATAGATATTTCTTCTTATAGGCAGCTTAGAAGTCTTCCTAGGTTAACACTGGCAGCTTTAATTGGCTCCCCGATATGCTTTCCCACCAATGCAGGGCATCTTCCTGTAGCAAGCTTGCAGTATACACAACCCTTTCATCATCTTTACAGTCCATCTGTTCCAATATTATCTCCGTCTTCCTCAACCAAGTCTTAGCTTCCTCAAGATCCGTTGTTCTATAAAAGTCCACTGCACCATACTTTTTCAGCTTATCAAATTGTTTCCCTTTCTTAGCTGGGGCTGGAGTAGACGTGGATGGCATCTAGCCCATCGCCTGAACAAAGGCTTGAAACATTCTGGGATCAAACGGATTAGGTACTTGTGTTTGAGGGTGGGATGACTCAGGCATTTGAGGTTGAAAGGGCTTGCTATCCTGCCCTACAGTTGCCTCAGCAATTGCTGGGGCTCTGGACTCGTCAGTACTCTCCTCTCTTAGTGGATAATCAGGTACAGCAAATCCTTGCAAAGCTCCTAGTATTTTTTGAGGAGGTGGCATTTTACTCCTTAATAAAATATTATCATTTAGCTTACATTTTATTTTAATCCTATTTCCTACACATATGTATGAGATATATGTCACTTAATGCAATCAATAAACTCAATAATGCAAACAAATAATTTAAGAATACAGACATTTTATCACGCATCATATATTTCATAATAGCATATTCCAAGCCTAGGAATCCTTAGAAACTGTAAGCTCTGATATCAAAGATATTAGCCCCTGGTCTCGGTTTCTATTTTATGACATCAAAGCACCAAAATTACAGTATTTTTAAAATAAAATAATTATATTTATAATTAATATCAAAAAGAATTTAATTCCTTGGTGGGAGTAAAATAAATACACAAACAATTAAAATAAATAACCTAGAATAAATTTGACATGAATATAAATTAAAAGAAGTCATTAAGGGACCTTTTTTAATATAAACAATTAATAATAAAATAAAATAATATAATGAGAAGTCAAAAATGGGGAGTAAAACAATTAAATCCTTTTATGAATTAACGAAATAAAAAGAAGAAACAGAAAAGGAAAAGTCATGAGCGTGAGAAAAATTTCTCATGCCTGTGATAGATACAACAAAAAAGGGGAGTCATAATCATGCTTATGCTCGATTGAGACATTCTTATAAAAATACAAAAGCAGCACGATTGCGATAAATGGTGAACAGTGGCAGAAATTCGAGGTTTGTCACGATCGTGTCACAACTTTCTATTCATGCATTCCAACTTTAAAAGTTCATAACTTTCAATTCAGAAATCCAAAAATTGCAAACTTTATCTCATTGGAAAGCTAAGAAAAAGATCTACAATTTTTATGAAGACAATTTTATCAAATTCTACCTATATCAATATAGTTTATTCCTCAAAATTTCAAATCACAATTTTCCCCATTTTTTGTCTTTTCTTTCTACTATCAATATATATATCTATTAACTATAACCAAAATACTTGAATCCAACATTTAAATTCATACATACAAAAATCCCTTTAAACAATTTACTTAAAGAAAACCCATCAAAAGATCATCACACAACCAATACTCTTACTTCCAGCCATAATGACAACTTAACAGAAAATAAAATTTTGCACATATATATCAAAGAATCTCTGTAACTTTCAATGTCAATTTTCAACAAAACAAAGTTGGTGCACAACTTCATATTAAAAATCAAAAGCCACATCAGTAACAGAATACAAAAATTACAATCTTGAATGCTCATGCATGATATGCTTCTAAGTACCAAAAGTCTCTAAACTAACTAATTACAAAATGTCTGAAATTCTTGGAGATTGACAAAGCTTGCTAGAGTTCAATGATCTACTTTGTCTGTACCTCAAGAGTGGAAAAATTTATGAGGGCTGGGAAGCTCAGTGGCTAATATGTTTATAGCCAGTGATAACGAACCACACACAAATCAAGCACATATATACATACATACATACATACATACATATATATATAATTATTTTAATTTCAACAAATCACAACATTCACATTTTAAATTTGAGAATTTTACATAAACATGAATACTTCATCTCACAATCAGATCATAAAATTAATTTATAATCAAATCATAAAACTCAAATATGCTCTACACTCAACAATTCAGGATGCAATGCACAAACATAATGGCTCGAGAGAATCCCATAGAACGAAATGACGAAACCGAAGTTGAGTCCATATTTCAGAGTTCATATGCCATAAGCAGGCAGCTGGGAGAAGGATTTAAGTCAACGTGCACGTAAAGAACGAAATGGTATCTCTTTTGCCCACATAAGCAAAGTTTCAAATCCATACATATTTCGTATCATATTCATATTTTCATGCTTATTAAATTTTCTGTTTTGCATCAATACTAAATTGCAGTTTCTTTCAAAGTAAACATGATAACAAATTCATAGGACATTTTCCCCACATTCACAGTGAGTAAAAGCAAGCATTTAAGTACACATACAAACAAACAATTTTTAGCTCATCATCACAAAAACTATAAACATATTACCCACCTATTTATTTGATATTTCCAAGATCAAGTTTGTCTTTCCTCTTATTCTTGCCTTTGATAATCTTGGTTCCCTAAGAACAAACATATTTTCATTTACTCATCATACACGAATAAAGCTTCCATAAGCTTAAATATTTATGAATGTGCTTAAACTTAATCTATTCTTGGTTTATCTAACTAGAAGAACTAAGGTCTAGTCAAAGTTCATAAAAATCTAAGGAGAAGAATTTCGGTTCTCTACTTTTCTCTTCATTTTTAGCATATAACCTATCTTCTCTACTTCCTTCTTCTATCAAAACAAAGAGAACAATAAGGTATACCTAAAAAAAGAAAACTCAGCTGATAATCTTCTTCCTCTTCTCTCTCCTTGTTCTTTCCTTCTTCGTCTCCTCAGTTTTCACCTTCCCTTCTTCTAGTTTCTTCTACAACTTTCTCTTTTTTTTCTTTCTTAACACTCACGACTCTCTTGTCTTCTTGTCTTATTAGTTTAAGGCAAATATTTTAACCTTCCTATCTTACCCTTCCTTATTCAATCTAAATCCTTTTAACTCCTTATCTTAATTCTAACTCTTCCTTTTGATCTATGCTACCCCACGAAAATAATAATAGACCAAATTAAACTCTATAATTTTCTAATTCAAGAATTCTACTTATATTCATGCTTTCTAATTTAATAAAATAAATTCTAAAAAATTTAAGGTCCAACACTCCCTTTTTGAAAAACTCTTACACAACTTCTTTGATGAATATGCCTATTTTATCCTACGTTTTTTGAAAGAAAATCCCGTTCAATCCATCTGGACCTAAAGCCTTTGAACTATTCATTTTAGAAACTACTTCCTCTATCTCCTGATTAGTGATGGGTTTAATTAGAAATTGGGCTTCATCTTCAAGAATCTTGGTTGTGACAAATTGCCTAAGATCCTCTCTGTATCCTCTAGCATTTCTTTTTGTTACTGGGAAATTTTGAAAAAAATTCCTTGCTTCTTTAGCAATCTCAGCTTGCCCATATATCTTTTCCCCATATTCAATTGTTATGAAAGTGATTCTATTAATATTTATTCTTACTGACACTACATTAAAGAAAAACTTTTTGCATATATCCCTATTCTTGATCTAATTAATCCCAGTTTGCTGCTACAATAAGGAACAATGATTATCCACTATTTGCATATAATTCTTAATAGCTTCCCTCTCCTCATTAGGTAGATTCCAATTACTTGGATTAGTTGCAAGTGGATTTTAGATAACAGAAAGCCTGCTTCTTATTTCTTTTATCTCCATTTTAGAATTCTGTCCCTTTTAAACATTTAACTTCTTTAATTATTATTTTATAGCCAAAAGCTTTTATAAATAGATAAACTATTTTGTACCAGAAGCCTCAAACTTCAAGCCCTTATAAATAGCTTCTTGAAAGCCTTACACTTTAACTATAAAGTTATTAAATCTGAAGGGGTGCTTAACACTAACTTCTTAAACAAATCATCCACCTTAATAAGAGTATGATCAGAGATCCCAAGATCCAAAAAAATGGCTTTACTCTCTAAAAGGGTGATTAACCAATCCTTATTCACCATGGATCTATCCAGCTTTCTTCAAACGAACCACTTTGAACAGTGTTTGTTAATCCATATGAACCTATGATCTTCAAATTTTAAATCAGTTAATTTCACATCCTCGGTGCAATCAAATAAGTCTGATTTGTAAATGAGTAAGTTATAATTCCCTTCTGCCTCTGACCTATAGAGAGTGAAGTTGAATCCGCCACTAATTATTCGAGGTCCTCTAATTGATGCTTTTAGTCTTGTTAGTGAACTCCATAAATCAAATCTTTGGAAAGCTATACTAAAACCATAGACAAAGGTCACCAAAGGTATATAATTTTTTATTTTGAAACTCAATTTTGTATAGATGAATTGCTCATTAGTTTCCAATGTTTCCACCTATAGTTCCCCATCAAACATAATACTAATTCTTCCATACCCAAGGTAATGGTGGTTTGTTAAAAACTTCCATTTACTACTAAAAAAAATTAATTTATTCAGATTTTCTAATATGATTTTGGTTTCCAATAGAAAAATAACATAGGCTTCTCATTTTGAATAATTACAACATTTAACTTTGAAGGCCTATTTATTCCTCTTACATTTCAGACTATAATAGTCTTATGAGAGAGTTTTTTTTTTCCTTTTGAGCCCTTCCTACTGTTCCTATTGCTCTTCCTAATTATCACTTTTTCAAACTACTACTCTTAATTTTCCCCTTTCTGCTAATCTTCCTTTTGCTATAAATAATCTACTTATTGATGATCTTCATTTTGATGTAAACTAGTTGGAAGTTCTTTATTCAACATAATTCCATTCTCTTTATTGCAAGGACTATTCATCTTGGCCATTCTGTCATTACCCCTATGATTCCTTATCAAATTTCCTGCTTCCATTAACATTTGTTGATGATCTTCTAATGGTCGAACTAGGTTTGGGATGTCATCAATTTGCTTACTCTCATTTTTAATAATTAGTGTTTTGTCAACCTTATAAGAGCTCCACTTATCCTCTGGATTCCCTATCATATTTTCTATTTCCATCGATACTTTGATCACTTTTGTGTTGGCTTCCTCCAATCCCATCACCTCCTAATAGTCTCCTCTTATGAAAACTTTCCCCTTTGGTTTCTTTCCTTTTCCTTGTGATTTTAAGGAAGGTTTCCATTGATAAGTAACCATAACTTTGTCTGTTCTAATATGCCAACCTTAGTATAGAAATGCTATCTTTCTTTTCCTTAGAAATGTCTATACTCACACATAATCTAGCAAAGCATACATGTTTCCTCAATATAGTGTTTTCATCCATAAAATTGGTTTTCCTAAATAGCTTGCTAACATAATTAAGCCTTTAGCAGTCCAATATTCCAAGGGAATATTGTGTATATTCACCTATAAAGGAATTCTTTTTAAGTTGATTCTCTCTAATTCCATTCCAAGTTACTAGTTTTGAAGAAATAGAGGAAGATGAGAGATGTGCCAAGGGCCTTCTTCTATCACCTTTTGAGCTTCAAATTTAGAGCTGAACGTAAATATTATATTATCATCGTCAGTTAACATTATCTCCTGTATGCCTCTACCTTTCCAATTTTTCTAAGTTTATGCTTGTATCATATGGAAAGCAGGATGCTTATCCATAAAGAAGCCAATAATCACTACTTCCCATATCCTTATTCCTTCCTATAAAACGTTGATGCTTGGAGCCATCATCAACTTTCCTTCAAGTTCGAGGGGAGGGTTGTAGAATAAAGAAGTATTCAAGTTGTCAACCATAACTTGTTTCCATGTCTTTCAAATTTCAACATGCTTTTTATACACACTCATAGCTTGAGATGAGAGGTTTAGGTCTAAGATTGGGGTAGGTTGATTTGTAAAATGGGATGGAGAGTGAGATTCAAGGGGTTTTTTAGATTCTGGTTTTGTTGGAGGCGATGAAAGAGAAAAATGGAAGGATGAGGGCAAAGGTGGAAATTACTTCTGCATTGAGTTATCTAATGGAAGTATGTTTTTGGTAGGTGATTTGGTGATTTGAGACAGTTACCAAAAATAGAATAGAAACCTAAGGTAGGAAGCAATTTAAAAGGAGAAAGACAAGAGTGCCCTTGATTAAAGCACCTAGGTAGAAAATGAAGAAGACAAAAAAGGGAAAATGAAGAAGATAATAAAGCACCTAGGTATAAATTGTATAGCCTTCACACCAGATGACTTAAAAAGTCCATAAATAATCCCACTAGCACTCCAATTATGGAAGGTGAATGACTAAAATCAATATATATGGTATCAAAAAAATTAATGATTGGATAGAATAAAAAGTCTAAGACATTTGATTTTTGGCTTACACGTTTGAAATATGTGATTTAATTTGAATTCCAAGGTTATAATAAAGATGACACTTATAAAAGGTCTTAAGATAAATCATATGTGTTCATTGTTAATATAGTAAGAAATATCAACTCTCATAATGATTTTAAATAGAACGTGTCTCTTTAATTAGCCCATTAAAAGCAGAATGACCTAGTTATGCAAGCATCTATTAGTGGGTTCTATAATATGACCACCTTACCAATGACTTTTTAAGGTATGTATTGGCTAATTTTATGAAAGAAATATTAGAAGTTCTAGACAAATTCAAATAATTTAAAGAAATAAAACTAAGAATTAAGAATACAATGCCTATGGATAAATAAAGGAAATATACTTCTATAAGGCTCATTTAATATCTAAGGCAATGTAATATTCAGTGATACTTGACATTTCGTAATACTTCACAATAATTTGAAGTTATTGAAAACAAAATTTGTCTTCTTGCTAAATTTTTTCCTAAGAAATTAAAAGAATTTCATTAATTAGTGGAGTTTTTTGCATAACCAAATTCAAGCTTAGTATGAATAGGCTATGATTAGTACACACAAATAAACCCATCACAAATATCTGAAAGAAATAGTTAAGATACATGCCTCTCAAGTTGGGGTTCCTTTTATTCAGCTTCAAAACACTTTCTCAAAGACTTCATTTCGTCTCTTTAAAGAAAAGGCTCGAAGCTTCTGCTTCTGGACTCCCTCCTTTAAGATCATGTAGAGAGAGCAACTGCTAGAGACTCGTGTTTGTTTTATGCGAAAAATGTGTTACCAAGATTTTGGTTTTAATACATAAAAACACTTGTTTGCATGACCATTCAATTATCATAAACAAAACTTAGATTCATTTCACAATACTAGAAGTTACAGAAGATCAAACCCATAATAAGCTATGTATATCTTTTTTAAATGTATATTTTTTCAAACTCATTTATGAATCAAATTCATAAAATAGGCAATTTGATGCATATTTTTTAGCAATAATAACTGAAGAAAAGTTTAAAGGTGTTGTTATATTTCAAAAAATGTAGCATTTGATGTAATGTCATCATGGTGATCACTATAAGTAATTCTTTTACCAAATTCAAATGATATTAAACAAAAGGTTGAAGACAAGTCATATTCAGAAGGTAAGCACATTATAAGGCATGAAAGAAGTTTTATTAACAAATCTTAAGCCCAATTTTAAGAGTTCATGACATACTGGAGCGCATCAAATGTCACTTAAGAAAGAAAAAAATCTAACATAATTATTTTGAAGATTTATAAAATTATGTAAACTAATTAACAAGCCAAGTATATATGAAGAAGTCATATAAGGAGAATGTTAGAGAAACTCCATCTCTCATTTTAAATCATATAGAATTTTCTAGTCCATAATTGACTTACTAGATGGGCGTCTCTTATATGTGTATAAGCTAGAATGTTCTAGCTTTATCATGCGGTCTTTTTCGAATTACTATGTCATTGAATGTGCTGATAACTATAATGCTTGAGACATTATGTTATTATTTTATTGCTTACAACTATTTGGCTGGTTACAATTTTATATATGACATTGTTATTTTAATTAATAAAAGCATTATTATCTTTATTTATTTTATTAATTTGATATTCTAATACTAAAGGTAAAGTCAATGGAATAATTATAGTTGAATCAAAATTATGAAATTCAATTTTTTTATGCATTATTCCTAAATTTTTCTTAGTTTTAGTTTCATTAAGAAGAGATATTGATGAAATGGTAAAACTAGCATATATTATATTTTTGTAAAGAATTATTGATCTTATAAATTAAAGTCTGAAGATGCTTAAACAAATGGATTGATGCTTATTAGAGAGTAAGTTCACTAAACTAACTCGATTATGAGAATCCAAAATGGATATTACCTGTGTGTTTGTGGACATTCTTATAATAATTAAATAATTGATCTTTATGCTTGACATTACTAAAGTAAATGTGAGAGTTATACTATTTTGATGCTATTTATGACTTAATATATTTTGGATAGCTCTTTTGGTAGTATTTCAATATGGCATGAACCGTATGAAAATAAATGAATAAGTCAATAAATGATTTATCACTCTAAAATAATTATGGAGAATGTAATATTGTTGATTATTTGTGATATAAGAAACTCTTTAGCTAGAGGAAAATTGAGATCTGAAAAGGAAATTTCAAATATCAATTATAAATCAATCACTAATTAGCAAGAATGAACATGATTAGATTTTAAAAAGTAAACACTAATTACATACTCTGTTTCCAATTACAAAATTAGATGATGAAAAGATTAAATCATGCCTCATAACTATGTATAGATCGGCTGAATCAAATCATTTTGACATTCCTAATATTTAGGAGGTCATAATATGTTACTAGATATTAATCTTGATTTATTATTATAAATTGTTCACTTTAAGAATTAAAGATAAATTAAAATCTTGATTTATGATTATAAATTGTTTAATTAGAGAGTTAAAATAAATTAAAAGAAGTTTTAAGTTATCTAATTCTAATTATGAATTAGAACTATAATTTGTAGTCAATTTCAACATACTAGGAACCTAATGAGTTACATATAAAAAGTAGTTAAAAAGATAAAAATTAATTTAACTTAAGTTGAACGTAATTGTGAAATTTAAGAAACATTAAAAATCAAGAATAGCATATTTGATTTTTATTAAAATATTAAAATTATAATTATAATTAGAGTTAGACTTTAATTTTAGTAAGAAACTAACCCTACTAGTAAGAAACTAACCCTACTAGTAAGAAACTAACCCTACTATCTTTTTTTTTATAAATAGGAAAAAGAGCATAAGGGAGCTAACTGTAACATCCTGTTCTCATATTAAGGGTTAGGACCCGAAATTTCAGTACATATGAGCTCAAAGAGATATTAAGGAAATGCATTTTCTTGCTCATGCATAATGTTAGCATATATGCACGTGAATATTGAATCCTTGCACAAAAAT
>JANZXP010000004.1:21229744-21276421 GCA_027576715.1 Erythroxylum flavicans | reverse complement strand
CATGCAATTAGTTCACATAACACCACAATTAATGCATTTAACTACCAATTGAGAACATAAAACACAACTCTTACCTAATAAGCTTCTAATTCTTCAATTCTTCAAAAGATCACAAATTCACTTCCTTCCTCCCAACACCATACACGACATCATCATCTTGAGGGAGTGAAGTTTAGGTTAGGAGTTTTTAATGGACCAAAGAAGAGCAAGCAAGATGGACAAGAGTGGAAAAGATGATCAAAATTTCAAGAAGAACAAGGAGAAGAGAAGCTACGGATGTTGGAAATTTCTCATTCAAAGAACACTAAACACTTAATAAGAAGAAGGCAATAAGAAGTGTCGTGAATGACAAAATGAAATGATGATTTTTTTATTAATGAATAAGTAAGGTGGCATGGTAGGCAAGTGACACATGTCACTTGCCACATGTCAACCTCTCAATAACTCACTTAATTTCCTTCCAATTCAATTCCAATTTTTCTCCAAAATTCCAATGGCTCAAATCAAAAATTCCTAAATTCATATGTCTAAGTTTCCAGTGCCATTGGACAGTCATTTTCTCTACCGGTAAATCCTTATTCTGCCACTCGGCATTTTTTCTAATCTAAAAATGACCCCGAAAATTTTCCGAAAAATTTCTAAAATTCTCTAAAAATCAGAAAACCACAATAACCCTCTCCAACACAGTTTTTCATTCACAAATCATATTTTTCATAATTCACATTTATTCACAATTATACCGGGAAATGTCATGAATGCATGTACAGTCATTTACATGTGCAAAATTTACTATTCACGTGCTTATATGAATACATGAACATAGCTAAACAATTTTAAACACTCCTAACCCATTCCAAATGACTATTTTACCCTTCCCATCGATTATGGGATGTTACAATACTAGTATGTCAAAAACTTTCACAACCCTTAATCCTGTAAAAGAAATTTCTTCTGCCAACATCAATATAACCAATATAAATCTTAATAAGCAAAAAAATAGATGAAAATAATCAAACAACCACAAGAACAAAGACAAAAAAATTTATAAAAAAGATAACCCCAATGTGAAGAGGAAAATTACAGGATCAAGGAAGATTATAAAATACCTGATTCCAACAATTACCAATGGGTATGAAACCCATACCATAACAATCGATCAACAAAAACACAAGAAAAGAGGTGGAAACATCATCTAGAAATAGGGTTTCAATACAATAGTGATTTCTGACAAACTAGAGTAGTTAATAAGATCTCCACCATTCAAGTCAAAGACCTACATGTCCTTTACGTGCCTTATGAAAATAAGCTCAATTGGACCATAATTAACCCTCGATCGATTAAGTTGATAAAAAATTATGTAACTAAAAAACACCCAAAATCTGCAACCGTCAAAACTCATAACTCTCTTCTTTTTTTAACCCTAATTCAAACCTAAAATGCAACAATAAAAAGTTTATTTATGGCTCCAATTAATCTTTCAGCTTGGGTGTAAGAACCTCATTTTGTTGTTCCCAAAATAAGAGAACAAGCATGGGTTTTTCTCCACATAGGAAGGGACTTATGACTGAACAAGTCTCTCCCTCTGATTATATGGAGATGATTGCCATTTTGAAAATAATAAGACAAGTCTCAAACTTACCTCATGGTAATGATTTTTTCATCATGTCATAACCATTGTCATTGGTATGAATATCTCTAACTCAAGAAACTTAGCACTAAGAACATCCTCAATCTAATGGTACCTTACATCAATTTATTTTAACTCACCATAAAATTTTGGTTTCTTCCTAAGATGAATCTCACTTTGACTGTCACAGTACAACACATACCTCTTTTGTATAAATTCAAGCAAATGAACAAAACATTTCATCCAAAGAAACTCTTTATATACCTCTATCATATACTTAGATTCAGTTGTAAATAAAGTAACGCATTTCTATAACCTAGATTATTAGGCCACAACTCTCCTTGCGAAAGTGATCAAGTAACCAGAAGTAGACTTCCTGGAGTCAAAACCACCTACTATATCAGAATCTGAGTAATCGACAAGAATAGGCTTCTCACTCCTAAAACCAAGTTTTAGATCAGTAGTACCTCAAAGATATCTCATAATCCACTAATTGCATTCCAATTCTCTTTTCTTAGATTAGAGAGAAACCTACTAACTAGGTCAAATGTATGAACTATTTCATGTCTCATACACACCATTACGTACATCAAACTACCCACAACTGAAGCATAAGGAATTTTCAATATAGCCTTGTTTTCTTCCAAGGTAGAAGGGCTTTGTTTCGCACACAACTTAAAATGCATGGAAAAAGGTGTACTCACCAGTTTAGCTTTGTCTATATTAAATCTCTCAGCATTTTCTTGATGTATTACTCTTGTTCTAACCATAACCTTATAGCCATTCTATGACGAATGATCCTTATACCTAATATTTTCTTCACTGGCCCGAGATCTTTCATTGCAAAATCCTTATTGAGCTCTTGCTTTAATCTAACAGTTCTTAAATTGTTCTAACCAAAAATGAGCATGTTTTCAATATATAACAATAAAATTATAAAATCTTTGTCAAAAAAAGCTTTTTAAAAATAGACAATGATCGAAAGAATTCTTTTCATAACCTTGCTACCTTATAAAAGAATCAAATTTTTGGTACCATTATCGAGGTGCCTACTTTAGGCCATACATGCTCTTTTTTAGACTATAGATATAAGCTTCTTTGTCTTTTACCTTAAAGCCCTCCAGTTGCTCCACGTAAATGTCTTCTTTAGACCTGGCTAAATTTGAGGAGTATCATGATGATCATCATTAACAACATCATCATTATCAGCAAACACATCATCATCGCTTATGCTACCATTATCACCATCTTCAACTTAATAGTCATCTTTATTATTATCCATAGTAGGTTTAGAAGTCAACATTAGAGGATATAAGTCAACCAGGTCATTCTACTCCATGGTATAAACTTCTTCAGTTTTAATTTTAGATCACCAATGGTTCTGCTACCATTATCACCATCTTTAACTTGGTGGTTATCTTTGTTATGAGTTGGAGCAAGTGTAAGCGTCAACGGAGGAGAATCCAAGTCAACTAGGTCATTACTACTCAGTGGTATAAACTTCTTTAGCTGCACTTTCTCTATATTGGTGATTAATTGGTCTCTAACAAATACCACATCTTACTTTAAACCAATTACTTCTTAACTGGATTATAGAACATATAGCCAAACTTATCTTATCTATAGCCTATGAAGATACATTGACACGACTTTGTATCTAACTTTGATCTTTCATCTTTTAGACTATACACATATGCCTTACACTCGAGCACACACAAGTGACCATAAGAAACATCCTTACCAAGCCAAACTTTGTATAAAATATCATCCTACAAAGAAACACAAGGAGAAAGATTAATATCATGCAATGATGTAAATAACACCTCACTCCGAAAATTTTTCGGCAACTTTGCTTCTGAAAGTAAATAAAGAAAACTCTCAATCAAATTCTTATTCATCCGTTCAGCTACATCATTCAATTGAGAGGTCTTTATAGATGTTCTTTCATGTCTAATACCATATGACTTACAATAATCATCAAGTGGTCTAATATATTCACCTCCATTATCAAAATAGAAACACTTCAATTTTCTAGATTACCTTTCAACAAAAATAGGAAAATACTTTAACATATATTTCAAGACATACACCCAAAGTTTTCTGGAACAATCATAAAAAATGGTCACAAGATAAAGCGTACCATCACAAGATTTTATCTTCATCGGTCCACAAACATCATAATAAACTAAGTTAAGTAAACTTAATTTTTTTACGAAGGGTAACTCTTAAAAGAAACTCTAGTTTATTTCTCAGTCATGTAGTACTTTTTAAGCTTCACACTCTTCACTTCTAGAAGCAAGTTCTTTCTTATTAAATAATTGATCCCCTTCTCAGTTTTATGGCTCAAACGTCTATGCCATAATCTTGTTACGTCACTTTCTACAATATGAATGTCATCCTTTATAATGAAAGCTTACATTGCATAAAGGCTTGAATGCTTTTTCCTAAGAGCAACCACTAAAGAGCCTTTTGTAATCTTCCATTGTCCCGCTCTAAAAGTGTTGTAAAAGCTTTCATCATCAAGCTTACCTATGGAGATCAAGTTCAAGCGAATATTAGGTTCATGTCTAACATTCTTGAGCAACAACCTTGCTCTAATACTGGTTACTAAACAAATATCTCTGACGCCTATGACCTTTGACAAGCCATCATTACCATCTTCAATTCCCCAAAATCACCTAAAGTATAAACTATGAAGAAATCCTTCCTTGATGTAACATGAAGTGAGACATGGTAGTTAACTACCCATCTAGTCTCATGACTGGCAAAGTTAACTGAATTCCTATTGTAGATAATGATGAGATCATTACAGGTTATAGTAGCAAAACCATCATCATTTTCTTGATCCTTCTGGTCCTCATTCTTATCCTAATTTTTGTTGCTACCTTCATTATCTCTCTTCCACTTGTAGCAGAATTTCAGAATGTGCCCATTTTATCATAGTAATTATATACTTTTATATCTACCTTTGAACTTATTGTGGCTATTACCTCTACCATTCCCTTTCTCTTACTCTTTCCTCTATTTTTAGTAAATAATCCTTCTTCAGATTTTGTAAATAAGCCATTAGACTTCCTTCTCATCTCCTCATTCAAGTGACTTATTTTAGTAGAGTTAACAGTCACTTTGCCATTAGGAGAAGAATTGCCTGTAGTCATTTTAAAAATATCCCATGTATTTGAATCTAACAAAGCACTAAGCAACAAAAGTTCGCAAAATTATAATCAAACTTGATCTTCATATTGAAGAACTACTATTTAGATCTCTCAAAGTCATTCATGTGATCAAAAATAGGATCATTATTTTTGTTTTTCAAACCCATTAGCTTCTTGGTTAGATACAACTTATTATTCCATGTCTTACTATCATATAGAGGTCTAAGTTTTCCCATAAAATATTTGCATTAGTCTTATTATTAGTTAACCATTGATGAATATATGAACAAACATGTTGATGCTAAAAAATCCACTAATCATCAATTGTATTACTGGAATTTCCCTTACTAAACACTGGTAAGTGCCAACTCTTGACATAAATTAAGTCTTTCATCTTCCCTTTCCAAAGGTGATAGTTGAGATCATTCAAACTAACCATACCACTTGTGTTAGCACTTGTATCCATGATTCAAACAAATCAACAAATAAGCCATAGCTCTAATACTAGATATTGAAGAAAAGGGGCTATTAAACTTGTACAATTACTAGTAAGTCACAAACTTGCTCATCCCAAATATTCCTACAAAACTATTTTCTTATACCAAAATCAACACAATCAATACAATTATCAATGAATTGAAAATAGATTAAAATAATCAAATAACCACAAGAGCAACGATAAACTAATTTTTTATATAAAAAACCTCCCTAATATGAACAGGAAAAACCACGGGCACTAAGTTCACGAAATTACTCCACTTTAGTCAAGGAAAGTTACAAAATACCCAATTACAACAATCAATATTGGGTACAAAACACACATCACAAGAATCCATCAACGAAAACACAAGAGAAGAGAATTAGTGAAAATGTCACCCAAAAATTAGGGTTTAATGTAACAATGATTTCCAACAAACTAGAGCAGCTAACAAGATATGAACCATTCAGATTGAAGCTTGGATGTTCCCTATATGCCTTCTAAAAATCAATTAGATGCAACCATGTTTATAATTTATTAAGTTGGCCCTTAAAACTCACAACTCTTTCTTTTTTTAACCCTAATTTATACTTAAAGTAAAATAATAAGAAGCTTATTTATGCCTACAAATAAGCTTTGGGCTTGAGCCAAAGAACCTCAATTTGTTGATCCCAAAATAAAAGAATAAGTTTTTTCTCCATATGGGACAGGACCCATGAACTAACAAATTTATCCTTAATAATCTGATAGGATTGATCTGGGATCACATTATAGATTTTATATTAAAATTAAAAAGTAGTATTGGAGTCTCTTTTATATTGGATTGTTGAGATTAAAGCTACTTTTATGTTTATGGATTTTTCTCTTTGAGATTTGTATGGCTTTAATTTTTTTAGAATATATATATATAATCTTGTTTGATGGTATTGGGTGGTCGTTCCAGAATGGATGCCTTCCTTTCATTAGATTATTATTATTATTACTACTATTATTATTGTTGATGTTGTTGTTATTGTTGTTATTGTTCTTGTTGTTGTGTTATTATTATTATTATTACTATTATTTGAATAAGTAGTTGTTTAATGGTTGAGAGTACTGTTTGCCCTTTCTTCAGAATATATGTGTATGATGTGATTACGTTGTTATTAGATAGTGAAGAGAAGGGCTTGTAATATTTTATTAGATTATAATATCTAACTTGTCGGTTTGTTCCTCACCTTTAGACGTTTGTTTCAGCCAATGTACCTCTGGCTTTAATGGTTTTGTTATTTAGACTTTTATGGTTTATATGCCAACAATGTTTCATCCTTTTATGTCTCCAGTAAACGATTTTAAAATATTATGTATAGGAGAAACTAGAGTTTAACACGAAAGATTTTCTCTTCACTTATTAAAACCCAAAAGTTTATTATATTTTTTTTTGACAAAATTATTTTTTATCAAAATAATATGGAATTATAATATTAATTTTCAGCAATTGATTAATTAAATTCAAATTCATTTTCTTTTTTAATATTCAGTTGTTGATATTTTAAATTAATTAATCAAAAAAATTTTGTTACCAAAGTAACATCTTTTGTTTAGAATAATTAATTCTAAAACTTTCAAGACGGTTGTGTAATTTCGTGTGAATAATAATTAGCCTAAAGAAAAATTATTATTTGGTCAAAATTTAAATATACTTATGGTGATAAATATGTTATAGTTATTCGACTTTCTTTATAAATTATAAGTTGGTCCAAAGAAAGGTGATTGTTATGTGCTTACGATATCATTAATTTTAACCACAAGTACATGATGTAGTTGTAGCTAGTACTTACAAGTACGGGTCGTTCTCACGAGGATTATAAGTACTAGTATTAACCATTTTTCTATTATCTAACAGTCGAATCAGGATGAAAATTTAATTGAAAATTAAACTAAACAAACTAAGGTTTAACATAATAATGAACTAGGACAAAGAAAGCAGTATAATTACACGATATCAAATAAGTAGCGTCTAAGAGATGAATCCCCCTAAAATATCTTAAACATTATCCCTTTATCTTGCAATTAAATTATTGATTATTGGACTTGAAAATCTTTATCTTATGTCAATATGTTTCTCAATACGATTAACAACTAACCTTTCATTGATTAACTGAAATCTCTTTCTAGTTAAAACCCTTAAGATTTCAATAATCAATTCGTGAATTTCATGATTAGGTTTGACTCTAATCCAAAGGATTTATGTTGACCTATCTCTAGGTTTGCATGCACTTCTTCCAACTATGGTAGATCTATTCAAACGAAAGGATTTCTGCATCTCATTCGTATAAAATCAAACAAAGGACTAATATCTCAGACATATTAGTTCAGGAATATAAACATATAGTTGAATCGAAATAAGTCAATCAATAAAATTACATTGAATAAAAGACTATATCTTACTATCCATCTAGACTTAGGGTTCATCTTACCTAGGCACTAAATAAATTATTTCCTAAACATAGGAAACAAATCCAACATCAATTATTTAGAAGAACAATTAGAAATAAAAGAATCAATAATCTATATTCCATTTTTGTCTCTAATAAAATCTTCTTGAAATTTGGATCAAAATTGCTTTTTATCGAATCTCGTGATGTAATATTTGTGTTTTGCTCATCCTCCATTCAAAACTACTTCTTCTTTCCTTTTTTAGTGTCTAATCTAACTCTAAAATTGTTTCCCCCATTTCTTTAACCTTCATAATTTCCTTTTATAGCAAAAATTAGGGTTTTTGAAATATACATGACCACTTACACAATTGTGACCATGTATCTCAAATTTCCCTCTAAATTGTGACTTTACACGATTATAGAAGCTTAAATGGGTTACAAAGACAATCGTGTATGTCATATAAACAAGCATGTATCTTCACGCAAGCATAAACAACATCTTCGAAGCTTTACACAATTGCAGTGCCTTACATGGTCCCTACATGACCATATATCTCCAAAATGGCTTCAATTCTTCTGTTTTGTACCCCGAGTTTACTTAAATTCTTCTCTTTTTTGTCTGTAATGGCAGTTATTACCTAAAAATACACTTGAAGCAAAATAAGTACTAAAAATACTTAGAACTCTCAAATAACAAGTAAAGCACACTAAATATAGGTATATAAATATAGTCAATTAATCATTTATCAAAAATCCTCACACTTAAGTTTTTACTTATTCTTAAGCAAATCATAATTCAAATAATCAAACTTAAAAACATTCTTCCCTTATTAACCTCACTTAAAAACATTAGTCCCTTATTAACCTCAACCTACCCATCCATACCCTAAATCATCATGTCATATCAATCAAACTAACATATAATTAGATTCAAATCATCCTAGAACCAACCTTCGTAAGTTAATATCAAGAGCAATCATATAGATAATCTTTTTGAAATAAAAAGCACAAATTTTCAGACCCTTACTAAAACTTCACTCAATGCAGTCAAAGTGTTTAGGATGGAAAGTGAAGGAACTTTTAAATCAATACTTAGGAGGATTCTTAACCATAAGGCTGCAATAAAATCATATATCCACCACTTATAAGTAAACTAGAAACAAAAATTAAAAGTTCTTGTTATAAGGTTTTAATGAGGCCTATGTAAAGGTGTGATAAGGAAAATAAAAGGGTAATAACATTAAAGGAAATTTATATAAACAAAATTGCATGTAATTTAGTTCTTCACAAATAGGCTCTTAACACCATATTTCCATTGGTACGATAACTTTAACACTACTTTTTTTAACGCTTACAAATACATACTTGTTAAGCATTCACCAGGTACTTAAAAATAAAAGAAATATTGGACCTTTTATAGGTTCTTTAATATAATCTAAGTTTCAAGCAATCAAGTAAATGTAAATCCTTTATGGTTAAAAAATAATGAAAGGGCCTTTAAGACAAATAAAGTAAAGGCTACTAATGTGGTTATAATTAATGAAAAGGCTAAGTCTTAAAAGTGATTACTCTTAAGGGATAAAATATGGTAAGATAACAATCAAGAAAATAGGCTAAAACAAAGGGTTAAATCTAAATGCCTTTATCATTTTAATGCTTCTAATTTAACAAATGTGATCTCCATATGGATAATAGAAACGAGTTTTAGAATCATCCAACTATGTACGATAACATATATTAAAGAATAAAAGAGCTTAAAATGGTGATGTATTTGCTCTTAGGCTCAAAAGCTCGCAAAATGCTTTATACGTCTAAATAATATGCAATTTTCATTCAAATTAATTATCCCAATGATTACAAAAATTATGGCTTATAAAAGTAAGTATATTCTAACTTACAACCTTTTGCATACTAATTCAATTCAATAATTAATAATAATATAAATTTGTTTGGACATATTTTAACTAAATCGAGATCTCAGTTAATAAGAATTAATAAAAAAGATTACAATAAGCGTAAGAAATTTTAAACCCCTTCCTCATACTTAAAATTATAAATTGTCCCCATTGTACTCAATATCAACAAAAAAACATTAAAAAATGAGAAAGCTATGAGTTGGTACTTCCCTAAATAATAAGATTTACAAAGTTCTAAATTCGGTGAACAGTCTATCTGATACTATATACAACCATCCCTAATTAGAGCATCCAGACTGTCTTTGTATCCATCAATCTCTCAGTGAGTCTGGTATGTCAATCATTAGAGGATCCTCAGGTCTTAGAGCCTCATATTGCTACAGAGCTGAAGATGATGCAGTTGCTCTAACTAGTGGAGGTGGTATAGATATCCCAAGGTGTCCCACCGTCTCATATTAAAAACTCCTCCATCCATCTATCTTATGTCTCTTATCTCTCTATCTACTTTGTCAGTGCCGCTTGATTTACTCAAATAGTGCATTGGACTCCCAAGATCTGCCCCATGTAGTTCTCCAACTGAGCTATCTTCACCTGAACTTGATGTTCAGGTGGTGTAAGTGTCTTGAGCAATCCTGCACTAGCCTCCTCTTACACTACTTTGTTCACCTACAATGATGGTGAATCCTGTTTCGATAGCTCCTCCACTATGTTGTGGCAACCTTCGTCTACTCCCGGAGGTGCCTGCTTGTCCAAAAGCCCAATCATTTGATAAATATCTCACATTGTTCCTTGCCTCTTACTTATCATGTGCATATTTTTCATTATATCCAAATTGAGGCTGCCCATGGTATCAAGTAGCCTCATTAATGATAGCCTTCCGAAGACTCTCATCCTCTTTGCTAACTATGTCACATATGGCCTAACGCAGATAATCCCAATCTTCTTCTCTTCACTTTAACACCTGAAAAATTAGGCTACGATATGCCCCAAATGAATCGATATCCTCTCACACATGCTCTACAAGTAAAGGACATCCAAATTGCCAATGACTCTAAAGCTATCACCTCGCCCACTCAACGTATAACTCAAAATCCTGTGGATGTATCTGAGTGCAGGGTGTCTAAGGATGGATGCTTTAGATTTGCTTAGGTCATACTCATCCTTCTCTTTGATGGTACACTAGATGTCTCGACACCATATCTTGTACGAAAAGCGTATCCATAGGGATATGTACTCCTATATCCCACGAACTCCTAATCATAAAGACCCATCATCATAAAGAAATCTATGTAACTCATTTTAATCAGCTCCCACAACATCCTAAACTGAGTAGTGTTTAATCAATCCCAATTATAGTGTCCTTTTTATATGAAGAACATGAAGAGCACCTTGAGAATAAGCTCCCCTATATAAGAGCTCTATAATTTTGAAGAAACGAGTCCACACTCCAACACTGATTAAGTCTCGAATTTGATAGGCTAGGCTAACGTACTCTAGTGCCTCCTAATCGATACATCTATCGGTCCCAAACCTCTTCTCTTTGAGCTTTTGATATTGCTTCCCTGGGGCTCCAACATTAAAATGCAACCAGTAGTGTCACTTTGGTGGATATACTACAATTTCTTACTTTTGACTGGTAAACTCTGCTTGGGACTCTAGATGACCCTTCACCTGTTTGTCTTTTCTTTGGTACCTCCTTCGTTCTCTGTTGTCCCGTCATTGTACCTGAAACTAAATTAAGTGTGAGAAAATAATTGATAAATATACAAACAAAAACTTTTCACCATATTTGGTTTATATGCCACTAAATTGTGGAATTGTGAAAATATACAATTAAAACTAAAATTGAAATCGAACTAACTAATGTAATAAAAAAACAAAACAAACTAAAATAATTAGAAATTTTAAAAATTTAAAACATGCAATTTACCAAAAAATTAATCAAAATGCAATTACTAAAGTAAATACTAAAGTTAGAAATTCAATTATATAATTTAAAAATAAATTATATTAAATAAAATTAACACCTAATTCATGAAAAATACAAATTTGAATTGAAATTAAACTATAAAACAACATCCGATTACTAGAAAAACAACAAATTAATCCTAATTTAACAAAAATCATCACAATTCAACATATAATGAGCATAATCGCATACCCCAAGTAACTTTCGTCAAATTTTCATGCAATTCATCAAATTACTCTAATAATTTAGATGGGAAAGGACAAAATTCAACTTCTAATTAAGAATCAAGAACAAAAATAGGTTAAATCACCTTAATATGTAACCACATCATCACCCTAACATTTTAGGGGATGAAAATCCCTAAAATTTGTCAAAATACCCAAAACTCCAAGTAGAAATCAAGTAAAGCGTGAGGAATAACTTACTTGGGTATTGAAAATCAAGCAAAAAACACTAACCTAGGGTGGAGAAAGGAGAAGCACAACAGTGGGCCTGGCAGAAAGAAGAGAGAAAAATGAGAGAAAATGAAGGAAGATAGGGTTTTTTAAAAGTTGATGCAAAATTACATAGTCACAAATGTGTGACATTTAAAGGGACACAGGTGTGTGATCTTCACAGACTAACACTATATAGTTACATGGTCATGTAACTAAATGTGTAAATAATACATAGACGTGTTGCTAGACCTTATAGTTCTCTGTGAACATGTGTACAAGTTGAAATGAAATTTGTATATATATGAACAAATACACAGGCATGAATATGACTGTGTATACTTCAAGTTTGTATCAAGTTTATTAAGGGGAAGTAGATAAACATAAGGAGATTAGGTGTCGAAAGATATTTAGACATCCTAGAACTAATATGTGTGTGTGTGTGCGTATGTGTGGGTGTGTGTGCGTGTGTGTGGGTCATTTTCCTATACCTTCTTAGAATGTTCAAAAATATTTTATTACATTCATAGATGATTACTCACATTATGGGTACCTTTATCTCATTTATTAAAAGCCATAAACACTTAACATGTTCAAAGTTTTAAAAACTGAATGATGCTGCTGAGAAATGAAATAGAACATTAAGGGACATGGTAACAAATACGATTATTCGCACTATCTTACCATATTCACCCTAGGGACAGGCATTAAAGACTACAACTTAAATTCTCAATAGAGTTCTACCTAAGGCAACAACTAAAACCCCTTATGAATTATGGACAGCCAAAAGGTGTAGTATAAAACATTTTCATATTTGAGGATGTCCAACTAAGGCAAGGCCTTATAGGGTAAAAAAAAGTAGACTAAAAAACTGTTAGTTGTTATTTCGTTAGATACTCTAAAAGGTTACAAGGTTACAAATGTTATTATCCCATAAGGTTAGAGACTTTGTTTGTGAAGAGCAATTCAATTATCTTCCTACAATTATTATTGACTATAATTAGGCACCATTCCTAACATTGTTTAAGAAGCAACTCCAGATTAACAAGATAATGTTGAAAATCTCCCTAATCAAGATCAATTGATTATTTTCGAAGGACAAACTCAACAACCTCAAGAAAAAATACCATTAAGAAGGTCTATTAAACAGATGAGAAGAGTAATTCTAGATGATTATTTTGTGTTTCTCCAAGAACATGATATGGACATTGGCATAGTGAAAGATAATCCAATCAACTTTCACAAAGCAATTAAGAGTGCTAATTCTCAAAAGTGGATTTATGTCATAAATAAAGAAATTAAGTCCATAGGAGACAATGATGTTTAAGATCTTGTCCCATTTCTTAAAGGTGCAAAACCTAATGGTTGCAAATAGATATTTAAGATCAAAAGGGATTCAAACAGCAATATGGAGAGATATGATGCTCATCTTGTTGCAAAGAACTTTAATCAAAATAAAGGGTGATTATAAAAAACCTTCCCCACCAAATTCTTCAAAAGATTCTTTTAAGATTATAATGGCACTTGTGACACACTTTGTGTAAGGCCCTAAAATATACCGTAGAACAAACATTACCTATTTATAGAAGTATATATATTATAGGAGTTAAAATTGTGCTATGAGTTGAATGTCAAAGGTATATGACTTGAATTTCGATATTGGTGGACTATAGTTAGTAAATTGGAATTAATTGACACCATTAGAGAATTGAGGTATTTAGATTTACATTTGGATTAGGAAAAATGGTCAAGAAATAAGTTAACATTGTACAAAAAAAATTAAAATGATTAAGCTTATGAGTTATGACATGTGGCATAGCTAATGCATTGACATTTGACATCATTAATTGTGTGACAAATGGCAGAATGATAAGAAGTCAAGAAGTCAAATGGCAATTAATTTTTGTGGATTAGTGGTAGCCTAATCCATTGATACATGGCATTATGTGCAAAGTGACACATGTTTAAGGAATTTGAAGACACCTAACACTTTGGCTAAGCAAAATTTCTGTTGTGTTCCTCTCTCTTCTCTCCACCAAAACTCCCCTTTTCTCTATAACCTTTGGAATTTTTGCTAGGTTTTTAACATGAAAAATATTCTCTAGTGATAGATTTTATTTTGTTCTAAAATCTATTATATTGAATTGTTCTTTAACATGAACCGTTAATGATTACTTATGATATATTTTGATTCACTATATATGGATGTTAGGTAACTGTTAAACTGTTGCCAGTTTATGTATGATTTAGTTATTCCCCATTAAGCTTTATGCTTAGTACGGTGATTTTGCCCCGTGTAGGTTTAGATAGGCAGGTTTGAAGACTAGGACAATAATAACCATGATGGCCAACAAAGAATGTGTTTTGTTTGGAGATGTATGTTTGGTTTGTATGTATAATGTGAAACATGATGTATTTTATTAAACGTTTTTAAATACTGTAATATGGAGTATATTTGAACTTAAGATATGTACCATTTTGTTTAAGGATTTGTAATGTAATAACCTTAATTCAGGATGACTTGACACATGTACTTGAATGAATTCTATGTATTGTTTAATTATGTTAGTCAAATATGCATGGAAACAAAATAATTGGTTATTTGAATTCTGGCTACGCTTTGTATTATTTTGATATGTTTTAATTCATGTCTTAGGTAATATCCACATATCCTTCTAGGAGGTTTGTGGGTGTTACATTGTTTGGTATCAGAGCATGGTTTAGGCGATTCTGGTGTCATCAACGCTTAACTATGCTATTATTTGGATGTAAGGGTTGTGTTTGGCCTAATGCGGTTTGTCCCATATTTTGATTATAGAATTAATTATGGAAGGGTCTCACGAAGCTGTCGACTAGATTACTGAGAGTAATACTCCTGAGCAATCTAGTCCGCCAAAGTCTGGACCTTCTGGGGTCAATCGAGGTGAAACTGAGATGCCACCTCTTCTTTCAGCTCAGGGTGAGGCATTGGTTAAGTTGTCTCAAGATATGATGACATTACTACACCGTATGACTACATCAAAGGCTCCGATTGACCAATTACGGAAGTCTGGAGCTGAGGAATTTACTGGGACATTTTTGGAGGAATCTGAAAGAGCTGAGTTCTAGATAAACAAAGTAAAAAGGGTCTTAGATGAAATTAGTTGTCCACCAAAGTAGATAGTGCATTGTGCTGTATCTTTTCTTCAGGGAGCAGCTTAAGTGTGGTGGAAGTTTGTTTTGAGAAGTCCTCAGCTACCGATGTCACTGACTTGGGATTTCTTTACCCAAGAGTTCAAAGCGAAGTATGTTACTGAGGCTTATAAAAAGGAGAAGTGGAAGTAGTTTTTAAACCTGAAGTAGTGGAATTTGTCTGTTGTTGAGCATGACATGGAATTTAATCAGCTCAGCAAGTATCCACCTAAACCAGTACTTACTGATGAGTTTCGATGTCACCAGTTTGAGGATGGTTAAACGATTCGATCAAGGAGCATCTTGCAGCTTTTACTTTATTACAACAAGTAAATTACCATCAGCTGGTGCAAGCTGCTATGAAAATAGAGAGGTAAGAGATGGTGAAGAGAGAAAGGGCTGAGCGAAGGGGCTTTGTTAGAGGAGGTCAATCCTCAGGCAAGCAGCGTTGAGAAGGTGTTTCATCTGCACCGGAAGTTACTCAGAGATTTGTAGCTAGGGGAAGACGACAAAATTTTCTCTCAGTGACTGTTTCTAGTAGGAGTTCCTCAGCGGGCCGAGGTTCTAGCACTCCGAAGTGTCGTCATTGCTCTAAACACCATTGGGGTACTTGTTGGAGAGCTATAGGCGTATGTTTCTGATGTGGTGGTACTCATAATTTGATAACAAATTGCCCTATGGGATAGTCTTAGACCACACAAGCTAGTAGGGAGGCCTCTTATGCTCCTACTGGGAACAGACAAAAAGGTAGAGATCGTGGAGGATCTAATCAGATCAGGTATAATCTAAGTACCTATTCAAAAACTATTGATCAACCTACTGTGCCTTCCGCTCCAGCTCGAGCTTATGCTTTAAAAGCTTGCAAGGATTAAGACGCACCTGAAGTCATTGCAGATATTGTTTCTCTCTTTAATTCTGAAATGCATGCACTGATTGATCCTGGATCTACTCATTCCTACATCTATGTTGGAGAAATGTCTGATAAGGAAATTCCTAGAGATCAACTAGAGTATGACATTCATGTGACTAGTCCTTTGGGTAGTAGTGTGTTGGTTAATCGAGTGTATAGAAACTGTCCTGTTATCATTCAGGGATATGAATATATAGCAGACCTGATTAGATTACCTTTTCATGAATTTGATTTGATTTTGGGTATGGATTGGTTGACCAAGCATCAGGCAGCGGTTGATTGTCATGCAAAGACAGTTTCACTTAGGAAGCCTAATCAGCCTAAAATAGTATTGCAGGGCATTCGCACTAGTTCTTTAGCTAATTGGATATCTACTATATAAACCCGAAAGCTCCTCAAGAAGGGATGTGAAACCTACTTAGCTTTTGTGATTGATTATAAGAAGGAGGGTGTCAAACTACAAGATATTTTTGTGGTGAAGGAATTTTCGGATGTATTTCCTAAGGAATTACATGGACTCCCTCCTAAAAGGGATATGGAGTTGTCTATTGAAGTCATGCCTGGCACTGCTCCTATATATAGAGTACCATAAGAATGGCTCCTATTGAATTGAAGGAGTTAAAGGTGTAGTTGCAAGAGCTTCTAGATAAAGAGTTCATTCGACCTAGTGTCCCACCGTGGGGAGCACCAGTCTTGTTTGTTAAGAAAAAAGATGGTACACTATAGATGTGCATCAATTACAGGCAATTGAATAGAGTCACAGTAAAGAACAAATATCCATTGCCGAGAATTGAAGACTTGTTTGATCAATCAAAAGATACAGGAGTGTTCTCAAAGACAGATCTGCGATCGAGGTACCATCAACTTCAGGTAAAAAATGTGGATATACTGAAGACTGTATTTAGGACCCGGTATGGATATTACGAATTCCTAGTAATGCCATTCGGGTTAAATAATGCTCCGGCGGCATTTATGGATATGATGAATAGAGTATTTAGGCCTTATTTAGACCAGTTCGTGGTAGTATTTAGAGATGATATCTTGGTCTATTCTAAGAATGACCATGACCATACTGAGCATCTCCGAATTGTGTTACAAACCCTGCAGGAAAACAGTTGTATGCTAAGTTGAGCAAGTGTGATTTCTGGCTTCAAGAAGTATCTTTTCTAGGTCATGTTGTCTCTTCTCAAGGGATTAGAGTTGATCGTAGTAAGATAAAAGTAATTGTTAACTGGAAGCCACCACGGAATGTGACGGAAGTGAGAAGTTTCCTGGTTTGGCGAGTTACTATCGCCGATTTGTAAAGCGATTCTCGGTGATAGCATCCCCTTTAACTAAACTATTATGAAAAGTAGTGAAGTATGAATGATCTGATAAATGTCAAAATAGTTTCGATTAGCTGAAAAGTATGCTTACTTAAGCTCCTGTATTCTACTTCTGGTAAGGAGTATGTTATGTTTAGTGATGCATCTAGAAATAGGTTGGGCTGTGTTTTGATGCAGGATGGAAAGGTAGTTGCTTATGCTTCTAGGCAACTAAAGCCACATGAACAGAATTACCCTACACATGATCTGGAACTTACAGCAGTAGTGTTTGCCTTAAAAATTTGGCGACACTACTTGTATGGTGAAAGATGTAGAATTTTCACAGATCATAAGAGTCTGAAGTATTTGTTGACTCAGAAAGAACTCAATTTGAGACAACGGCATTGGTTAAAACTCTTTAAAGATTATGATTGTATTGTGGATTATCATCCGAGTAAGGCTAATATCGTGGCTGATGCTTTAAGTCAGAAGACTATTTCAGCATTGTCAGTGTGGTGTGGTGAATGGGGCCTTGTATCTAAAGGAGCTTTAATAGCTCAATTGAAAGCTAGGCTTACCTTGAGGCAAGAAATTTGTGATACTCAAAAAGTTAATAATAAGTTGCAGTAAGTTATCTTTGCAACTCGAGAAGGTAAACAACCTGACTTCTCTATGAAAGGAGATGATGATTTGTATTATAAAGATCGGTTTTGTGTACCAGCTAATGATGAACTGAAAAAGTTGTTGTTATTTGAGGCTCATAATACTGCTTTCACTATGCATCCTAGTGGAAATAAAATGTACCGAGATCTGAAGCAACATTACTAGTGGTCGGGTATGAAACGAGATGCTATGAATTATGTATCTAAATGTTTGACATGTCAGCAGGTTAAAGCTGAGCAGCAAGAAACAAGATGATCGGGCTTGATATTGTGAGAGATACTGAAGAAAAAGTTCAGGTTATTCAACATAGGTTGAAAGCTGCCAGTGATAGGCAGAAGTTCAATGCAGATCTGAAAAGAAGGGATATTGAATATCAAATAGGCGATAAGATGTTCTTAAAAGTGTCACCGTGGAAGAATATACTTCGGTTTGGTAAGAAAGGTAAGCTCAGTCCACAATATATTGGTCCATATGAGATTCTTAAGAGAATCGGACCAGTAGCTTATCAATTAGCTCTTCCTGAAGAATTGGCCAAGATACATGTTGTATTTCATTTTTCTATGTTGAGAAGATATCGGTCTGATGATACCCATAAGATTCCTGTACAAGAAATTCAAGTCCAAACAAATTTGTCTTACGAAGAAGGGCCTGTGTCTATATTAGCCAGAGAAGTCAGACAACTTAGGAACAAGCAAATACCTTTGGTGAAAGTACTCTGGTAATACCATGAACTTGAAGAAGCAACATCGGAACCAGAAGAGACCATAAAAGCTCAGTATCCTCAACTATTTTAATCAAGTATGAATTTCGAGGACAAAATTTTTTTAAGAGGGAAAAAATTGTAAGGCCCTAAAATATACCCTAGAAGAAACGTTACCTATTTATAAAAGTATGTATATGATAGGAGTTAAAATTGTACTATAAGTTGAATGTGAAAGGTATATGACTTGAATTTCGGTATTGGTGGACTATAGTTAGTAAATTGGAATTAATTGATACCATTAGAGAATTGAGGTATTTAGATGTACATTTGAATTAGGAAAAATGGTCAAGAGATAAGTTAAGATTGTACAAAAAAAATTAAAATGATTAAGCCTATGAGTTATGACATGTGGCATAGCTAATGCATTAACATTTGGCATCATTCATTGTGTGATAAATGGCAGCATGATAAGAAGCCAAGAAGTCAAATGGCAATTAATGTATGTGGATTAGTGGCAGCCTAATGCATTGATACATGGTATTATGTGCAAAGTGACACATGTTTAAGGAATGTGAAGACACCTAACACTTTAGTTAAGCAAAATTTCTGTTGTGTTCCTCTCTCTTCTCTCCACCAGAACTCCCCTTTTCTCTCTAACTTTTGGATTTTTTCCAGGTTTTGGATTGTCCTCACTTGAAGTTTTGGTAAGCTACTAAATCTAGAAAAAAAACAAGTTCTACTAATTTTCTGTACCATTGTTTTGTAATGCTGAAATTTGCACATGAAACCTACATATGTGTTGATTGCTTGGAAGGGTTGGTTGGCTTGATGTTTGGAATAATTTGGAGTTGTTCTTCGAAGTTATGAAGAGTTAAGGGAGTACTAAACTTAATATCATAATAGAGCATGTCTTGTTTGATGTTTTGAAGTGGATATAATATGTACAGAATTTATGAAGAATTGGTGATGGGTACTCATTAGGAGGTGTGTTTCCATTAGATAGCCATCAGTTTTTCAGCTATATCTTTACCTGTCGACATCCAAATGGGATTACTTTAGATTTATATTAAACTCGATTCATTTATCTACAACTTGTATGAAGAAGTAGAATTTAAATTCTATTACTAATGGTTTTGAAATTTAGCTCGAATGTGACTTCTAGCTTTGGCTGCAGTACTAAAACTTTGTGTCCTATTTTGAAATGATTAAACTGTACCAATTTAGGCAGAATTAGACAAAGATATCTTCATAAATTTGTAGAATATTCTTTTATCTTTCTAACGGTATAAAGTTTGAAATTTTTTGACATTGGGTTGGAGAGATATGCTCCTTTAAGTGGTATATGCAGTAGGGTTGTATGATCGTGCACATGCACGATCGCGACCACCCCATATTTTTTAGGATTGCATGATCGTTCACAAGCACCATCATGCTTCCTTGTGTGCACAGCCGTGAATTTACACAGCCACACATCTTATGATCACAGTCACCAGAGCTCATGCTATTTTGCACAGTCTTCAGTATTTTGAGCATAACTGATGGAATCCTAAACCAAATTGAACTATTTTTGTTGCGTTTGAAACATAAGACATAGAAAGAAATTTGTTTAGAAGAACTTATTGTCTAAAAAGGTCAGATTCTATGTCATAATGACCATATACAGTTGACCTAAAACTATCCTAGGAGAATCTGGAAAACAATGTTAAACTTGATTGTGTAATTGTTGACATATATAAGAATAGGACTCTCAACAATGGTTGAATTTTAACTTAATTGAGATGTTATTGTAAAGAATGTATGGTTTACAATGTTGAATTGCTTGGTGTGATCATAAATGAATGAATTCCAAAGACTTATTTATTATGATTTGGATATGGATTTTTGTGAATTGGGAATTTCTGCTATAATATTGTGATAATTCTTAACCATCAGTTGTCCGAGGAGTTTGATATTTGGGATTGTGTTGGAAGTGCTTTCTATGTGTGTGAAATACGTAATTGCTGAAACGAACCTGCTTTGTTTTAAAATTGTTAAGTCCTAGTTGTGGGTAAATAAGCATGCCTAAAAGGGCCTACAGTTGCTCCTGGACACATTTAAGGTGTTGACACTTCGATGTCTCCTGATAATGATACTTCCGCATCTGAGACATACGTCTCTCCTGATATTAACACTTTGGTGTCTCCTGATATTAGACACAATTCTCTCCCGTTTTGTGATATCGATCATGGTATCTCCTGTATTAATCTCGTTATCCACTTCTGTATAAAGGATTAGAAGTCTAACTTGTTTTATATTTTGATACATGTTCAGTTCTGAAATAAACAAAATTTTAATTTGATACTTAAATTTGATATGAGATAAACTCTAAATTGATACAAGTCTTATTCTGATATGAAGGGTTTACACCCTATTGTGATAATCAGTTCTGACATTGTACAATTTGTTCTAATACTTAAATGATTGGCATTAACATGAGAAATATTCTCTAGTGATAGCTTTTATTTTGCTCTAAAATCTATTATATTTGAATTGTTCTTTAATATGAAACTTCAATGATTACTTATGATATATTTTGATTCAGTATATGTGGATGTTAGGTAACTGTTAAACAGTTGCTAGTTTATATATGATTTAGTTATTCCCCACTCAGCTTTATGCGTAGCACAGTGGTTTAGCCCCATGTAGGTTCAGATAGGCGGGTTTGAAGACTGGGACAATAACAACCGTGATGGCCAACGAAGAATGTGTTTGGTGTGGAGATGTATGTTTGGTTTGTATGTATAATATGAAACATGATGTATTTTGTTAAATGTTTGTAAATACTGTAATATAGAGTATATTTGAATTTAAGATATGTACTGTTTTGTTTAAGGATTTGTAATATAATAACCTTAAGTCAGGATGACTTGACACATGTATTCGAATGAATTTGGTGTATTGTCTAAATTATGTTTAAAGTCGAATATCCATGGAAACACAATAATTGGTTGTTTGAATTCTGGCTACGCTTTATATTATTTTGATATATTTTAAGTCCTGTCTTAGGTAATATTCGCATATCCTTCTAGGGGGTCTATGGGTGTTACAATCGGAGTTTGTATACCCTATGAGGTTTAAATTGTAGACTTTTATGTATGTCAACATATAATCTTTGGTACCCTTTTGGTATCTCAGCATTCGTTTAACTGCATTCGAATAGTCTATACCTAGATTAGTCAGATATCGACCTAGCAGTCTAACAGCAAATATAATGTCCATTCTAGTGCACACCTAAGCATACATCAGGCTACCAACTGCACTAGAGTACGAGACGTTCCTTATAACCTCTCTCTCAACTTCATTCTTTAGATACTGTACCAAAGATAATCTCTCTCCATGAGAGATAGGTGCTTCAACAGGTTTACATTCTGCCATATTAAACCTTTGTAGCACATGCTCAATGTATGCTCTTTATGAGAGGCTCAATAAGTGTTGAGATCTGTCTCGATGAATCTGTATACCAAGGAAAAAAGATGCTTCACCTAAATCCTTCATGTCAAAGTGTTTGGCCAAAAGTTGCTTTACCTCATGCAATATAGTCAAATCATTTGGCGTGAGCAAGATATCATCCACATACAGTAGTATGAAGATAACTTTGCTCCCCCGTCCTTATAGTACAAGCATCTTTCAACTTTGTTTTTCACAAAGCCGAATGAGGTCAAAACCTCATCAAACTTTAAGTACTATTGTCTAGAAGCTTGCTTCAAACTGTATATTGATTTAGTCCACTTACGAACTTTGTCAGTTGCATTTTGATCCTGAAATCCTTTAGGTTGCTCCATATAGAACTCCTCATAAAGCTCACCATTCAGGAAAGTTGTCTTAATGTTCATCTGATATAGCTCTATGTCATAATGAGCTACTATTGTCATAATCAGTCTAAATGCATCCTTCGAGGATACAGGAGAGAAGGTAACATTAAAGTCAACTCCTTCTCTATTGGTTCCTTGGTAACTAAACACGCCTTAAACTACTCAACTTGACCTTGTGTGTCCTTCTTGGTCTTAAATAGCCACTTGCAACTTACAGACTTGCAATGTTGTGGTAAATCAATAAGCTCTCATACTTTATTATACCTCATAGATTGCATCTCATCTTTTATTGCTTCCTACCACATGTCCGCATGAGGTACAGAAATAGTTTCTGTAAAAGTAACTGGATCCACAAAATGTCCTATGTCCTAATCTTGTTCACTCAAATAGACTATGTAATCTGATAAGATAATTGGTCACCTCTCTCTGGTGGATCTGCGCAACTGCCTAGGTTCTTATACCTCAGAAGCCTCTTGTTAAACATGTATAGGTTCATGTACTTGCATAAGAATGGTACTCGGACCTTCATCCACCAGACACGACTGCATGAGAGGCGGATACGTAATAATTGTAGTATCCGTCTTGCTATCTCTTAGAGGATGTGAGGATCCTCCCTCATCATGGACATCATATTCCAGAAACTTACCCTTATCGTGTGTGTAAGGCTTGGCTTCCTTTCAACCCAGAGTTCAAAAGGCATCTTTGTACTGACTTACTTGGGACTCTATTTAAGATATTCAATGCCGTTTTGATGGCTTCACCCCAAAGGTATTTGGGTAGGTTAGTTATACTCTGCATTGACCTCATCATGTCCGTTAGGGTGTGATTGCACCTTTCAGCCACACCATTTTGCTTAAGATTACCTAGCATAGTGAACTGAGTTACTATTCTAATTGATTCCAAATACCTGGCAATTAAACCTTTTTCTTGTCCTGTAACTATATGTTTGCCATAGTATTCCCCTCCCTTGTCAGATATGACTATCTTTATTAATTTTTCCAATTAGTTCTCAACCTCAGTCTTAAAGATTTTCAACTTATCAAGAACTTCAAACTTTTCTTTAAGCAAGAACACATAGCAATAGTGGGAATAATCATCTATAAATGTCAGAAAATATCTAGCATTGCACAACGTGACTGTATAGGGACCACTAATGTCTGTATGTATGAGGTCCTATAAACCAGAAGCACGAGTTGACCCCTTTTTTCTTATTTTGGTTAACTTAACCCTACAACAATCGATACATGTTTCTAGATAGCTGAAGTCCAAAGTTAGGAGAATGTTATACTTTATCAATCTCTCAACCCTCTCCCTAGAAATGTAGCCAAGACGTTTATGCCACAACATGTACGATGTTTCCTTTATGAAGGCTCTTTTTTGAGTAACAAGTTCAGCAACATAAGTAGAGGCATACATTTCGTTAGGAGTAAGACATATTCTATATCCGTATGATAAGAAAGCAGTTCTGATATGTCTTGTATTGATAGAAATATTTACAATCGAAGTATCAAATACAAAATAATAACCCTCTTTACCCAAAACTGATACAAAGATCAAGTTTTGCCTAAAAGACGATATATAAAATGTATCTTGTAAAATTAATACAAACACTGTATCAAGATTCAATCCTACATCTCTTACATACAAAACATCCACCTCTTCATTGTTACCGACCATCAGCTTCTCCTCCCCTTTAGTCGGTCTTCTCCTGGATGTGAACCCCTACATTGTGGAAGTAACATGATTAGAAGCTCCACTATCTATCCACCAAGAACTTGATGTGATTATAGCTACATTGGATTCATGAATTAAATAGGCCGAGGAGTTACTTAACAATTCTTGCTTAACCTTCCATAGCTTGTAATTCGGGCAATCGACCTTTCTATCCCCCTTCTTCTTATAGAAGAAGCACCTTATACCTTTTACGTCATATGGGCCCTTTGCAATGCTAGACTGTCCAGTCTGAATCTATAGAGAGAGTCTGGGTTTCTTACCCTTACCCTTAGGTTGTTGGAGTTTAGCCTTCCCCTTATCTCCAGCAGCTGCATACAAGGATGTATGAGAAGAAATCTTAATCTTCTTCTCAGTCGCAGCACAACGGGAAATCAAGGCATTGATGTCCCAATTCTCATCCTGAGAGATGTAGGAGGTAGCCAACACCTCAAACTCTCGAGGGAGAGTATTTGGTGGCTGATGCACTATGAGCGCGTCAGTAATAGGTATATCTACTGCCTTCAGCCTACTCTGAAGGTGCACCATCCTGATGATATATTCTCTAACGCCTCCTTCTCCTATATACCTTATAGAGAACAACTCTTTAATCAAGGCGCTCTACTCTGCAAGAGAAGACACCTTGTACCTTTGAGAAATGCTATCCATGAACTCCCTCGCTATCGTCATGTCTGGTAATATACTGAGTAGATGATCTGGGATCGACCTCTTGATGGTCAAATAGAACATCCTATTTGACCTCTCCTATATTGCCATTGCTGCTTTGTCAGCTTCTAAGCTAACATTAGTAAATGGAGGAGGTCTCTCGATATGCATCGCCATGTTGACGTCAGTCATCTTCAGGAAAAACTCAACATCCTTCATCCACTTCTTAAAATTGAAACCAATCAAGGTCTCAATGGTGATAGCATTGTTGTTTATAGAAAAGATGACTGAAAAATAGAAAAGACAATGTAAAGATTAGTATAAATGCAGGATAACAATGATACTTAAAGCATTAAAGCATTATCTATACCGAGAATAAACACCTTTGGGCTGAATACATAATATATGCAATTAGACCCTCACATAAAAGCGATCAGAATACAAACTATCAACTCTTATGACACTACCACCTTTGGGTGAATAGATCATTTAAGCAACGACTTTCTTCCATCTAAAGCCTTTATGAACATCTCAAAACTCTATATAAGGCTAACACCTTTGGGTAGGATAACCAAACATAAGATCATAGATATCCCCCAACATATGAGAAAAACAATCCAAAATACTGACTTGAAAGGCCACTGTAGTGACTACATTCTCATTAGTACCTTAGAAAGTCCACAAACACAAGGAATACTCTTTATGCCATCCTCACATTCTATATGGGCAAAATGTATGTGAAAATCAGCTATAAATGCAAAAACCTAGTGCACAGTCAAATAATCACATAGAATTATTGAAAACATCATCTCTAAATTTTATTTGAGACTTTTATTTAAAAAATTCTCAATAAGAGTACCTATCGTACTTTCCCAAATACCAAATCTACCACACAAGACATAAAACTTTAAGTGTCTCCCTTATGAATAATTCGGAGTACAAAAATACACTCAAAATTAGCTTTAAAAACTTTTCCGGAATCCAATTACCAATGTAATAAATCCAGAAAAATTGAAAAATCACTTAAAAAATTTTCCCGACCTAGAAACTGACCCAAAAAACCAAGGAAAATTTTTGAAAATTTCCCTTTTTTTGGTCAGCATGATGTCAACATCACTATAGCGCTGACGTCAGCGTAGCACAATGAGCTGACGTCAGTAGATTGTAGCCTGAGCACGCGTGCGTCATGACACGCGTGAGATACATCTGGCACGTTCGATGCACGTGCCCCCCCAGGTGCGTACGTGCATTCACTGTATGACGTGTGCAATTTCTCAATCCCAACGATCCACGTGTTGGGATGGATGTGGCGCGTGTGACGCATGAGCCAGCCGTCCCGGGCTAATGGTTGGGTGAGGTGCGTGCGTTGCACGTGTCACACGCGTCCTTCAAAGTGTGGTGCCACTTGTTGAAGAAAATGTGGAATACTTGATTTCGATTCCATCTTGACTTCCGGAGCAGTTTTCGAGGCCAAAATGATCTCCGATCACCCGGGACCTTCACGACAAATGTTCCTCGACACGTGGTTAACGCCTTTCTACAGTTTTCTTAATACGTAAGCGGTCTTAACGGATCAGAGGATCCATATGCTTACAATTGATATATGAGCAACTGCAGGAGACCTTAATCTTTATATATAACTTCCATATCGGACTTCCCCATCACAAGTCTAATATGAGTCTGATCCATAATAATAAGGATTTATTTTCTACCTGGACTTCAACCCATTAATTTAGATCATTTAATGGGTCACTTTATTACCCTTATTTAAAACAAATTACGTCATTTAACTAATAATTTATTGAAAAACTAAAAATTGCAATCAATAGTTGTCCAACTAATAGAAAATGACAAAAATGTCCTACAATTAGTTTATTATTTGATATGATTTGAATTTTGTGTAGAGCTTCAGGTGGCTTGATATCTAGTAAGTTGAGATCTTTTAAAACTATAAATATCACGTTACAAATTAATATAGATCTTTTTGATTGGCTAATCTATTAAAACCAAAAAAAAAGTCCACAATTAAATTTTAATTACATAGGCCTTCTAACAAAAGTTGGCATTGGTTGATATGTTTTATTTTTAAGGAGTCGCAAAAGTTGGAGTACCAAAGTAGGTCTTTTGATGCTTGAAGTATGTGGAGGGAGTAAATCTTCGGTGTTTATTTTGTAAGAGAGAAAGATGATTCTTTTAAATTGAGTGTATACAAGAAAACAAAATGCTCCATTAAGGAAAAAAACTACTTGGAATCTATTTGAAGAAAAGTGAACGGACAAACTTTTGCAAATTAAATTTAGGATTTGAGAGAATTGTAAATTACGTTTAAGAGAAAGAAGCATATTGTTAATTAGTAAGAGATCGTGAACTCGTGATAGCCAATTAAACAAGTATGATATAAATAAGACGCAAAAGGTGATTGATCTGTGTTCGTGTGGCAATATCTTCAATAAGTACGAGAGTATAAGTTCACTAATTAAGAAAGTTTCAAGTGGCTCAATTGATGTGAACACACTTCAAGAGCATGACATTTAAAAATTTAGATATTCACTTATCATCTCTAATTTTATTTTTCATTACAACCACAATAAAATTAACATTCCTCCCTCAAAATTGGAAGGAGATAAACTTTTTCTATATTATAATTGTTAGCTTAAATAATACTAATTCACAACAAAATTGAAAATGAAATGCAATGGAGTGTCCAACTGAATAAACAAAATACTTCTATAATCTTGAAAGCTGAATAAAATATGAAAAGAAAACAAAAATAAGTTAAGATGGAAATGACTTTATAATAACATAATGTATAAGATGGAAATGGCTTTACATTAACATAATGTATAACTTAAAATTGAGCAAGAAACAAATTCCCCTCAAAAGTTATTGGACCAAACCAAGTCAATCTTTATATGTTGTTTCTGTAATCCACCAAGAAACATATACGATAAAGTGAAGATGGCGGAATCATACCCAAATCCAAGTATTAATACTAAAAATCTATCAGAAATAAGTGTCAGATTTATGAGATAGCATTATAATAGGCTACTTTATTAAATTGTTTGATTTTCCATAGGAAAAGGTAGGCCTAGGCCCCCCTTCCCCCTTTCCCTAAAAATTATGCTTTTTCGCTTCACGGGTCTCGCGTTTACGCTGTCTTGTGAGCTTTTTCTTGTAGTGGGTTTCGTTCTTTGTTTGAAACTTATTCTCTTGTTACCTTTTTTCTTTTCTCAGATTTCAGCTTGCTTAAGCTTAACCTTAACTCGGTCGGTGTTCTCTTTCATGCAATGTGTGGATAGTTTTTCCCATTTTGTTTCGATCAAGAGAAGCAGCAGAGCTTTTCCTCACCAGACCTGTAGTGCTTGTTGATGGCTTTCTCATATTTGAGTCACTTCTAAATGCGGGCTTATATAGGCAGGATTTTCTTTAGACTCCATCTGTTTTTGTTCCCTTCTACAATTCTGTGGATCCCATTCTCTTCGTTATCCTTTTTCTATTTGATGAACATACTGAAGATGCTTAATCATTTTTAATAATTCACTGATGATTATGTATTGTCATAGTTCAGCAGTTTATAATCACTGAATTGAAAGATTGAGTGTTTGACGCGGCTTAGAGTGTTTATTGAGTCGTAAAGGTTCTGACTTGAAACAAAATGTATGACACAGAATTCTTTTAAGAGCATCCAACTCTCGAAAAGAAAAATTGGTGAATTTGGAGTTTGGTGCTTCTAGGGTGAGCGCATGCCTGGAAACCAGTACAACGGTGGCTCCACCCCTTATTTGGATCGTGTTGCAAGGCTCGTGCGAGAAAGGAACCTAAGGAAAAGTAGCAGAGCTTCCCATTCCAATGAGGCCACTGATAGCCATAGAGGGGCTGAACCTTGGGAAAATGGCTTCAGGTTCAGAGACATTGACCACTATAACAACAATTCCTATGTTGAACAATACTTGGAAGCAGCTGCTGCAGCTGTAAGGGAAAATCCAGAAGGATGTGAAAAGCAGGACGGATTGCCTTTGAGACAAAGGCTATTGGTTGTTGCTAATAGACTGCCTGTCTCTGCAGTTAGAAGAGGAGAAGAATCATGGTCCTTAGAGATAAGTGCTGGAGGCTTAGTCAGTGCTCTTCTAGGTAACTCGTTTAGATCTCTTTTCGTTTTTCATTTTTTCTTTTTAATAAAATTCTATTGTTTTGCTTGGCAAAAAGGTTGGTTACTGAACTTCCTGATGAAGATTATGGCCCTCGTTAGGTTTGTAGATCAAAAAAATGAATAAAATTGTTGACCCTACAAACTACCACATGGTTCAGTTAATTTGAATTATTGATTTTAAGTGTCTGTTACTTATTCGTGATTTATATTTTATACGACTGTCTCTTTCTCTCTCTCTCTCTCTCTCTCACACACACACACACATTTTCTTTGAGTACAATTTTACATGTTTTCCTTCCACTGAAGAACTTTTTGATGTCATCAAAGGTGTCAAAGAGTTTGAGGCAAGATGGATAGGCTGGGCTGGAGTAAATGTGCCGGATGAGATTGGCCAGAAGGCATTGACCAAAGCTTTGGCTGAGAAGGCAAGTTCTAAACTCTTTTTCCCTTTTCTTTTTCATGTATTGCACCCTTTTTTTTAAAATTTATTTTAATGACTCGGTACTTATTGACTTTAATTTTATGTTTCTGTTGTCTCATGTCCCCCGATTATTTTAGAGATGCATACCCGTATTCCTGGATGAAGAGATTGTTCACCAATATTATAATGGCTACTGCAACAATATATTGTGGCCTCTTTTTCATTACCTTGGGCTTCCACAAGAAGATCGCTTGGCCACAACCCGAAGTTTTCAGTCTCAATTTGCTGCATATAAGAAAGCTAATCAGATGTTTGCTGACGTGGTGAACAAGCACTATGAAGAAGGTGATGTGGTCTGGTGCCATGATTATCATCTAATGTTCCTACCAAAATGCCTAAAAGAACACAATATCAATATGAAAGTGGGTTGGTTTCTCCATACACCATTTCCTTCTTCTGAAATCCATAGAACACTGCCATCTCGTTCAGAGCTATTGCGTTCAGTACTTGCTGCTGATCTGGTTGGGTGAGATTCATTTGCTTCACTAATTCTTCCAAATTGTAGGAAAATGCTTCTACCTTACCTTTTGGTCCTTGTTATGTGATGGATAACTGTAGAATTATCAAACTTATGCAACTATTATGTGATGGATAACTGTAGAATTATCAAACTTATGCAACTATGTGTACTTCTCCAGGACGTACTTTTGATTTGTGCTGTTTATAATGTGATTAGGGTGTTCCGTTCATATTTTATTATGCTTTCTTTCATTACTTGGAATATTATGGTATAACATGAGATTTAAGACAGCAGCACATAGTGACTTAAACATGAATTCTGGAGCAATCTAACCATACACCAGTAAGAGGAATATTCTCATCTCTTTGCACATTTACACATCTTAGTTTGACACCACAGGAATGAAATATTTGTTGTTTTTCCTGTTCTACTATTAATAAAAAATAACTAGTGCTTTGAGTTTTCATTAGGAAGGTGCTTCAGGATTTAGAAAATTTCAATCTATGTTTTATCCTGTCTTGTTTGTGGTTTGCAATGCTTGATTTTTTGGATGTTATAGTGACACTACTACAATTTTTACATGTTGTCAGACAATAGTTCAGATATACTTGCTGATAAATAGTAATTAAGTTGTGAATATTGTCCTTACAACTCAGTTTCCTTGTTTGATGATTTTGCACTCTTTAAATTCTTTCATTTTTCTCATTTTATTGTCAGAGAAAGTTATTCTGTATCCTATTCAACCTTTCCTTCATATTCAACTCTATACAGATTTCATACGTATGACTATGCAAGGCACTTTGTCAGTGCTTGCACCCGCATTCTAGGCCTTGAGGGAACACCTGAAGGAGTTGAAGATCAAGGAAGGTTGACACGAGTTGCTGCAGTATGTTTGAATAAAATTGTTAATATGATTATGTGCTCTTTCTAAATCAATTATGTTAGCGTTTTCTGAAGCATGTCAACATCTGAACATATTACATTAAGATTAGTTAACATCCTGCCATTACTTTATTTATATTCCCAATTAATCTCTGTACATCAGTTTCCTATAGGAATTGACTCAGAAAGATTCATAAGGGCACTTGAGCTGCCTCCAGTACAGGAACACATCAAAGACTTGAAAGAAAGATTTGCTGGAAGAAAGGTAAAGCATTTCATATACAAAGGCGAACTATCATAAAGAGTTAAATGTTTGAGCTACGTTTACTATTTGTTGTCAGGAAAAGAAAGCAGTTCTTTGTGTTGATCATTGGCCCCTCTACGGGGTTTGTGATATTTGTATAAAAGAGCTTTATAATGAAAAATTGAAAAAAAAAAAGAGCCAAAAAAGATTGTAGGTTCTGCTAAATAAAAAGGAAGACTATAGCATGATAAGACTTTGCAGGACAGTTTAATTTCCAAAAAAAAAAAAGGAAAGACTTTGGAGGACAGCTGACGTTTTCTAACCATTTGATCAATTGTTGTAGAAGTGATTCTAGTGAAGGAAAAATATTTTCAATGCCAACATCAGATACTTTGTGAATAGCCCATACTAAATGACATCATATAATGACATGCTAATATGTGATTTTCCTTCTCTTGTCGTGTATTAGTACTTTTGTTGCTTGAAGTGGCATTATGCCTGTGACATAATAGTGGTGTTCTGCCTTCTGTGTTTCTAGTAGCTCTATCTTGAATCTGTTTTATCTTTTGACGAAAGATTCCTAGCAAGATTCAAAATTTAAGCTCGTGAATGTTTAACCTCACAAATGGTTTTTATAAATTTTAAGATATTCTGAATGATATATTTCCTCTGTTGTTGATGTAAGTGAACGTGTTGTCTTTGACTACAGTACTTAGTGAATGTTTGTAGGTTCTACTCTCACCAATTCTTGGTTGAAGCATGTTTAAGTTGTATGTATAATTTTGACTTTGTTCTGCGTAAGATGAATGCATATAAAATACTGTTTTTGTTGCTTGTGCCTTGCTAAATTTTAACAAATAGGTCTAGAGTTTACTTACTTTAATATTTACTTTATTGCTGTTTTATCTAGTAACCTAGAGTGTATATTGTCTTTATTTTATGAAAAGGCTGCATCATTTGCATTACTTGATCTCCCAAGCTTATACTGAATTCTCATTTTTTGCTTGTATTTCTCTTGAAGGTAATGTTAGGTGTTGATCGACTTGATATGATTAAGGGAATTCCACAGAAAATTCTTGCATTTGAAAAGTTTCTGGAGGAAAACTCTCACTGGCGTGATAAAGTTGTACTTCTGCAAATTGCTGTGCCGACAAGAACTGATGTTCCCGAGTGTACGCTTCCGAATATTCTTTGTACTGTTATCATAGAGTTGCTCATTTGTTAATTTTAGACCAAGGATTTTCAACTTGCTTTCCTAACTAATCTGAATGGCTTGTGTTTTCTTGAAACTAAAAACGATTCTGTTGTCCAATCTAGACGGTTCAGGTCTACATAAGTAATAGAAGCTATAATAGACATAGTGGCACTTGGAATTTAGATCATATTACTTGAGTTAAAACTGCTATGATAGAGATGACAATGCTTTACTGAAACAGGCTTAGTTTTTTCTTATAATGTAGAGGAGCTGAGATGAATGATAGACCATCCTGCAAGTGAAAGATATTAATGCAACAAAGTCAACTATTTCACGCGTTGGCTAACCTTTCTAGCTGGTCTTCTAGATAATGAATGTTTTAGGAGTCTTATTTTCAGTTTCTAGTAGACAGGTCTTTCAACTTCAATAGTTTGATATCTCTTTCTTATGGGTTGATTGTGGAAGATAAGCTCTTCATTAGAATATTCGATTATATAAGATCTTTTGAGGTGTGGCTAGTTTGCAAAAAATTCTCAGCTGCTAAGAAATTGTGTCCTTGGTGGGCAGTAGGGATCTTTGAACTCATCATTCTTTGTGAGCACTGACATTTATTGAGGTTCCAATTTCTCTCTTTAATTCCTTCTCTTTTCAAGTCTATTATTCCAAGCTACATTATCATCTTTGTATCTTGGTATCTTTCACCAACATTTTGATTTCTTGTTATCCTTTTACTTGAATTCTTTCTTAGAATATAAGGGCAATGATAATACAATTCTTAGCATTATTCATCTAGTAATCTGTCTCATGCTGAATGATGTATATATATATATATATTGATATATTGTTTATTATGCAGATCAAAAACTTACGAGCCAGGTTCATGAAATTGTTGGGCGCATTAATGGAAGATTTGGAACATTGACTGCTGTCCCTATACATCATCTGGTCTTTATCATCTTAACTTGAATTTGGTCATTTGCCTTTCATAGACAATTATCTTCTTGACCATAAAACTTTAAGGTGTCTTGCAATTTATAAGGAATTGTAGTTTATGAACTCACATAAAAAGTTTAAATCGATATGGGAGAAATTGAAATATTTAAATAGGGTGTTCAATGTAAATAATAATAGAAGATTGATGAATTGATGCATTGTTTATATTATATTTAAAATAGATAAATAAACACTTGCGAAAAATATGGGTCTTCCTTAAAATATTTATAATTTGTATGAAAAATCTAAATATATTGAGGAAGATTTTAGTTTTCTCTTTCATGTTAAATGATTTATATCTTTAGTGCTTGTAATATTGGGTATAAGGTGTGTTTATCTATCATTAATATGCACTTTTTCTTATGGATAAGTATAATAGAATATTAATGTAACATGGTGATTTTTTGGATAAGTGGATGAGAAAGTGCATTTTGTTGTCAATGTATATTTTTAGTTTTTCGTGAAGATGTTCCGGACTAGAGATTACATATCAAACTAACATTCATTTTTTTATTTATTTCTAACATGCCAAGTGATGAAGTTTTTCTCCATTAAGCATGGTATTTCCCATATCGAATGAACCCAAAGTAGTGGTTTTCTACTGTTTCATTTATGTATCTCCTTTATTAGAATACAACATTTCAGATTGTTTTTATTGTGTTGAAATTCATTGGACATGGTTGAACTGCTATTAGTTTTGTCAAGAAAGTTAAGGGAGATTTAGGCTAAGGATAGATACTTGTTGAGTGTTGAAGTTTCTGAAGCATTGCAAGTTGATGGGCATGTGCAATGCTTATGAACAAAATTTTCCCTCCTGACGATAACCCCCACCCTTGTTATTAAAATGTGAGCCATAACTAAGCAGTAGGTTTATATATCATATTGCATCAAGAACTCTAATAATCTAACAAAGATTCCTGGCGTCAACATAAACATTTTATGCAACTGACAAGAGCTAAGGGAATTGACTTTTCTATTGAGAAACTTTAGTAAAGAAACTTAAAGTTGTTGGAGTCTCTGGACATGTTTTCTATTTTAGGAAGCTCCTCTGAAAGTTGTTTAATGTGTGATCGAACTCCAATCCCTTTGTTGGATTATTGTTCCTGACCTTTGTGTTGCTCTTATCATATTTATTGCGGCTTAACACCAGACCATAAGTAGATCAATCTGGTCTTCCACATACTTCACATGTTTCAGAAAGTATCTGTCGAACCAAAATTCCATATTTTGAGCTTTTCAAAGTTCGTTAGCAATGAGAAGGGGCATCTTCTCTGTAATCCTAATTTTCCAATTCCAAAGTGAGTGAGAAATAGCGAAGAGGTCTCTTTCTAAAAATTTATACTAACTTTAGCCTGGCCATTTACTTAAATTTCTATTCTCAAATTCATTCCTCTTATACTTAAGCTAATTGTACTTCCTTGCAATAGTGCAGTGTTTGCTTAACATCTTGACTCTATCTTTTCCTGTAAGTACTTAGTCACATAACTATTCTTTTTCTCTAGATATTATGGACAAAAAAGTGATAATGTAAAAGCCATTTATGTGCTTTAATGCTCATTCTGTGTAATGCTTGGTACTGCAGATATAACCAAGATTAGGAGTTTTATTTTGTGATTGAAACAGAGATCTTTTGATACAGTTACTAATGAGTTATTACTCTTCTGTTATTACTCAATGAGGCAATAGGAAGTTCCTAAAGGATGCCCTTTTCCGTTACAGGATCGCTCTTTGGACTTTCATGCATTATGTGCATTATATGCAGTTACTGGTACTATCTTCATTCTCTAAAACTTCTTAGTTAAATGACTTCTTGATTGGAAGTTTTCTTGTGATCTGTCAAGATAAAATAATGCTTCTTTTACAGTTCTGTAATTTGAAAAATTGGGACAATCAGTTCTGTTAAATTATGTACTTCCAAGTTAACTAAGTGGAATCTTGATGAGAAAACGAGTTAACTGGAGGAGTTACGATGTCATAAACATAATATCAAAGATAGCGGTTGTATATATTTCTTACTTCAAAACGCTTAGATGTTAACTTAACAAAGGTGCAATACCTCTTCAAAATTGTGCCGTCATAGCTAATATGTGGCACTCATATTTCTAACTCATATTTTTCTTTCAATTGCTTATTTGTTTTATTTATTTATTTGTCTTTTTTCTTGTATATTTATTTATTTACTTATTTTTATTTTTATATTTATTTTATCTTTATTTACTTTGATTTTGTTTTTTACGTTGTTATTTGTTTATGTTTTTGGTTTTTGTTTTCTTCAAACCCATTTTTTCAAAAAATATATATTTTTTTCTGTGGGTTTATTGGAAACAATTGCTTTACTAGTTAGGAGTAAGGTTTTGTACTTTTGGATCTCCCTAAACTTTGCATCTCAGCGGAATTTCTATTGGGACATTGTTGTTGTTGTTTTAGTGCTCATAATATGATCAAAGAAAAAAAAAAAGAATTGCTATTAGGTACTGCAACTGCCTTAAATATGTGGTTACAAGAAAAATTTTGACAGAACTAAATCTTACCCTTGATGAATAGAGTTAATAGTTTGCATAGATTATTGCATGAAGGTTTCAGAAAGCATGTCTTGTTTAATAATAGTTGGTGTTTTGCACATAATTCTCTTTTCCATATGGTCTCTACAGATGTAGCACTAGTAACTTCCTTGAGGGATGGAATGAATCTTGTCAGTTATGAGTTTGTTGCTTGCCAAGATTCAAAGAAAGGTGTTCTCATTCTCAGCGAGGTAAATATAAGTTACTGAAAATAAATGATTTTTAATCTAACTGATCCTGATGCAACACCACTACCTAGAGTCTTATCGTCCCTCTGCAATGTATAAAGTATCAAATATAGCAATCCTCAGTTCATATTATCTAATCATTCTTGTTGAATCTTGCAATCATTGGATATTTTTTCTGGACGTAAATGATGGATGATAAGCTTAATTTTGGCATTTGTTTGTATGTCATTGTCAAGTGAAAATGAAATCATTAAAATATTTATCCTCTTTACTGATATGACATAAAAATGAGGAACAAGTGATCCCAAGTGCTTAAAACTTATGCTGCATAACCTCATAGACCATATAAGTTGGTCTTGTCTTGACTTTCTTTTGTGAAAAATTTAGATTGCCACCTTTTTATATCATATTTCACATATTCATGTCACTTATAGTTTGCGCTGAAGTGTAATGTTCTTGTAGTTAGAGGCTAAATAAATTGGTTTTGCAATTTGTTTTATTTGGTTTGTATAATTTTTTCCTAAGATTATGAAGCGAAAGTTATGGTCTGGACTTCTAAAAACAATATTTGCTTTCCTCCCATTATCGTCATTGTTATTTCTATCTGTTGCCCTGGTAGTACTCAGAATATTGTATATCTATAATGTTTATTATCTGAAATGTTCTTTCTTAGTTTGTTTTAATTGCTCTTTTATTACCTATGTAGGAAGATTCATGGTTCTGGATTATCTTTCGCAATAATGGATCGTGTTGACTTTTTGACATGTTTGCTTTGTGTTCTCTATAGTTTGCTGGTGCCGCACAGTCATTGGGTGCTGGAGCAATCCTTGTGAATCCTTGGAACATTAGTGAAGTTGCTGATTCAATACGCCAGGCTTTGAATATGTCAGCAGAAGAAAGAGAGAAGCGACATCTACATAATTTTCGGCACCTCACTACCCACACGGCTCAGGAATGGGCAGAAACTTTTGTGAGGTATGGTGAATAGCTTTAATTTAAAAAGTGTACTTCTGACTCTTTTTTTGTAAGTTTATTTTCCTTGGCATATCCATATGCATCTATTTTTGTTTCCCATCCCTTGTTAAAAGATAAAGCATATAAAATATAAAATTTTAGGGCTTTTGATCTCCTCACCAACTAAGAAGCCTGAGACATGGGGAGGATAACTAATATGGTTGGCATGTTTATAATATTTGCAGCTTTATATGAACCTTTTAAGCAGAAATATCTTGCATGCCAGTATGTTGCAAGTGGTAATTTTGTTCAGAGGAGTAATCTCGTTTCTGATGTCCGACTAATGTAGTTTACAGTAGTACACTCCTATCATTTTCATCCTGACTCACCTCTGCATTAGTTATGTTGAAGAACTTGCGGAGGTGTTTCATGAAAAAGCTGAAGAGAGTTGCTAGTTTAGTCTGGACCAGTGTTGTTCACCCTGCCTGAAATAGTTATTTGTTATGCAGATTTTTGGTTGCTGTTGCTTGATTATTTAATTTGACTTAAAGGAGCCAGATTCACTCAAGAGTTGTTTAAATTACTTTGTTTTATTAAGAGTTCTGTGACATTCCGTATATGTATAATGCAATGAAGGGGTATACTTGGGAATAAGAACACAGTTTAAATGCTACATTTTTATAAAATTATGTTCCTTCACATGTAACACAAGCCTAAATGCATCAAGCTGTAGGATTCTCCATAATTTTGTAATACTGAATTATGTTTAGAGTGGGTTCCATCTGTTCGTTTATTGTTGTTATTAATGCCCTCTGCTATCTGAATTTTCATTTCACATTTTTCTTACCTCACAGTGAGCTGAATGACACGGTTGTTGAAGCACAATTAAGGACCAAACAAGTCCCACCTCCACTTCCAGAAGAAGATGCAATTACACGATTTTTACGGTCTAATAATCGATTGCTTATACTGGTATGCTCTGTTTGACATGTTTAGTTGGAACCCCTTTGTGGTTGCTATTCGCCATACAAGATATTTCTAATGACATCTCTATGTTAAAAGGAACCAGGGGTTGACATGTCTAGCATGTGTGGTTTCGTTGGTTCTAAGACTGTATTTCATTATTGTTCCATGTATTTTGCTGTTTAAACTGCAGGGATTTAATGCAACATTAACAGAACCAGTGGACACACCTGGGAGAAGGGGTGATCAAATTAAAGAAATGGAACTTAAGTTGCACCCTGAGTTGAGAGAAACATTAAAAGCACTTTGCAGGGATTCAAATACCACCATTGTTGTGCTCAGTGGGAGTGATAGAAGCATTTTGGATGCTGTATTTGACCTAAGTCTATGGTTGATTCCTTCTAAACCTATTATGTTTATATTGTAATCGAGCTTTTCTCATCCACAGAACTTTGGGGATTATGAAATGTGGTTGGCAGCTGAACATGGAATGTTTTTACGCAATACAATCGGAACATGGATGACAACAATGCCAGACCACTCAAATCTGGAATGGGTGGACAGTGTGAAGGTGCTGAAGTTACTTGTGTTGAGTTTGCATTTTTCAATTGCTGATCACTATCTACTAAAGAATCATATGCCTCTTTGGCTCGTGTTTTCAGCATGTTTTTGAGTATTTCACAGAGAGGACTCCCAGATCACATTTTGAGCAGCGTGAAACTTCACTTGTGTGGAACTACAAATATGCAGGTGCTGTTTCTTCTGGTATTTACGCAAGTAGATGGTTACTTAGTGTCAACTGAGGTTGTCTTTGCATTTGTGGTTGTTTACATCTTTTTGCTGCTGTAGATATTGAATTTGGAAAACTTCAAGCAAGAGATATGCTGCAGCATCTCTGGACAGGTCCAATTTCTAATGCATCTGTTGATGTGGTACAAGGTAGCCGTTCAGTTGAAGTTCGAGCAGTTGGTGTTACAAAGGTTACTAGTTATTTTCTATTTAAAAAGCTCCTGGCAAACTTGGAATTGTAGAAATTTTTTTTATTATGGTTCTTATCTATTTTTAATAGGTCCTTGTCTATTCAGGGTGCTTTTATTGATAGAATACTTGGGGAGATAGTTCACAGCAAATCCATGACAACACCAATTGATTACGTCCTTTGTATTGGACATTTTCTGGGAAAGGTAACCTGAAACATACTTCGTAGCAATTTAGCTCTTTTCAACTAGCTTGATTTATCAACTGCAATGATCTATGAAAGCTAATTTGTAGGCTTTTGTGGACTATGTTCCAAGATTCATTGAATTATCGTCAGTTAGAATAAAATATCAGTAGACCTTACATTGGGACAATAGTAATGTTTCCAAGAAAAAATCATTTTCAATCATTTGTAGTTGCCTGAATAACCCAAAATCAAGCAACAGCAGTGCGACCATATTTGCTTCCTAAATAGAGTACACATGTTTCTACTGGAACTCACTTAGTTGGCAAATCCCAATTAAGCTTCACGAATTTTAATTGTTTGTGAACAGTGCACAATCACATAAAAGATACAAACATGTGCTCCCGTAGGCTTGATATATTATCCCTTCAATCGTTGACGTCTCACTGTCATAGATTCTATCTTATCCCTTCAATTGTTGGCGTCTCACTTTGTCATAGATTCTAATAGGTTTTCTTTACTTCTTCAGGATGAAGATATATATACATTTTTTGAGCCCGAGCTTCCTTCTGATGGCTTTGGGATACTAAGAACCAAACAAACAGATGGACCGAAGTTACCTGGGGAAAGAAGACCTTTGAAGCTTCCGGCTGGTAGGACTGGGTCAAAATCATCCCAGAGTAAGTCACAACGTCCTCTACCAAATACTGAGACGAAGACAAATAATCATAGCTGCAGAAGTGGGAAAAGACCCTCACCCTCACCAGAAAAGACATCTCTCAATGTGCTTGATCTCAAGGGAGATAATTACTTCTCGTGTGCTGTTGGAAGAACCTGTACAAATGCACGATATTTGCTTGGATCATCAGAAGATGTTGTGTCCTTTTTGAGAAGACTATCCAATGCATCTTCGTCAGGCACATGTGCATCAAGTTGAGAAGTGCCCTTTTGAAGAACGGAACAATAACCTGTGCTTCCTATGTGCATCTTGTTGCTCCGCTAGTTTATCAAAATACCTTAATTCTGCCAGTATTAATAGGACCAAAACTGTTTGCATATTATTATATGACCGCAGCAGTGCTGTATGTTGAAAATCCAGAAAGCACATTTTTATAGTCGTCGGCTACATGATTTACATTTAGTCCAACACAGCCAGAGTATTCTACTGGCCAAAATGTAACTTTTGTGCTTTGGGTGTTGTTGCTAATCTTATTTAATGTTCGCAATGATCTAAGCTAAAATCTCACAGTAACCTCAACTATCTCCGACTTTACACCCAACTTCCCAGAGCATTAATCAAAAGCTCTTTTTCTTTTTGTAGTTTAAGGATTGCCATTGATTACAATTCATCCTGTAGTTCACAACTTGAGAAATAACTAGTGGTGGCTGGGGGGTGGTTGTGATGCATCAACATTTAATTATGGACTCTTGTTATACCTTATAATCTAAATAAATGGTAGCACTTAATCACCAAACCCCCCCTTCTCAAAAAGTTGATGGATTTGTTATAGAAACAGCTATTCCACGTCCACGCGAAAGTCAAGAAATGAAGTTAATCCGCTCGAGTTCAACAGCCCGTCCACTCCCATCCGCTACTTAAAAAACACGTTCAAACTAGTATAAAATCCATCAACTCCTAAAAATCTCTTTGTATATTTCTTTGGAAGGAACAATTTCTGGGTTGCTGGGCTTAATTTTTTTTATACTCTTTCAGGTAATATCTTGAGCTTTTTTTTTTTTACTACCTTAGCTTCATGAAATTCCTTTGTAGTATATACGAAAAAAGAAGATAAAGTAATTATTTCTTAATTTTTGTATGAATAGTATAAGGAATTTATATAGGACAATAAAATTCTAATTACCTTCGTAAATTAAGAAGAATCTATTTATTCTCTAAATAATAGAATCTCAACTAATTAATAGAACATCAACTAATTATCTATAGAGAATCAACTAATTATCTCTAAAGATAATCAATTGATTATTTCTATAATATCAACACTCTCCTTCGAATTGGTGCATAGATATTGATCATACCCAACTTAATTACAAAGAACTCAAAATTCTACCTTTCAATCCCCTTTGGTGAAGACATCAACAATTTGTTGTGTTGTAGGTACAAATGGGATGCAAATGAGTCCACTTTTAAGTTTTTCTTTTATAAAATGTCCGTTAATCTCCACATGCTTCGTGCGATCATGTTGAACTAGATTGTTGGCAATATTGATAGTTGCTTTGCTATCACAAAAAAACTTCATTAGCTACTCCACTAGTTTCTTAAGTTCTTTCATTACTCTTTTAAGCCAAATTATTTCACAAATTCCTTGGGCCATTGCCCTATACTCTACCTCCACACTACTTCTAGCTACCACATTTTTTTTTTACTCTTTCAGGTTACTAGATTTCCCCACAAATAGGTGCAATACCCAGAAGTTGATCTTTTGTCAATAAGATCTCCTGCCGAGTTTGCATCAGTGTAGACTTCAACTCTCCTTTGATCACTTTTCTTGAAGAATAATTCTTTCCCTAGAGTTTCCTTTAAGTATCTTAAGATTTTGTATACTGCCTCCAAGTGTTCTTTATAGGGAATATGCATAAACAAGCTTATTACACTGAAAAAAAGGAAATATCTGGTCTGGTGTGAGATAAGTGGATTAGCTTTCTTACCAGTCATTGTTATTGACCTGTAGTTACTGAAACTCCTTCTTTAACTTTATCAGCTTTGAGTTGAATTCTATAGGAGTATCTGAAACACATCAATTCATCCTAATATTTTCTAGAAGTTCTAGGATATACTTTCATTGGATGACTACTATGCACTTCTTAGATCTAGCAATTTCCATCCCTAGGAAGTATCTAACATACCCCAACTCTTTGATTTCAAACTCCTTTGAAAAATTCTTTTTAAGAATTTCAATGTCCTTAAAATCATCATCAGTAAGAATAATGTCGCCCACGTACACAATTAGAATCGCATTCCTTCCTTTTGCAGAAGTTTTTATGAATAGAGTATGATAAGGTTGCCCTTGTAAGAAACCCTGAGACTTCACAAATCTCGAGAATCTTTCAAACCAGGCCCTTGGTGACTATTTTAGCCCATATAAAGATTTTTTTTGTTTGTATAGTCTTTTTTCGAAGATTTCACTAAATTCTAGGGGAGGCTCCATATACACCTCTTCTTCTAAATCTCCAACTGGGAGGGAATTTTTCACATCTAACTGACATAGAGTCTAATCTAGATTAACTGTAATAGAAAGCAACACTCTCACAGTATTTAACTTAGCAACAAGTGAAAAAGTTTCTAAATGATCCATGCCATGGGTTTGAGTAAACCCCTTAGTAATGAGGCGAGTCTTACATCTTTCAAGTGGTCCATCATAATTGTACTTTACAGGGAACACTCATTTACATCTGACTAGTGTTTTCCCTTTCGAAAGATCAACTTCCTCCCACATTCTATTTCCACCCCCCTCCAAGACTGCATCCCTCCACTCAATAATATTCAGAGCCTCTTATATATTATTAGGAATGTAAACATTGGAGAACTTATAAGTAAATGCTTGAAATGATAGAGATAGACTTTGATATGATGAGAAGTTATACAAAGGATATTTGGTACCAGTTTTAGAACCTTTCCTAAGAGTAATGGGTAAATCTAAAGTTTCATTTGACTCTAGAATAGGCATTGGTTCAGGTGACACTGATTTAATAGAAATAGATTAAAACTAAGATTTACCTAGTTGGTCTCTAATTTCTAGATTTGTTTTTGGGTTAGACTTTTGACTATGTTGCAAGTTGTCTGTGTTTTTCTGTCATTTTGGATTTTCTTAAAAAGACTTTCCCATTAAAATGATTCCATCTTGTCTTGCATACATTCGATTCTTTTCTCGATATTGAATTTGTAAAGGCATTGAAGATGAATCTTTATTTTCATTATCTGACATTAGTGATTGAATCATAATTATAGAAAATATCTACATCATTATCATAAATCTCAAAAAATGAATCTTCACTATGTGTCGTCCCTAAAGATGTGGTGAGAGAAAAAAGGTTTATCTTTAAAAAAAGTGACATCTAAGGAAATAAAAAACCTTTTGATTATTGGATCACAGAACTTGTACCCTTTTTGAGTGGAGGGATAACCAAAAAAACACATTTTTGTGTTGTAGGATTAAGTTTTCCCTAGTTGTTTTCATGAATATGAATAAATTTAGTACACCCAAACACTTTAAAAGGGAGATCATGTGATAATTGAGATGAAAGAAAACATTTATTAAAACAATTAATAGGTGTTTGAAATTTTAAAGCTTTCGAAGGCATCCTATTGATCAAATATGTAGTTGTTAGGATAGCCCCCCCTATAAGTACTTAGAAGCATTAATTGAAAACATCAAAGACCTTGTAATTTCTAATAGATGTTTATTTATTATTTTTGCTATTCCATTTTGTTATGGGGTGTCAGTGTATGAGCTTTGATGAATAATACCTTTTTCAATAAAAAAATTTCTTAAAACCTTGTTAAAGTATTATTTTCCATATCACTTCCAAAAACATGAATTCTAGTTTGAAGCTGTGTTTGGATCATGTTAAAAAGTTCTGAAACACCCTCTCAACTTCTAACTTCCCATTGAGTAAAAATAACCAAGTGATTCTAGTGTGGTCATCAATAAAAGTTATGAATAATCTTTTTCTAGTTACTTTTTTATTGTTAAACATCCATTAATATCTCTATAGATTATAACAAAGGATTTTACGGCCTTGTACGATTGTGCTGGGAAAGACGTTCAAAGATGTTTAGCAATTTGACAGACTTCACATTGAAATGAATATAGATCTTTATTTCTAAAAAACTTTGGAAATAAATGCCACATATAATGAAAAGTTAGATGTCCAAATCTAAAATGCCATATTGTAATTATTCTCACAAAAGTATTGAAATAAAATTAAGGCAAGTTCTCTGGGATTACCTGTTTAAGTCATATCCATTTTCGAAGAAATAGAGACCTCCATCTTTTTTAACATTGCCAATCATCTTCCTCATATTCAAATATTAGTATTGAAAATCATATGAAGAAAAATTAACTTGTCAATTTTGGTCAATAATTATTTCACTGACTGATAACAAGTTGTAGGACAATTTAGGAACATGAAGAACATTGTGGAGTGTAAGATCAGGGGAAAGAACAAATGATCCTTTCCCAGCCACTGTTGAGTATGAACCATCCACTATTTTGAGTCATTAAATTCCTACACAAGGACTATAAGAAGAAAAAAATTTAGAGGATCTAGTTATATGATTTGTTGCTCCATAATCAATTATCCTAGAATGATTTGAATTGACACTAAAATAAAGGAAAACTAGATAATTACCTTTGTCAACTATAAAATAGGTAGGATTTGGACTAGAGAAATTTTGGGCCCAGATTCAATAATGTTGGCTTGGGAGGTACGATTTTCTCTGAATTGTTTTTGTTCCAACTTTTCAACTTCCTATAAATTTTCCAGCATGTTTCTCAAGTGTCTTAATCACTTTTATAGTGATTACATCACTTCTTTTTGTTGTTTTCTCTCTCTCCCTAAGCCTTTATTCCTTTCGTCATGAGCGTAGAACCTTCAGCCTCTGAATTGGTGTTGCCAATCATCACTTTCTGCCTTATCTTCTCTCTCCTTACTTATGAGAAAACTTCTTTAATAGAGGGTAAAGGCTTTCTTCCTAAATTTGGCCTCTAACTTCATCCAATTCTCGATTTAACCCTACACGAAAAACATAAAATTTATCATTTTCCTTCCTTATTTTACGTCTACCATTGTCATTCAGACAATCCTAATCATCTTTATAACATAGGTCCAATTCATGCCATAAATTTAAAAGTTTGTTGTAAAAGAATGTAACGTTATGGTCTCCTTGCTTAGCCTTCCATAGCTTCATTTTTGTTCGAAAATTTGAGAAGAATTTTTAAAATTAGAACACATCTCTTGAACTGCATCCTATACATATTTAGCTGTTGGAAGAAACATATGAGGTTTTCTGATTGTAGGTTCTATGGAATTTATCAACCAAATATGGTCAAGGAATTTTTAGACCTCTATATTGCTATATTTGGATCATTTGAAGTTGGCCTTGTTGTCTCTCCATTCAAATTGTAAAACCTCAAACCTTTCCTTTCATTTAATATAACAATTTTTTCAGTGAATACTATTTTTAGGTAAATAGTGAATCTGAGTGAATAGTAATTTTTAGGGGACGTAACCCCGAAATATTGAATTAAATATTAAAGTTTAATGATACTAAAATGGATTGAAAATAAGTCCGAACGGATGGATTTTGGGAGTTCCAAAAGTTTAGGACTAAAATATGCTTTTTGGAAAAATAATGGGTATTGATAATTTTAAACCCATTCAAAAATTTTTAAAGCATCCAATCAATAAGTATTGACCCTAATTAGAGTATTTCATGGTCGATTTGACAATAAGAAGGTTACAGAATAATTTCAAAACTTAATTCTGTTAGTTGGTGAATTAAATTCATTGAAGGAAAATTTGGCCTTTTTGTATGAAAGTTAGTGGATTAATGAGTCATTAGAGTAGACCAATTAGAGAGTGACATATGTAGCATTAAGGGGGAGTATAAAAAGTAAAAAAGTAAGACAAAGTTGCTTCATTCTTTAACATAACCATGAGAGAGGGGAAGAATAAAAAAAGGAAGAGAGCAAGCAAGGGTGGCTTATGGCCAAGGAGAAGGGGAAAAAGAAGGCTCTATTTTTGATAGGTTTTGATGGAGATTTGAAGAGATATTGATCAAGTAAAGATGCTCAACAATTACCCAAAAGATTGAAGGAAAAGTAGTAAGTTTTTCTTAGCCTAAATTTCTATTAAGTGGGATAGATGTGTTTGAAATCAATGGTAAATTTTGACATGGAGTAGATAATGATATTAGAAGCATTTAAGGGCTGAAAACAAGAAAGTAAACCAAGAAATCAAGAATGAGAGGATCGAACATGGCTAGGGATTTTATTGTGATTTGACCCAAAAATTTTATTGTGATGTTTCATGGTGTTCATAGTATGGTTTTGATGCTAATGAAATAAAGAAATGAAAAAGAAATGATTTGTAAATGAATTGGAAAAGTTTGATGTAAAATATGTTAGAAATGAAAAAGAATTGATTTGGAAATGAATTGGAAAAGTTTGATGTAAAATATGTTAAGTTTGGCCTTAAGGGAATTTTTGGTATAAAAATAAGGTTATGATGTAATGACCTTATGAATGTGATTATTGATGGTCATTAAGTGTATTTGTGACATTGGAATTATGAAATGAAGTGTTATGTTATTAGTTGGAAAAATTAGTATATGGAGTGTATATGGAAAGTATGAAGTTGAAATGAATTATAATGTATTTGGATGATACTTGACATAGATCTTAGGTGAATTGTGTTGAAAAATTGGAAAGAAAATGAAATGTATAT
>JANZXP010000004.1:21201609-21217273 GCA_027576715.1 Erythroxylum flavicans | reverse complement strand
CCTCAATTAGCATCCAACACACAAGAACACAATGGAAATCAAACTTAATGAAAACATGCAAACTAAATCCTAAACTAAAGCGATAGGCAACCATTATGCAAGAAAACATATGCTAATTACCTATAAAAAACATATCCTAATGCACACTTATCACTAAGCACACTCAAGCGTTCAATGCCCCTCTTTTACCTACACTCACATGTCATCAATTCTTTTACAAAGAATTTATTCATATAAAACAAATAAAATACACTCACCGTTTTGCAAATTTATCGCCAAGTACACTCATATGTTTAATGCCTCTACTTTACCTACATAAAGTGCATTTTTTTTAGGCATTTATTTCCAAATTTGGAAATAAGACATCAAAACAATAGTTCTGTTTAACTAAATTCGAGATTAGTATTAAACCGTGTAACACGTACGCTAATCGTATTTTTTCTTACTTTCGTAAGCTAACCTATTGGTCTCTATTTCCAAATATAATTTCCAAAGTCACTTAAATATTGTATTTTACCCATTCAAAATTACTGATTTCTTCAAAACACAATCTTACCTAATTTAGTTTACCATATCACAATAATGCATAATGAGTCAAGGTTATGATCCATGTCCAGAATCCATATCTCCATTTGTTCCTTAATTTTCACATATCAAATGTTCAAATTAGGTTTTTGAAGTCTTCTAGATATTTGTTCCCCTATATCTCTACTTTCCATATCATCAAAAATCATGCCATTTCAACATCTAAATCATGAAACATGTTCCAAATATCACAAGTTTCTTTAACATAGGGATAATATCAATTCACCATAATCAATCTCAATTTTCAATATCATTTAGCTAGAATCAAGTATAGGTCTCAAAATTAGTTTTTGGGCTCGTTAATGCCACTCTCATGGCACTCACCAAATGAAGCAAAACATCTTAAGTTTTGCTTTCTATACTTATTTAATGGATTACACATGTCACCGTCCTATTTGTCATCACTAATGACTCATCACACACGTTATTTCTCATTGGTCATCTCTAATTACTCATAAATCCACTAGTATCATGTAAAAAGACCAAATTGCCTTTAATAAGTACAAAAAGATCAAATTGCCCTTTAATGCATTTAATTCACTAACTAACCGAATTAAATCCTAAAATTATTCCATAATTGTCTTATCATCAAATTGACTGTGAAATAATTCAATTAGGGTGAATACTTGCTGATTGGATGCTTTTAAAATTTCAAACGAGTTTAAAATCATCAATACCCATTATTTTCCAAAAAGGGCATTTAGTCCAATAATTTCATATTACCTAAATTCTACTTAAATAACCTCCATTTTGACCTGTTTCAGTTCTTATAGACTCCAATCCCAATTTCGAAGCTTTGCATCATATTTTGAATTTATTCAGTAACTTTTTGGTTACATGAAAGAGTTTTCAGATTGAATCTAGAAATTATTAAATGTCACTGAAATCATCCACATTTCATTCAAAAGTGTCACCTAAATCTCTAAAGTACATTTCGGGGCTTTTAAAACTTGTTTGGACTCATTCCATAGCTTTTCGAAGTTTTAGGAAATTTTCTGACAAATTTTCGATCGAGTCATGAACCATCTCTGGTCTATCCATGATCTCCATTATAATCTCAATAATACATTTAAACGCTTAACTCTAGTACACCATAAATAGAGCTTACACTATAAAAAGCATGTACAACATATTACACAGCACAATTATTAAAATAGGATATTATATGAACACAGACTTATGTTCTTAAAATAAATCCTTAAATGCACAATTTATCAATTCATTAAGCTAATATTGGTCAAAAATGAGTCTGTGTTTTGGAATCGTATTGACATTCATTTGCTCTAAAAAATTCTAATATTTACCTAGAAAGAATTGTTCAGTAACATGATATAAGATAGAGAGGAATGTGAGACCTAGGGTGTATTCAATAGGAGTCGAAATAGAATGTTTTTATATAAGAAAGGAGCAAACTTGGAGAAAAAAAGGGCATTCCATTAAGATTCAATAAATAAAATCAAGACTTTAAGAGTCCATGTGACTGAATTTTTTTATTTTTTTCTTTCTTGATTATTGAGGAATTTATTTACATTAGTATGAATCAAAATTAGGATAGATGATAAGTATAAATTGCATCATATTTTAGGGCATAGTTTGATATGTGTTTAGCCATTAATTCAATCATTTAGTATGTGTTTAGGTTAGAATTGTGTTAGTTTGTGATTTATTTATGTTTTAAGTGTTTTAAGGGTTAGTACAAGTCTTTGAGCTTAAATATTATATTTTTGAGGTAACTTGATGTGTTTCCTAGTGTTTTAGGGTTACCATCAAAGAATAGAGGAGTTTTGGAGACATTCAAGCCGAAACAACGACCCATGATCATGGCATATCGGGCGATGGTAGTGATAAAAGCCCAGGAAATCAAGCTATGATCATGATAGAAGGAGTTGCAAAGAAGCTATCCTTATCATAACTTTCCCAACGAATTCCTGTTGCAAACCTTTTAAACTAGAGTTAACTCACCCACAAGGAGTATCATAGATGTAGCTACTGGAGGATCATTCATGAGGAAAACAGTTGAAGCAGCATACGATCTATTAGAAGACATGGCATATAGTAGTTTTCTTTGGACATCAGAATGAGGTAGACAGCAGTCAACCTTTTGGGACCCTGATGAATGATTACTACAAATTCAATGACAATATTGCAAGATGAGATCGACAACTTAACAAAATAATTGAATAGCCTAAATTCCACTTCTTCCTCTCTAGTCCCAACAATGTAACACGAATATGAGTCATGTGGACAAGAGAGCTATATCGCAGCTAATTACTTCTTAGGGGAAAACAGCAATGTGGAGAAATTTAACTTTAATATAGTACAAGTTAGTCGGGGAGATAACAATCCTTATTCCAGCACATACCGGTCATGGTAGCATAACCACCTAAATTTTCATTAGTATAACAATACTAAGATCATCTTAAAAATCAAAGATCGCATGGATATTAACAAGATAAATATAATGACTATGATTCTAAAATGGATAAGATCATGGACAAGCTTGTAAGTATGGATGAGGCCCAGAAGAGGTTAAAAGAGCAAATTAACTAAGTAACAAAGACTTATGTCTCTTCTATTCTCAGGCTGGAGGTTTAAATGGAACAACTTGCCCATATGTTATCTACAAAAAGTTTAGGAAGTCTTTCGAGTAACACGGAAGTATATCCAAGAGAGCAAGTAAGGCTATCACACTTAGGAGTAGGAAAGAATTAGAAGAACTAAGAGATAGACCAGTTGAAACCCACTATGTAGAAGACCAAGAGAAGTAAAAAAGTATGAAGGAAAGAATGAGGACCCTCCCTATGTTCCTCCGCCTTACCCACCAAGAATATCATTCATAAGAGTTGATGATGTCGAATCTTCAAAAGAGCATGAGGAAGAAGAACAAATGTCAACGAACATCGAGTTTGAAGAAGCTATAAAAGTCCTTGTTCGTCAAACAAAAGAAGAAGAAGAAAGGGAGTGAGTAAGGAAGAATAAGAGTAGCTTACCTTTTTACCAAACAAACTGCTAGACTTAATAGAAGATTCTGGGAGTTTTGTTATTCATTATTTTATCGATAGTTTGATGGTGAAGAGGACTTTACTAAGCTTAGTTGGTTTTCATAATTTTGTCAATATTTTCCTTCTGATCATTTTACAATTTGTAGCTTACTTACAGGCTACAAAACTGATGTTGAATGAAAAGGGTGGAAGCAAACCGCTCATAATTGATCCCGGCTAAGTTTCCAATAATACAAGGTCAAGCTAATAACCATACATTAGCATGTTTAGGGTAGATTTAAACTGTTATGAAATTAAAGTTGTTTCATTTCCATAAATAAATATCAATAATTCTTTTACTCTCTCTGAATCAATTATAAGATAGGAAAGCTAACTCAGAATCAAGCGCATTGGTGTCCGCCTTTGACACCATCCCCGCCCCTATCATTGTGAGGCTTTGTTTCTAACCCTTTTCTTTTAAATTTAGTCTTCATTTTTGTTTTTGTTTCATTCTAATTAATGCTACTTCTCCCCATGTGTGTTTCTTGTCTCCTTCTCATATTGAGGACAATGTGTTGTTCAAGTGTAAGGAGGGTTGTGTGATTTGCATTGAGTGTGAATTTTTCATATTGTATGATAGTTTGTTTAGGTTGCATATTGTGAATTGTGTGAATGTATTAATGGCTTAGATCGACTGAAATTGATTTAATTTTGAACATAATCTATAGCACCCCAACTTTCACTAAGCACGTATCTGTACATCCTAAGGACAATCGGACACATACTCTGTGAAAGTGGTGCACTAGCGCAGTCAAACTGATATCATTACAAATTTTTTCTCAAGCATCACACGTATTTTTAAAGAAACAAATAATCATTAATGGCCCATTTTATTTATAACAATTTCAATCACAATTATTACAAACAAAATACACATTGCAAAATTTCAGTAATCATTGGGGCCCTTTTTAAATTTGAAACATTTTCAGTCATAAAGTCATTACCTATCAGAATTATTCACATACAATGGTACAATATTTGTAGAATACAATCTTTATGAGAAAAATGATAGAAAAAAGTATATAGATTCCAACTGATCCCTACCTCTATCTCTTACTTAAAAGCAGTGGTTAGACTCCAATTGATTTAACCAGGTGTCTCCTCTGAGTCTGAAAAATATATTACAAATTAGGGTGAGTTTTGCGAACTCAGTTGAGTAACCATCTTCTATGGTTTAGTCTTGTCATGCAACATAACAATTCATGTTATCATATACTTCACATTATCTCATTTATCACCACGTGATATCACGAAACACTTTAATCATAAATGTCACATTCTAGAAACCAAAAAATTCATCATTTCATCGCGATCATGCCAAACATGTTCATAGATAAGTACTCACACCTTTCATGTAATAAAATCCTCAAAATATTGCAATCATTCAATTTATTCATATCACATTTGTATGTAATGATTATGAGACTCGAATCTGTTTATTATGTTGTTGTGACCGAGTGCCTTTTTCACTTTCCCGTATCTATTGTGGATACTGGGCTCTATCATACTGTTCGTTATCCATTGGGAATACAAGGCTCTTTGTACATTGAGTGTTAGGCTCTTACTACAAATGTCTGAGCTTTAAGCACTTTTTCACTGACTACTCTAGTCACAATTGCCTTTATATTTCGTACATTTATGGAATAAATGCATTTTACATATTCAACCATCATGTTTAGTATAATGCATTTGCATTTACTTTCTCATTCACGTTAATCATCAGACTTGGTCTAGCATTCAACATATAAGTTGAGAACATATTTATTTAATCACATTCATAATCAAGGAACACTTCCAATATATTATTCATGCATCAAACACCTTGGACATTTCATGTCCAAAAATCAGTAAACATACATCATATGTCTATTCAATTTAGCATTAAACAATCAATCAAGGTGAGACCATCTTAGGTTACTCACAGTACGCTCCAGATTAGCATTAGCTTCCATGATCTGGAAACGACTGGATGCTGACATTCTATCCTGTATATCAACATTATGCAATACACATATTGCACACACATTATTAATTGCACAATCACATAAACATTCAATTGTACAAATATGTACATATGTAATGTATAATGCATGCTCATATTGATAATCTTGGGTAATTTTCCTGTATTCACATGTCGCAGTCATTTAATAACATCTTTTAATCATTCTTTAGTACCTAATGCACTTTACACACTTTAATCACCTTATTTCTCATCAACTAAGGTCATTCAATATCTTATTCAAGTCTAATTACCTTATATGGAAACACCCTAGCATTGATTGGGTCAAACTTCACTCAAAAGACAAATCTTTTTCTCCATACGTCAGGCCACAATCATGGTGTTCTTGCCACGATCATGGCAGAAACCTTTTCTATTAGGTCACAATCGTGGGGTGAGAGCCACGATTGTGCCCTACAATTTTTCTCCTCCATTCATCTGAACTCAACACATATCATAACACCAATTTCATACTAAATTTCCCAGAATTCACTACCTCTAATACAACATCATTCCACACTAATTCAAATACCAATTTGATTACAATAAACTCTCAACTTCTACTCATTTAATTTACCATTTCAAACTTAATCTCGTCATTCTTGAAATCCAATCTCCTTCCATACTATGTATTATTCATAGTGCATCAAACAATTTATTCATTATGATATATCTTCATTTAACACTCTAAACATTTCAAATTTAGATGCATTGCCATCAAACATCATTTCTCTTAAAGTATAACATCAAAATCATTCAAAATTTATCACACATTTAACCAACCTTTTTCCAACATTAAACTTATTTTCCTTTTAAGCCCCAATTAAGTCCATAAACATCATAATTATATACCTCTTCCTTAATTGGTTCAAACATTACATAATCAACACATTAGCATGTAAAACCACTACCGATGATTGTGGCATCCCCTGCCACAATCGTGACAGAAAATAATCTCCCATTTATCCTGCAGTTTTCCTGTTTTTCTCAAGACATTTTTTATGACAATTTTGTATGACCAAGTTAACCTAGAAAATGAGGTATTTAGATAGCACACTTTTCTAAAAAATATTTCTATATGTCTTAAGTTTATAATGACATCACATTCATGAATTGTGGTTTAGTATTCTGTAAGGTATAATCAAAATACTACAGACTATTCTCATACCACGACAGAACATAATTCTTAACTTCAATCCAAATTTTAAGATCCTTAGGGAAAGAATTCAAATTCCATTTCTTAATAAAATTGTAGTCATATTTCTCTAGTTTAATCTAAACAAAAAAAATCCCATTTGGATATCCATATATCAAGATATGTCTAAAATACAGATGCATGTTCAGTGAAAACACTCCATCTAACGTATTCCAGCACACATCAAACTTCATTTTCAACCTTACTTTGTTTCAAAACTATCATTCTACTTCTTCTCACTTCAAGATAATACACTAGAACTTTCCTTGGCTTTAAATTCATTATAGTTCATTTTCATAACAGCTACTAATAATCTGCATGATCACACCTCAAAACAAAACATCAACATTCATTTACTAGTTAAAATTTTTCTACACATTTTCTACAACATTTTAATGCTCTTTCAATTCCAGCCTCATCTCTACAACAACTTATGAAATATCACTTTCAATATACACAAAAACAAGAAATTTATACATTCATTTTTCTTATCCATGTTTCAACATGTACACATCCTCATTTTATTATCTTTCAACATCTAACTATCATCATGCATGTTTCACTCAACAATTCAAGAAGAATAATATGCTACTTACTTGTTTAAGCTTCAATATCTTCAATCACACGGTTATCATCAATCAAGGAGTGATTTAGGTCATTTTGTAACAAGATGAAGAGGACAACAAGTATCTTAAAGTGGGTGATTTAATTGTCAATAGAATGTTAATGTGGAGAGCAAGAATTGTAAATAGAGAAGAAGAAGAAATGAAGAAGATGAATATGAGAGAGAGACTTACGAAAACAAGAGCAAATAGCAAGTGAAAGACCAAAATGAGAGTGGGTCTTTCATTTAATAAAATTTCGTGGTTTAAACAAATGATGTGTCACTTGCCACATGTTACTTTCTCATGGTCCTTTTTTGGTCTTTTAAAATAGCTGGTCCATTTGTCTCCCAATTCTAATCCAATTGACTCCCAATTTTAAATGACATGTGTTATTAAATCCCAATGTCATTTATGAAAATTTCTACTACCATCTGACACTTATTTTTGCCACTATTCATCAATTGTTTCCCTACTTGGCATTTTTCCTAGTCCAAAAATACCTTTGATTTCCAGAAAATTCTCAAATTTCATCAAAAATTCTAAATCACTAATTATACATACCAATTAAATTTTCAAAACACATAATTCATAATTCACATTATAATCATTTTAATAAAAATCATTATTACTAGAAAAATGTCAAATGAGTGTTTGAACAGTTATTATAATGTCTACAATTTTCAACAATAACGTGTATGTGTATGCTAATATTATGTAGGAAAATGAAATGCATTTTTTTAATCTCTCAATAATATTTCTCATTTACTGAATTCCCGAGCTCTTAAATTTAGTATGGAAACGGGATGCCACAATTCTCCCCCTTAATAAATTTCATCCTCAAAATTCTTATCTGATTGATCAAATTGATGGGGGTATTGCTTTTCTTATTATCTCTTTCGTTTCCTATGTAACTTATCCACTTGATTGTTTTCTTCTAAGTGATTAAAGTCGATGGAATCACTCAGTCTTTCAATTACTTATTCAGATATCCTTCTCTCTTAACTGATTCCTTAATGCATCTCTTATTAGTCACAAGTTTCACTTCTTATGCTGACAATACATTTATCAGATCATACCAATATCTCTAAACATACTCATGTAACATAGTGTGGTTCAGATATATCCTTATTGGTAAGACTAACTTAAGTCAATGGTTTTATGCTCTCAATAAATTCATATGGATCAATACAATTCGGGCTTAGCTATCCTCTTTAACGAACTTTAGAATTCCTTGCCAAGGTGGTACTTTCAGAAACACTTTATCTATCTCTATATATTCCATATCTTTGGTGTTGATCCACCTAACTCGTTTATCTTTCTTGAATCACTTAATTCCTACTATAGATTCATTTCACTTATCAATAACTTCTCGAATCAATTCTAGCCTTTAAATATTCTTAAACCTTCTTCATCTCAATATAAGGGCGGACGACTTATTCTTTTGTATAACGCCACATACATTTTCAAATTCAACCTCTCAATTATACAGTGTATGGTCATACTAAGACTATAGTGACATTAATTGTTACAATCAAATTCAATCATAACTGTTTATTGATCTCATGTTCCTAAGAACTTGAAAATATAAGCTCTAAGTATATTTCCAATAGTTATAATTGTTGGCAACTCAATCATTCAGTTACAAGTTCAATCACTTCTTCATTCTTGGCTGCTAAATACTGCTTCAACGTATTCCTACTAGGATGTATAGCATAGGTTGCTATTTATGATTTCTCTAATAATCTCTTTACTCAATTATCGGTATCGGGTGTATATACTTTTTACTATAATCATAAAGTCTCATTTTCCTATTCAAACACAAATTTAGATTCCTTTTCACTTTCTCAATAAATTCGCAATTTTCGAATCCTCACTTTGAGCTTTTCTAGTCCTTCCATACAAAACTGATCTTAATTTCAATGTGGCTAATGACACTTCATTTTGCCCCAATTTTAACTCAGTCATTCTAGGCTCTTTATTACACTAGATTTGGTAACCTTAATATCTGAATTTGTAATACACAGCTATTAGATTTTCTGCTTAATGCTTTAGATAATAACACTAGCTTTACTCAGTAATACTCATTTATACAATCAAAACCTTTAAATAATTCTATCCTTTATCTCAGTCTCATATTCAACTCTTTAAAACTCAATAATTACCTCAAACTTTAATGATCTATATATCCAACTGTACATATAATGTCTCCAAGTTCTCGAAGCAATTACTATTGCAGCAAATTCTATATCATGTATCAAATAATCAACTCATCAGACTTTAATTGTCTCGATGCATACAAAATCACCTTATTATGCTGCATTGGATTACATCCTAATGTCTGGTGTGAAACATCATTATATACTACAAAATCTCGAAATCTAGATGGAATAACTAACATCGAAGTTGTAATCAGTCAGTGTTTTAATTCCTCAAAATTATTCTTACATTCACTAGTTTATCTAAATAACACATTTTTCCTCCGAAGTTTTTCACTTCATCACTACCTCTACTTTCTTTGGGTCTACTAATATGCCATGTTTAGACACTATATAACCCATCATGTTACTTAATTAAGCTGAGATTCACTCTTATTAAACTTGGCTTATAATTGTTTTTCCTTTATGATAAGTAAGGCTAACCTTAAGTGTCCAAATTGTTCTTCTCAACCTTTCGAATACATTCCATATATCATCCATGATCACAGTCACTAATCGATCCAAATAAAAATGGAACACTTTATTCATTAATGCCATGACTGCTATCTGGGCATTTGTGAACCCCTACAGGTATCACAATTAACTCGAGGGCCCATAACTAATTCTTGAAATTCTTAAGTAACTAATTTCTCAAATGAGGTTATGTTATCTCATGTTTTTCTCAGTCTCCAAATTGACTTATTTTCTCGAATGACTTTCTCCATTCATTCAATTTCACTTAATAAAAATTCGTGGGTTAAACAAGTGGTGTGGCAACTGACACTTGTCACTTTCCACATGTCATTTTCTCATGTCCTCTTTTGGTCTTTTAAAATAGCTAGTCCATTTGTCTCCCAATTCTAATCCAATTGACTACCAATTCTAAATGACATGTGTCATTAAATCCCAATGGCATTCATAAAAATTTCTACTGCCATCTGACACTTATTTCTGCCACTATTTATCAATTGTCTTGCCAATTGGCATTTTTCCTAGTCCAAAAATACCCTTAATTTCTAGAAAATTCTCAAATTTAACCAAAAATTCTAAATCACTAATTATACACACCAACTAAATTTTTAAGACACATAATCCATAATTCACATTATAATCACTTTAATAAAAAATCATTCATACCTGAAAAATGTCAAATAAGTGTATAAACAGTCATTGCAATGTGTGCAATTTTCAACAATCACGTGTATGTGTATGCTAATATTATATTGGAACATGAAATGAATTTTTTTATCTTTTAATAATATTTCTCATTTACGAAATTCCCGAGCTCTAACCTTTAATATAGGAATGGGATACTACATAATCTATTAGGTTGTGAAGAGTCATTAGCTCACAAAATTAGAAATATGTGTTCTTTGGCTAAATATGTAAGTTAATAGGATTTAGTGTTAGTTTGTCACCCAATAAGTTGTCACATTCATTCATAATTTTTCGTTTTCAACTAAAGTAGCTTTGCTAGTATTTTTTCATGAAACTTAATAGCTAAAACAACAAGGTAGGCATTAAATAAAAAAAATGTTTGTAAATTTTAAATAAATACCTATTCCACTAACCTTCGGGTTATAATAGAGTTAGCAGTAAGTTGAGAATGTGATGTAGTCAAGTAACCGGATCGACACACATCACAAATGTGTGTCTTCGTGTCAAAAGGCTATAATGACGTTCCAACTAAGTAGCTTAATAAAAACATGACTTAGTCGAGTAACTAGATCGACATTTATAACCAATGTTTTCCCCCATATAAAAGTCTAGGTCCATGTTTACAAAAAGTAATAAAAAATGGTTTCTAATAAAACCTACTGAACTTGTAAGTAGCTTGACTTTTCATGAAAATGTACTTAGGAGTAGTTACAGAGTTGAATGACCAAATAATTATTAACATTTATGTACAATTGAAAGGTTGAATTAACTTGACATTTAAGTTTTGATTAATATGTATTTTTAGTCTAGAGTTCCTAGATGCAGATTTTGCATGTTAATGATTTAGAATAACTTGAATGATTGTGTTTAAAGTTAAATTTATTTCATAAAGTTGAAGCCATTGTCTCATTACTGCATTGTGTGCTTTGTGATTTTTAGTGTGTTTGTTGTTTTGTTTTCTTGAGGACAGCAAATGTTTAAGTGTAGGGATGTGATAAGTGTAAATGGCATCGTGCTTTTAGGCATAGTTTGATATGTGTTTAGCCATTAATTTAATCATTTAATATCTATGTTAGTTTGTGATTTATTTATGTTTTGAGTGTTTTAAGGGTTAGTAGAAGTCTTTGAGCTTAAATATTATGTTTTTTAGGTACCTTGATGTGTTTGCTAGTGTTTCAGGGTCAACATCGAAGAACGAAGGAGTTTCGGAGAGATTTGGGCAGAAACAATGGCCCACGATAGTGACAGAAGATCCAGATTTGGCCCACGATTATGGACTACATGCTTGATTGTCACAGAAGCTCAAGAAATGGTCTACAATTGTGGCCTACATCAGGCAGATGTGCAAACACTCACAAACGTCAAATTTTGGGGGATTTTTTGGACCTTTTAGACCCTAACAAAACCCTAGGGTTGCTTAGAACACAAGAGGATATTTAAAAGAACAAAAAAAGAGGCAAAAAAGAGGAGCTTTTGCATCATCCACCTTGAGAAACCCTAAAGAGAAATCATCAAGAGATAAAGGAAAAGAAGAAGGAAAAGAGAAGAGGAGAAGAAGTTGAGTCGACGTACTTTCTAGAACAGAAGGTTTCCCGATGTCGCTGCCTCCCATCATCCATTTAAATCGTATTTCTTATTTATTTTTAGTTTTATTGTTGTATAGAATTGGATTGAATAGTTGATGATAGGATCTAGAATGTTGAAGATGTTTTAAACTTACCTTTGGAATTTTATTCTTGAATTAATGAAAATTTGATTGTTATGTGTTTATTGGATTTTGTTGTGGTTGATTCTATGATAGCATAATTCGATAATAAATTGAGAGGGTGAATCGAATTGAAAATGATTAAATTGGACAAACGAGAGTTAGGTAATTTAATAGAAACAAGAATTCAATCAGATCGAAAATTTTTACGATGAGAGATCTTGCATATGTTTTTGATAGTTTATTAAAGAACTTCAGAACTAATTAGGGTTTTGGATAGGTTGTGAATTGAGAGATTGCAACCTCCACAATCTAATTAGGGTTTATGATTTAGCGTTAATGGTTATAACTCAAGAGAGAGTAATCAACCCTAGGATAGTCTAGAACTAGCAATTTAATAATTCATAATTAGTTAGGTTAACTTTAAGGATAGGTAAAATTCCCTTTCTCTAAATTAGTAATTTCTTTTGATTGATTCTTAGGTGTTTTAAAAATTTCTTAGTAATCAGTTTTTACCTATTTGATTCTTAAATTGATTAATTGAATTAAATTCTCATATTAGTTTCGTGCAACTTAAATTTCTATTATTATTTCTAGCCTTAGAATTTAGGAATAGATTAACTTCCTCCTCATAGGATTGACACCTTTGGTACTACACTAACGAACCGTGCGCTTGCAGATTATCGAGGTTTAATAATTAAAACTTGCATACAATCAAACCACTGATCAATAGATGTAGGTGATAGCTCTTAGATTGATTTGTTTTTAGACTTTCTTAGCATTAAGGAGAGTTTAGGAGTAAGATTAAAGGAAGATTCATCATAATTTAGATACAATTTATAGAAATTTCTTTTATGCTAGGATATTTTTTGTTTTAATTGCAATATATTCTTACAATTAAATCTCTAGTTAGGGTTACGAATGTAGCTTATATTGGGTTTTTAAATTATTAATGCATGATTAGTTATGCTTGGGTTACATTTATTATCTTTGAGTTTGACTTTTCAATTTATGCTTAGCCATTATAGATTCAAACTTTGCAATTGTATGAAATACTGAAAGGAGAAGTATACTCTAAACATTATGGTAATAAAACACTCTAGATTTAAAGATAGAGATATTATAGACTACTGTGATAATTAATATATTAAGCTTTCTTAATAAATTTAATTAGGTTAATTGTGCTTCAATAGGTTGTAATTGCTTAATTGGACATGCATATGTAATTTTAAGAGAGGATATGGATATCTTAAGTTAATCATTATTTTAACATTGATAATTGATCTTTTTTTATAGTTGAAAATTTTCATAATTGAACCCCAAATTCCTAGCATTTTATTTACATTGATCTCTTTTCGAGATATTTAATTTTATTAAAATCAAATTATGATTATAATTTAATTTTAATAAAATTAAATATCTCGAAAAGTGATCAATGTAAATAAAATGCTAGGAATTTGGATTATAATTTAGTTAGACTTTAAATATAATTACTATTTTAATTTAATAAAAAAATCCTTGATTTTTTCTATAAAATGCAAAAGACATCAAGAACCTAACACTCTTATCTTTTCCTCTCTAATGTATAGTTATTTTTCTATACGCCACATATACTATTAGAGACTAGGAACTTAAACAACTCATTCTTACATTTTCTATAAAACAGAAAAGACAAGCACCTGTATGCTTACCAGCCTAGTGCTTGTTATTCTTTTTTCCTTCAATTTCTCCACTTTTCACCCTCTTTAAGTGAGAACTTACTCTTAAAGTCTTCTACAAGATTGTTTTCCATCCCTTTACATTCCAAATGACTTCACAATCACCTAAATTGGACAACTATATAGAAATTTGCACTATATCTTACATTAATGCATTAAATTCAATAACCTACAAGACAATACATAAAAAATAAAAACATAATAAAATTCATATAAAACATATTATAAAGGTTCCAAATACTAAGTAAAATAACCTTAAATAACATGTAAGTTATTGACCTATTAGTAAGGTGATAATATTCTAAAATGAGGAAAGTCATTTAGATTGACAACTCCATTAATCCCTTGTAATGATTTCTTTCACCTTCACATGATTAGGTATTACATATCTTTGTCTTCTTTAATCTAGATCTAAGTGTAAAGGACCAACTGAACTCCAATTGCCATACTATAACTATATTTTAAGACTATTTCCAATAATTTTTTTCGTTTGTTTGTTCATCTTCACCATCAAACCTAATAATTGTTTTAAGTTATATCAGAACGAATTACTAAATTCTATTTTTCAAAAACTCATGAGCCTTAGGAAGTAAGTGTACATCCATTAATCCAAAAGAGATTTATTATCATTAAACAATCTATAAATCCCCTTAACTACGAGCATATTCTTTCTGCTTTGACATAAATCATGCTCAACCTTTTTTTTCTTTTGAGTACATATCTTAGTCAAATAACTTTTGTTGGATCGGGAAAAGAAAGCATGCCATATTTGGAGAACTGGTAGATTTCAAAACTTTCTAGAAATCTTATTTGTAGTAGAAGCAATATATCCAAATCATCATGTCAATCTATACTTGATATGGTATAAGGATAATAATAAACATAAACAAGATAGTGATATTACCGACTCCTTCGTTACAACTTAACTTTCTCGCTGCGCTATCCTCTCCTTCTTGTTATATCCAAAGTCTTTTGCTTTTGAATCATTTTCTTCGTCAATCTATCCTCTCCTTGTTGTTATATCCTTAACCAATTTGATTTACCTCTTGTTCTTCCAGGACAACTTGGATAACAAAATCCTTTGGTGGGAAAGGAGAAGAAATGTTTGGAGGAGATTTTTCTTAGAAGAAAATGAACCAAAAGTGAGACTCTTCTCATGCAAAATTTGGCTCACTCATGCATGAAAGGAGAGAGAGAGAGTCAAATCATGAAAGAACACCTTCTTACACCCTCAATTTCCGTTATGCATGGAATGGAAGAAGAGAATAGTATCCAATGCATCACTTCTTCCTTTAATCAATCATAAAGTAGCCAATAAATGAGACTCTTCTCATTTATTTTTAAGATGGCTATATGAAAAGACTATTAACCTAAATATGACCTACTAATTTCAGTTTTGGAAGATGGAAGAAGGAAGATAGTCCATCCAATGCACATCTTTCTTCTTTAATCCAATGAATGCT
>JANZXP010000004.1:21188293-21201509 GCA_027576715.1 Erythroxylum flavicans | reverse complement strand
GCCGAAGCATATGGAATACAATCCATTTTATCTCTCTCCTCTTGTGTCTTTGGACACATACTCTGTGAGAGAGAAATTCCATGCGATATGGGTACGAATCCCCTCTTGGAATTCTCCATTCTAAACCTCTTTACTACATATCAAGATACACATCACTAGCTTAAAACAAAATGCCAATGATGCTCATGTTTGATATGCCTATAAAGCCATGCAAAATGTTCACTAACTGAGTACAAAAGTCCCTAACTATCTTGAAGTTTCCGATGCCTTGTAAGGATTGCGAACCGTCTCGTTCTGCACCTGAGAAGTGGGAAAAGGATAGGTTGAACTACACGACTCAGTGGCTAATGCATTTATAGCCATTAGCAATCAACCACAATTCAAGCATATGCATATGTATAGCTAGCAATTCAAGAATTAATCAATTTAGTTCAAAACTCATAACATAATACATAGATTTTAGCCATTAAACACAACACTTAAATGCATCATACTTGACAATTAAAAGATGCAATGCACAAAAAATGGCTCGAAAGTTTAGTGGAACGAAACGGAGAAACCGAAGTTTACGCCTTGAACAAAACGAGTTCAATTTCTCAGGATCTCGTGGCCCCAAGTGGGCAGCCAGGAGAAGGCTATAGGTCAATGTGCACGTGTCTAATGTAACGAGCTCCTCTCTTGCCCAATCACAAACAAATTTTATGCTCAATATAGTCAATCACAAATCCATAATCTCATTTTGATTATGTTCCAAACAATATAATTGAATTCAATTCTAATATTACTGGGTTTGTTCCAAACAGTATAAATTAAACTCAATTCAATCTTATTAATGTAATTGAATCTAATTCGTTAATGAATTCAATTCGAAGGTTTCCAAACGGCCCGTTACGATTCTGGAAAAAATGGAGGGAGGGAGATACAATTAAAGCTTCTTTAATATCTGCATCTGCAATGCACTGGCAATATATGCACAAAAACCATCATATCTTAACGTTTATCATATCTCCTAGAGAGACCAAATTAAGGCAGCCCAAATATCGAGTTATTGATTAAGATACTAATATAAGAAAATAAACATTCTTGTATCTATAAAGTCCACCAGATAATCAAAGTCCAAGGATATTCTATTAAGTCTTGTCATGCTCTGCTCAAGAGCTCAGCGGATTTTTGAATTGTCTTCCTCTAGCTCATTTACTCTGTTTCTTGAATCTGCAAGCGTCCTTTCAGTTTGTGTCAGCTTGGCTAAAATATCTTCCTTTTCCCTCTTTGATGCCTCTGTTATTTTGTCTGCATCCTGAAAGAAGCAAAGGCTTGTTACCTTAAAGGAGATATTGACATCCAAATCAAAGTCGCCGGTCGAGAAAAAGCAAGCAATATATCAAATAGAAATTCTTAGGTAACAAAAACAGAAAGTCATTTAAAAACCTAACATCTACTATACAATTCAATTAATAAAAAGGAAACCTGATTGAGAGAACAAACTAAAACCACTTAGATTGAAAAATATTTACCAATGACCAAATCTTTTCTTGCCAGTGCATTGAATTCCTTTAGGCATATATAACCAACAGAAGTGATGCCATTCTCAATTTGTTCCAAACGGTAAAAAACTGGTGGTCGAGTAACTAGTTATCTCTGAACTTCTAATGATTGAATCGGTCCACAATTGTCATGCTTTACCTAGCATTGACAATATGTTTTCCAAAATGTTAATCAGAAGATAATACATAAGAAACGCATTATAGAATCTTTTTCTTCAGTAAAGCTGAAAACCTTAATAGTTACAAATGTCTCATTTGGGCCTTGCAACAAAGATGACACTTGAAACGCTGATTTACCTCTGACATCCTCTCCATTGACTACTAAGACCTCATCCCCTATTAAACAAAACTACTGTACGTGAAACTCCACATATGTTACTACTCAAATGAAATGTGATATTGACATCAACACTAGATACATGTAAAGCAAGTAGAAACAGGATTTTGTGTGAACTACGGAGCAGTAAAATCTTAAGCACATAGTTAAGCAACTTATCAGTATTATAAAAACTTAACTGCACGAATTGATAGTAATCAAAGAATCACAAACAGTTAGATGAATAAAAGCACACATTGTAATCAAGCGTCCAAAGTTTCAGCTTAGTAACTACCTGCCTTACTCCAGCAGAATGGGTCGGACCGTCTAACAAGAATCCTAATACTTTCAACTTTAGCCCTCCATTTTCATTTGGAACTTCTTTAAGGTTTATCCCAACACCACTCTTATCATACATAGCCATCTTCGAGAACTTCGACCAGCGATGGGAGTGAGACATGCCATGAATCAAGAAGACTGAAAAATACATAAGGCCATTTTTTGCATATACAGGCCACAAGAATTGAGCACACAAGACAGAACATTTTTATAGTTTTTTCATGAAAAAAATTCTTCAAGTAGACAAATACGGACTATCTAATAAAAAATGAAAAGAAATTATGTGTTGAGTCTAAACTGCGTGACTAGTTAATTTCATCTACTAGAAGTTTGATTTATTTTCATTTAACAAACAAAAAGTAGAAGTCAAAAAATCAGTTAACCAAAGGAAAATGTTTGAGAAACAAATTACGTTGGAAGGAGAAAGAAAGCGCGTGTAAGGATTGCCCAAGCTAGACAACATCCTTATGATAATATCATGAGCCTTTGATCTACTTTGTATCAAACTGCTCAACACGTCTTTTCTTTTACGATGCCAAACCTCTGGCAACCAGCATCGATGGCGACATGAATCAAGAAAGTTGTCGTTAATTATCTGCCAAGCTTCTTCCACGATTCCTTCGTTAGTCACAACTTGAGAATCACTCTCTACTTTAACTTCTTCTTTTTGCTCTTGGAGGCAAAACTTGACGAAAGAAGATGGAGACCCTTGAGGTTGTACGGAGGAAGACTATAGAGAGAGGGAAGCTCTTAATCTTAAAACGTTTGGGCTTCTTAGTGGAGGAAGCTGTTAGAGGCCTCACATTTGGGTGGGAAGAAGGCAGAGAGAACACGAGGGTTGTTGCTTCTACCATGTACTTCCCACCGCTTGCTCCTCCATTTGCCTGTTCATCGTTGCCTGCTTCACCTTCTCTAGTTGTGGTTTTAGGGATTTTGCATAAACGAAGAGAAGAATCGGGGAAAAACGAAAAAGGCTAGTTAGTTTAGGAGATGATGGGTGGGTTATTATCTAAGGTCGGGTATAACTTTGGGTTAGGTAGTTCCACCACGCCACCAGTGAAGTTTAACTCAACAAAAGGTCACGGTTTCTATTTTGCGACGTTTTTATAAAACGTGCTACAAATCTTCGACGTTTTTATAAAACATCGTGAAAATTCAAACTTTTTGTGACGAAAAGTCTTCACAATCCGTGACGTTTTATTGATAAACCGTCGCGGATTGTATTATTTTCTTGTAGTGAGAAGAGATTGTATGTAAATTAAGAACAAAAATATGCGAAGTTGAGCATTTTGTGAATTAGCATGTTAATCATTTAGAAATTATCATTTACTAATTAAAAAAATTAAGATACATATAAAGGTTGATTAAAATTCTATTTAGTGGGTAAGTTGTAAATTTTAGGTTATGATGCTCAATTTGACTTCCATAATAGGAGATGAATTTCTCCTTAAATCCCACCTCTTTAATTTAAAACCATAACCTCTTGATATTGTTATTTTTGTCTTAACTCTTAACTTTTGTATATTGATAAAAAAAATCAAAATTTCTAATAGCTTGTTTTTCCTAAATTTAAGTATCAACCGTTTCTCTGTTATTTTGGGCACTAGAAGTATAAATTTGAAAAATGAGAAAAAACAAAAGAAAAGAAAAGAAGACCGCATGGTATTTATGAACAATCCAGTGCTGCTTATGCAAGCTTCCTAATTTCTATTTGTTGAATGGACTTTAAAGGAACCAACTTATACCCCTGCAATAAATTTGAAAGGAATATATTATGCCAAACAGTTGGGGTTCAGTATTTACTCGTGCAAATTATCCCCGCAATTTGATTTCTTGACAGGTTGACGAAAACCTGACGTCTGGATCTTTCCATTGCACGTGCATTTTGGCAAGAAATTTCTTATTCAGGATATTTAAGCTTGGCTGCTTGTTGCTGTGAAATTTACCTTTTTTTCTGCCACCCGAAGCAACTCTACGAAACCCTTACGAAGTCACACGTCTTAGACGCAACAAGTCTCTTCAGTTTACATACCCTAGATTACTGTTTCGTCTGAACATTCGTTTTTGTTTCATACACATGTTAACATTACGGGGTTAACATATATACAATCACAGTTACATGATTAGGGTCCACAATTACACCGTTACAGTTTTTTTTTTCTTTTGTCATTTCCTTGCTAGGTAAAATGAGCAGTGTATATCATTGGAGCAACAATAGCGAACGACCTTTTGACAGCACGATGTTAAAACTTAAAAATTGGAATCTAACACCAATTACATAGGATCAAATGTCTTAAATACATCAATGCAAAACCTGTAGTTACAACAATTATGTGTATAATAAAATGATGAAATTAAAAAATGGTAACAATATAAACTAATACGCAATAATGTTCCTATCAGCTATAATCATTGCAGTAGGCTTCAAGTAATACATTCTACAACTTGTTATTTGAAACACTGGTTTCATATGGAAAATTCTTAAGCCAACAATTTCCAAGAACTAAAATGAAGTGGGTTGGAAGGATAGAGGTGCATTCTTGAGATTGCTAGAGCTTAAAAAATGCGATGGTGAGCTAAAATTTTATTATCAACACATCATGGCATAAGCAATGCTTCTCATATGCATTGTTTCCCTTAAACTTCAGTTAAGTTTCCTTCGCAGAATTCCACCACCTTGCTGACTTCCATGCATGTACTGGGATTATTTTTCTGTCGAAATTTAAAAAATAAATTAATAATACTTTCCCTAAAAGGGCAAAGTTTAAACAAAGAGCAGCAAAGTCCTGACCAATTATTTCCGTTGAATTAGATCCTATAAGTATTTCAGACCTGCTCCAAAAAGTGTTAGCAAAGTTTCAATAAACAAAGAGGCGTTCCTTTGTATCCAAGGAATAAATCCAGAGTTTGCAATTATAATTGGACAACGTCACACCCTTTAGTCTGTCCAAAGTCTGATGCTTTTGTTACTTGCCATCCATATACTTGGGTTCCTGACTGGCCTCCACCATATAAAGTCCGCAGTAGGTTCCTTAAAGATTGCAAGATAGGAACTTGTGAAGGTTTTGAAGCTATGTTTTGGCCAAATAATCCTATCTTCCTCATCCGATTTAGGTTGATAATTGGGAATTAAATTCATGATAGAACCAAGACTTTTGTGATTGTAATTTCATTCTCCATTAGAGATGTTATATTCAACTTTAGCGAAAAGAGTGAATATGATTTTCAGACTATGAAGTTCCCAATATTTAAGGAGAGGACCTGTTCAGACTAGTTGTCGAACCAAAATCATATTCTTAATCTAATACTAATCAAAACTTTCATAGCTGAAATGATGTTCTATCTTACCCTTAGCATCTAATTAAGAGTTCAAGAGAAACTTGGCATGGTTGTGATGGACCAAAAACTTGTGTTTTTGATTAAGTGCATCTATTTTACCTAATTAATTGACTCATAATTATCAGTGAGAAGATTCTATATTCTTTTGGCCAAGAGTATTTTTTTTTGGTGGTTGAGATTAATTTTATGCCAAAACCTCCTTCTTTTGGTAAGCACACCTTCAATCATCTCACCTTAGCGCTTATTATATATTTTATCACTTTGCTTCACATAAAAACAATTCGTCAGAATCCTCTACACTTCCTTGATCATTCTTTAGGATAAGTAAATATATGCAACTCCAATGAAAATGAAGAATATTAAGCACTGTTAGTATAAGCCAAGGTATCCCTAAATAAAATAAGAACTTGTTCCAATCGCCAGTTCTCTTACGAATTGAGTCAGATAAAGGCTAACAATCTCTATAAGATATTTTATTATGTGAACTTGAGATTCCTAAATATTTGAAAGGCAGCTCTTGGCTAATGAGATCTAAAATATTTATAAGAGTTCTAGCTATAGCATATGAATCAAAGGAGATACATATATGGCTCTTACCCATATTTATAGAGAGATTTGACAATGTGTTATAGTAACAAGTGATCATCTACAGAAGATAGAAAATTTATGTTGTATTATATAATAATATTAATATATATAATGATCAGATAATTTGATTGATATTTTGCTATTAATAATTAAAATTTATGAAAATTTTAATTATTTTATTAGTTTATCATGTTTACATACCTTTACTTCTATTATATTTTCTAATAATATTAATGAATAAAAAATGTTTAATAAATAAAAATTTAATGAAATGCTTAACTTATTATCTTAAAAAATAATAAATATATCATTAAAAATTAATAAATTTATCAAGATTTCAATTTGTAATAAAAAATTGAGTACCTCAATTTCAGTTATAAATTCACAAGTTTTGAAAATATGTCTTGGAAATATGCCTTTTTTACAGCTTCAGTCTTAGTTACTTGGAAGTCATGACATGGTTGCAATCGAATAAAAGTACTTCTACAGGGAATAAACTGATTTTAGCGATTGCTTGTGACTCGTGTCTCTACAAATTTTGAAAGGAAAAAAAAGTATGGAAAGGTCCAAGGAATAAATTCAAGAAAACAACTTGTATGGAATGAAGAGGCCAAAAAATGTTACGATCTGATTGGTGCCTCTTGCAAACTGGATCTAAACGTGGTTCAGTAAACAGTAAACACTATGTTGTGGGGAGTCCTTAAACGTTAATGGTAACAAGAAGACAAGGTGAGGGTTATAGAAGGATATGGTGGTGAAAGGGGAACAGATCGTCTCTGTTCCCCTACTCTGTTCTCAGTTTCTAAGCTATCATGGCCATTCAATTTTTGTGGCTCTTATTTTTTGAATGGATGAATTTTTATAGAATAGAATAGGTACAAAATAAGGATTCTGGGAAGGGAGTATTTTTGTGTCCCTCTAAGGCTAACGAATGTCGGCTGCTATAACTATGGTGATCTGGTCCGGTGAAGGGGTTCTGGGATGGAGTGTTTTTGTGTCCCTATAAGGCTAACGAATGCCGTCTGCTATACCTACGGTGCAATGCTAGTTTTTTTTGGAATCAAATCCTCTGTACTCAATATTACGTACCAATTCTATTTTACGCGATTTTATTCATATAAATATGTGGGATTCATGTAAGATTCAGAGAGATATATGAATGAGATCGCGTGCACGAAATATAGTTAGTACAAAACAGTAAGTTTAGAAAACCTCATCCTAGTTTTTTATAACTGTATTGAATAGATTGGAAGTTGGCTCTTGCAGACTGTATGTCTACGCTTATAGGATGAAGTCCATCATCTTAACTATATTAGATTCTTAAACTGTGTATTAATCCCTTTTTGGGTATTCAATGATATTTTTTTAACCTTTTTAAAAATAATAAAAATTAATATTATATATTATATATTACATATTATTAGATTTTAATATAAATAATAAATGTGAATATGGTTAATTAGTTAATTAATTATTCTATTTAACATAGTTTTTAAAATTTCAATCGCCATCTTATAATATCTTCATGTGACTAATTTTTGTCACATGTATTCTCTGCTAATATTTTAATGATAAAGTTAATGGAAAAATATTTATGAGAATTTTAAGTATAAGGACATGAATATTTTTAAAGCACATAAAATTTTAGAAATAGTAAAAATCGTAGAAGAAATTGATGTGTTTTTTTTAATCCTTTTTGTCCATTTTCATTCCTACTGGAATAAATATTAAGTTGCCTCTTGGAGTTTAAAAGGGGTTTGGCAGCTTCCTTGACATGGGTCGGCAAATTCTAAAAAACACTAATGTGCTGCCTGAGTTAATTTGTGCGTATGTTTAAACATTGGGACCAAGGTGAATAATAAGCAGTCCCCCTATAAATGCCTCCAAATACACTAAATCCTGATTTATCTAATAAATTATATTAAATCTTTGATTTACATAATAATTTATCAGTTATATGTTTTGAATAACAAGTTTGATTTAATTAACACTTACAAAATTTAATTAAATTTAATAAAATTTTATTCTAAATCAAAAATTTTTTTAGTTACCAAGTAAATCATAGCTCATTATTTCAAATATTTGAGTTGGGTATTAAAACAAAAAGAGTTGATAAAGACATTGAAAACTTTTACCAAAGTTAAGGAGTGCTTGATTAGTTAGTAAGAAAAGGAAGAAATAAGGAATGAAAAAAGATGATACGTAATATATTATAATTGATTGAACGGTATTTTTATATCTCATTTTGTGGTTATATTTCGTACTCTTCAATATAGTGAGGAATGACACTATATAAATTATAGTTCTTATTATCATTATTTTAAGTAAACCAAGCACACCACACATTGAAAACTTTTACCAAAGTTAAGGAGTGCTTGATTAGTTAGTAAGTGAAGGAAGAAATAAGGAATAAAAAAAGATGATACGTAATATATTATAATTGATTGAACGGTATTTTTATATCTTATTTTGTGGTTATATTTCATACTCTTCAATATAGTGAAGAATGACACTATATAAATTATAGTTCTTATTATCATTATTTTAAGTGAACCAAGCACACCCTTAGTCTAGCTCTAGCTCTGTGAAGAAGTTAAACGGTTCAACAAGGCAAAGCAACATAAGCCATACATTAAGCCTATGCCCAAAATGGGTCTACCATTAAGGTCAGTAATGGGTGGGACTCGTCTAGATCTGAGTTGGAGCTAGGTTCGAAGTTTGATCAAGTCCGAACCAGTTGAGAAACCTATACAGTCCAAAATTTAACTTGATTTATTCTTATAATTTTTTAATCTTTTTAAATTAAAAAAGAAAATGATGTTATTTATATCTCCTTATATCTATCGACATTATGATCGACTGGACTTAGACAATTTAAACCTAAACTTAGCCTGAGACCGCTCAAACCAATCCTAACCCACCATAATCTAATTGCCAAGCCTGTTAACCATATTATCTCATCCGATTTTAGCTTTATTCATGAGAGAAAAACTCAAATAAGACCATACTTTCCATCTGATCTTATTTTACCGTCTAATAATTTTCCACAATACTACCTCCACAAAAGTATTATTCACACTATACAATTATATGAGAAGTAAAACATTGTACAGAGTAACTTTCCAAAAAAAAAAAAAGAACTGAGGATTACAATTGTACAAGAAAATTGAATGACAAAACATTTGAACTATACAATTGAACCTTCTAGGCACTTGCTGAAGTACATGGATATTCTATGATATGGTTGATTCAAATGTTCAATAGGTAAAATTGAACTTCTCTAAGAACGGAGAGAAATTTATTTACCAAAAAAGTCTGAACAGATATTTCATTTGGTCTATTAGACCAAAATTTCCTTCTCCTCGCTAATCACGATTGGATTTTGGCGCCACCTTACCTGACTATATCTTGAGACCAACCTCTATAAATAGCTCATCACGTCTCTCTAATTTTTATCAAGCGCAAAGGTTTTCTCGAGACTTGGGAGAGAGAGACCAAGAGTAAAGTGCAGAGCGTGCGCACACATTCAGGGAAAGAGGTAGAAATATACAGAGAGAAATGGAGTTTCCAGTGATTAACATGGAGAAACTCAATGGTGAGGAGAGAGCAGCCACCATGAAAAAGATCAAAGATGCCTGTGAGAATTGGGGCTTCTTTGAGGTAAATATTGAATGTTACTTCTTCCTTTTCAAAGAGTTTGTTAGCTTTCTATAGACGTCTCCATTTTGCTCATGTTCTATTTTTTGTCGTTCTGCGATTCTAATCGCTAAACTTGTAATATCGGTTTATTTAGCTGCTTAACCATGGAGTTGATCCCGAGTTTTTGGGTGCTGTGGAGAGATTCACCAAAGAGCATTACAAGAAATGTATGGAACAGAGGTTCAAGGAATTGGTGGCAAGTAAGGCTTTGGAGGGTGTCCGAACAGAGATCAAAGACATGGATTGGGAGAGCACCTTCTTCTTGCGCCATCTGCCTGAGTCCAACATTGCTGAGGTTCCTGATCTGGATGATGAGTACAGGTAAAATTAACTAAAAAAACAAAAAGCTGCTAGTTATTTAAGGCAATATACATCTATGTACATTAATTCTGAATTTGCCATCTTGATGTGGCCTACTACTCCATGATTACCTCTACTTTACCTTTTTCATTTTATGTCTTGCATACACATGCAAAAGCCCACGTAGAAACTTAAACGGAGCACGTTTGTTACAAACACGCCAATTCAGTTTCAAACTTATGTCCTCATTTAGGGTTTTCCCTTCTCTCTAATCACTAGCTCAATTAATCCATGTATTGAAAGTGTCCCAAAATATCATATTGCAGGAAGGTGATGAAGGAGTTTGCGTTGAAGTTGGAGAAACTTGCTGAGGAGCTCCTGGACCTGTTATGTGAGAACCTTGGACTTGAAAAGGGCTACCTCAAGAAGGCCTTTTATGGTTCCAGGGGTCCAACTTTTGGCACTAAGGTCAGCAATTATCCACCGTGCCCAAAGCCAGACATGGTCAAGGGACTCAGGGCACACACAGATGCTGGGGGCATCATCTTGCTATTCCAGGACGATAAAGTCAGCGGTCTTCAGCTCCTCAAAGACGGAGAGTGGATTGATGTACCCCCTATGCGCCACTCCATTGTTGTCAACCTTGGTGACCAACTTGAGGTATACCAATTTAATCTGACTTGCAAAATTGAATATTGCTTATTTCATGTTATCCATTTTGAGCTCCTTGGAATTTGTAACTTTAGGTAATTACTAATGGCAAGTACAAGAGTGTGGAGCACAGAGTGATTGCTCAGACCGATGGTACAAGGATGTCAATAGCTTCTTTCTATAACCCTGGAAGTGATGCAGTTATCTATCCGGCACCAGATTTGATAGAGACAGAAGCAGAGAAGAAACAAATGTACCCAAAATTCGTGTTTCAGGACTATATGAATTTGTATGCCGGACTGAAATTCGAGGCCAAGGAGCCAAGATTTGAAGCCATGAAAGCAGTGGAAACTAATGTCCCAATTGAGACAGCTTAAGCCTGTACACTAGGGAAAGGCATCGCGGCTTTTTATGTGAGGATGATATAGCTTTTAGTAGAATGCTTAAAGATTTGTCAAGTTAGTACTAATATGGAGGTTAAGATGGTATCGATTTGTTCTATGTGGAAAGTAAGCACGAATAATACATCAAATAACAATTATTTAATCTAAGAAAGTTTGGTATTCCTGTTCCTTTTATCTATACTATTCTTCTACCAATAGCAATAAACTTTGAAATTAGCAATATTTACTTTCCTACCCAAAAACTCTTTTTCTTAAGAGAGGAAGTCTTGAACCACTGATCATTAAAGCGCAACTTCGTTTTAGTTTCTGTGAACGGATAATATACATAATCACATACGCATGCTCACCCCATAGGAGAGATTCGGGATAGAGCCTGACGGGAGGGAAGATCCCTTCTTTGGTAACTTTTGGAAAGACCCAAAGTAACCCATTGACACCTCTTTTATCGAGACATGAAAAGTAATGAATGGAGCGCAAGTAACCTAAGTAAGAGACTCAACCTCTATTTTGTGTTGCTGTGCCTATTTGTGATAAACATGACTTTTAGATACATTGGACAACTGTACTACGAAAATGATCTATTGTATTACGCAAAGCACTAAATAGAAAGACAAAATGTACAGATACACAAATAGGACATCAAGCTGGACGAGCAAATACCGAAAACACGCAATTCGCTAAGCTGAACTAGTTTGAAAGCTTTATTAGGCAACTTGACAATCAGTCCTTATCAAGGCACCGGTTCTATCACTTGATGATCCTGGAAACATATCCTCTACCATAGAAAACCACCATGGAAACAATAGATTAGTCACTTCTTCATGCGTCAAACTACAAGGAAAAATCGGATTCTTCTCCAAAATCTAGTTTTTCCTGTGTTACAAGGAACTAAAAAGATTTAAACCCGAATCAATCTAATCTTCGTTACATCTAGCCTATGTAACCCATAATCAAAATCATATATTTAAAATGAATGGCAGCTCACTGTCGGTTGGAGAAATCTGCTCAATGAAGTTGTCTTCAGCATTATATCACAGGGAATCTTTGTGCTAATTAGTTGGGGGATACTTTTCTTTGTCTTAAATGGGATTATCCTAGCACCACTTAGTTATTTTAACCATTTCAAGTGACAGTCGCCAAATAATTCTAGACTGACACCTTATTATCGAACACTGAAAGTAATATATATATATATATATAAGGAGAACAAGATAACTATAATTTTGTCAAGTTTGTGCAAGATATCTGAATCCATGTAAAATTGATACCGTTAATCGTAATCCTAACAAGGAGATTCTAACTATAATTTTGTCAAGTTTGTGCAAGATATCTGTATCCATGTAAGATTGATACCGTTAATCGTAATACTAACAAGGAGATTCTAACTATAATTTTGTCAGTTTGTGCCAGATGTCTGAAACCATGTAAAATTGAGACCATTAACCATAATCCCAACAAGGTGATTCTTCAATTGTCTTGATATGTGCTTAATTGTTAATATAGTTAATCCATGACACTTAGTGATTAATGCTTTGAAATGCTTAAAACACTCAATTTAGTTCATATTTGATTTTAGGAACAATTTGGAAGCATAATAGCTAAAGTGAGCTGAAAGCATACTCGTTGAGCCATCTTCTTAAGTTTCACACTCAATCGGCTTCATAGAACAAGAAGGAGAAGGATTAGAATAAAGAGGAGACAGGAAAATACCAAAAGGAATGAAGACATGCAAGGTCATAGCCGTGAGACCTGTGTCACTTGGTGTGACACCCATGTCAAGCCCATGACACCATGGCTAACGGTCGTGAGCCTCCCATAGAGGATAGTCACGGTCATGACACTACAAGGCACGCCAATGACTTTTTGCTAGCTTACCGAAAAACCTAGTTTTTGTTATAAATACATCGTTTTGACGACAAAAATGATTTAGACTTCATTTTCTGGATTTTAGGAACAAAAGAGACAACAGAGAGCTAATCTTGGATGTAACATCCCGGTCCCACATAACGGGTCGGATCAGGGAACCGGGTCTATGA
>JANZXP010000004.1:21172093-21182265 GCA_027576715.1 Erythroxylum flavicans | reverse complement strand
TACAATATTTTAATTAATGAATAATTATATTAATTACAATAGTTTAATTAATGAATAATTATATTTTAATTATTTATATTTTAATTAATTAATTACAATATTTTAATTAATGAATAATTATATTTAATTAGTTATATTTTAATTAATTAATTATATTTCAATTAATTATAATGTAATTAATTAATTATTAACAAATTTTAATTAATTAATTACAATAATTTAATTAATGAATGAATTATATTTTAATTAATTATAATGTAATTAATTAATTATTAATAATATTTTAATTAATTATATTTAATTAATTAATTAATTTTAAAAAAAGAGTCATTACTAAGGAATGAGTTTCATTCCTCTACTAAATGGAGGTATAGAGGATTCTCTAAAAGTGGGATATCAGAGTATTACCCCTATAATGATAATCAACAACCAACCACTTACTTTTCATTCCTTACCTATTAACCATTTCCCAAACTCATCAACCAAGCACCCCCTTAAATAAGAAATCCTTAAGAGCATCAATTTCCTTTTTCAATGATTCATTCTTACACCTTAATGCATTTAAGCCATGATTGTCATTAATAATCACATTTTTTGATGTTTTAATGTTATGCCATTCACTTTTCATCTTTTCATTTCACTTATGTATGCATCCAACTCTTTTTTAATTTCTTTAAGTTTGGAAAACAATTTCTTCCTTTTCTTACTCATTATTTCTAAACTTTCTACTAATTCATCATATGTTAAATCAACACCACTATTATTACAAGAATTAGGGTTAGATGTTACCTCGTCATTGTTCATAGTAGTAAAACACATATGAGCTATTTCTTCTTTCTAATGCGCACCTTCATATTCACTTATGTCAACCCAAGTTGATGCTTATAGTGCTTTCTTCTTGTCCTTCTCCTCGTTCTTATATTTTCTCTTATACTTTTCATTATCTTTAAGTTGAGGATATTGTGACTTTATACATCCAAGTTTTCTATATACAAAGCAAGTAATATTAGAGAATTTATGTTTTAATTATTTTTATCTTTTAAAAGTCTTTTCTTTTAGAGAATTTCTTCCTCAATAACTTCTTGACCTTTTTGTTGAGTAAGCCAATGTTTTCTTCTTAGCTTTCACTAGTTGATGTCACTTCCTTTTTGATTGATTCGTCTTTGGAGGCTTTAAATCTTAAATTCTTTTTCTTTGAAAGTATCATCTCTTCTTGTGTCTCTTGGAGCCTCATTTGATATATGAGGAGAGATGCTATAAGTTCCTTAATGGAAGTAATATTAGATCCTTGACTTCTTATATTACTATCACTTTAGCCTCGCACGTCTTTGGAAGTGACCTAAGCAACTTTCTTACTGATTGTACATTAATATAGTTCTTTACAAGATCTTTGAGAGCATTAATAATATCAATAAATCTATTATACATGTTAGAAATGCTTTCATAACTTGATTTGTGCCCTCATGAGTAATTTCTAATGCATGTCAAATGTCATAAGTTGTTACACAATAGAGATCATATTAAATTCATTTATTTGTAAAACACAAAATAGGATATATATGGCCCTACTATGAAGGTTATTAATATCTTATTTTACGATTCTCATTCTTCTTTTATTTTGGGTACCTTTTATTATCTAAAATTTTTGTAGAAATAAATGGACCATTAGAAACTATTTCTCATAATTCTACACTTTCGGCCACCAAAAAGAATCTCATCCTGGTTAATCATTTCCATCAAAGAAAGGTGGTCCACTAATGGTTTGTCCCTCGTAGTTGAATGATGATGATGATGTTGCTCTTAAATATGTCATTTTGATCTTTTTTATAGGATTTCATTAGAAATACTATCCTACTAGACTCGCTTTGATACCAATTATTAGTCATTAATGGCACTCAAAAGGGTAGGTGAATTGGGTGTTTATGAAATTTCAACAAATTTGCTAACTATACTTAATTAATAATTATCAATATAAACAAGGATGAGAAAATTGCTTAATATAAATTAATCAACCAATTGTATAATAATTTAAGAAGGATAGTGAGGAGAGAATGCAAACTAATTTATAGTGGTTCGGTAAACAATCCTTGCCTTCATCCACTCCCAGGACTCTTCTTGGAATTCCATTGTAATTCTTCTTTTAATGTAAAGAATAACCTTTGCACAACTTTTTATTAAAAAAGAACTCTTCTTACAATATTCTTCCAAGGTAAAGAGCAACCTCAGTACCACTTAGATCACCCCTAAGTATAATATTCAATAACTCACTAAAGTATTACAACTCAAAACTATCCCGCTTATTTCAGTTGGTAACTCTAAAATGGCTCGCTGACACAAATATTACAAAATGATGCTCAAAGTGTGTATACAACATGCAAAACCTTCTTGATGCTAACATCAATAAGAAACAACTATTTATAGTGTTTTGGGACCTAAAATAATCATTAAAGTCAAGAACTATCCGTTATAATATACTGCTTAACCAGTATGAATTTATAGCATTAAATTCACTAGTCGTTGGAACACTACTCGACTACTACAGATATTGGTCGACTAATATGACACATTGGTCAACTAATACATCAACCAATGTTGCTAAAAACTAACGATGCATCAATTTTATAACCTTAACTTATATTGGTCGACCACTAACCCATATAGGTTAATCAATTACCCCAAAAACATCATTTAAAAACCTTTAAATGCTTAAAACCAAAATTTTAAAATCCAAATATAAGTAAAAATCTTCCCAAAATATTCCCCAAAGATTATTTAAAAGATCAAGAGGCTTTTTTAAAAAAATCAAAAGTTCAATTGCCTCTTGATGAATGTAAAGACTCATGCAATGAAGTAACATGAATGATTATGCATGGTGAGCCTTTTGGATCATCAAATTAACAAAGTGAGCTTACCGAAAAAAACAAAATGTGAAATGACCTTGATGAGCCTTAACCTTCTTTTGTTCTTATTTTGATCTTCATTTCAATGGTTGCAAACTTCAAATTTTCCTTATTCAATTTTTCTTTATCGACTTCATACACTATCTTTTTGATTTTATAGCTTCCTTTTGTTCTAATATTTCTTTTCATCAAAACAATAAAAATATTAGTAGTAATTATGTCTTTTTTATCAAATATTAGTTAGAGTTCTCTTTCTTTGTTTCATAGATAACTGATATGCGCTTAATTGATTGTATAATTATTTCATAACACTTAGAGATTAATGACTTGAAATTGCTTAAGATACACACTTTGACTCATATGAGGTTTTAGGCACAATTCAGAAGCAAAGAAGTTAAAGTTTGTCGAAATCATTATAATTGAGTCGTTTTTTGAAGATTCACATTTATTTGTCTTCATGGAACAACAAAGAAGAAGATTAGAGGAAGAGAATGCAAGATAAAGCATAAAAGAATGAAGGATCAAATTGCTCATGGCATGCTGGAAAACTTGCACAACCATAAGTTATCACTCACAGTTGTGTATGTTTTTGCATGGTTGTGAGGGTTACTGCCAATTATTTAATCATTTAAGGTATAAAGCAAGCAAAGGTATGCACTTGGAGCTGAATTTAATGGACAACATCATAAAAATTGTGAAAACCGAAGAAGTTGGACAGCTACATGTGAGTGAAGGGCTGAAGCAAATAATGGGAAGATGAAGACACCTGCATAGTGTCTCACGTGAGTGAGACACCACACACACACCAGCTGTCCATTTTGCTACATTAAAAAACCCAGGTGTCCCATGCAAGATATCTTATGGATAAAATGTGACAAAGCTTAGAGAATAAGACAAAAAGTGGACAATAATATAAGGACATTGGTTGATTACAAATAAGACAATAAGTGGATAGCAACACAAGGGGTCCTCTTTGGTTTTAAAATGCCATATGTCCCTTTCATTTAACGTAACATTGAAGGTATAAAAAAGAGAGGAGGGGAAGGCAAGAAAAGGGCCTAGAAGTGGGTGAAAAACCTGGAGAGAAAAAAAGATGGCAACTCCTTTTTTTGTCTTCTTCAGTTTTGTAACAAGTTTTTTTGGGTGTCTTCGACTAGGGAACATTTTGGGGGTTGAAGCAATTTCTTCTTGGGAGCTTTGGGAGAGCACAAAGATGGAGGCAAGCTCTCCACCATAAGAAGGCCCATGGAGTGGTAGCATCTCGACACTGGTTCGAAGGTGATTTCAACGCCGACGACCCAGTTAAGCATTCCTTTCATATTTTTATTATTTCTTTCTCTTTTATTGAATTGATTGTGATATCCTAGGCATATAGATTTGGGTTTTGTGTATAAATGAATGTATTATCGTATAATTTAGTTGTTTGTATGAACCCATAGCTAGAATTTTGATATAATTCTTAATTGTTTTTTTAATTCATTTGTAGCAACTAATGATTCGTAATCATTAGGGATAACACAACCTAGGTTAAATGACGCATCGTATGTGGTTGTTGCATTAATTAATCAATTTTCCTAATTCGTAATACCACTGCCTAATTGAATCTAAAGATTGTATCCTAGGTTATTCACTAGTTAGGTTTAATTAACGATCGTATCTTGATTAAATACTACCTAAGGGAAAACTCAGGTTAATTATTAGCTTATGATTAATAGTTGCTATAAGAGGTTAAAGAACAATAAATCAATGAAATGTGTTTAATTACGTAAGTCGAGATTGAATCAAAGAATCGGGTCCCTACCAAATTCCCCATTTCTATCATTATCGCATGTTTTCTTTAATTTGTTTTATTAGTCTAGCTTCATTTTATTTTCTTGTTTAAAAAATCCAAAACCCCACTGAACCTAAACACCGATTGTTTTCATTTCAACAACTTTACACACTCTTTATGGGGGGTCGACCTAGACTCACCACGACTATAGTAGTAGGTCTAGTTATTTTATTTTGACTAGCGTTACGACGTGTTGTCAATTTTGGCACCGTTGTTGGAGAGTGCGGTGTTTTAGTTTTTGTTATGATTTTAATTAGCATTTTGTCCATATTTGTTTTTTCTAGTTATTTCTTGATCTTTTCACTTTTTATTTAGTTTTTGTGTGAAAAAAAGCAAGCTGACATGGATAGAAGTAATTTCTTTTATAACTCTTATTCTCAATCTTATAACCAAGGTTGGACTGATAAACCTAACTTTGATTATGGATGGGATAAGCATCAGAATTACTTCTATGATAGTTTGCAGGACACACAGCAATTCCCGTGTAGACCAGAAGCTTCTTATCACAACTCAGGTATGCCTTTGGACTACTATATCAATACCTATAATGGTGGTCGTCTTCAATTTCAACAAGGTATGTAGTAGCTTCAAAAGATTATACTGTAGACCCAACATGATATCCAACAATTCCAGCAACGTGAAAGGCAATCTTGATTTAGTTTCTAAGATTCAGAGAGCCAACATGACTCAGGTACATCTTTAGAAGAATTGCTTAATATTATAGCTGCTAATAATCTTCAAATTCAATAGGATATGCAGTTGTTTCAGCAAGGTGTATAACAAATTCGACATGTTACTCTACAATTCCAGCAAAATGCATTGCCTCGATGGGAAGATACCACTCATATGGAATCGCAAAGCGAAGAGGAGCATCCATATCAACATGAGGTGTACCCAATAGATGTTAGTGAGGAAAATATACGAAGTGATGAGGACCTTGAGAATTTTGAGAGCAATGGTCAAAGAATTGCTTGTGTCGAAGAAGATGAGGAGGAGTTTGAAGCAGAATATAATACATCATTTAGCGTGAAGGAGAGTACTGACTTTGTGATTATTTTTGACACTAACTCTTTAGCTTTAGCTACCATCTTAGAGGAATCAAACAGAGAAGAAAAAGGTGAAGAGACATTCGAGATCTTTCAAGAAAGCATGAACTCAGTAGAGGTTGAAAGTCTAACGATAAAGAGGACGCTGAATGGGAATGATGATCAGCTAAGGCCCTATTCGTAAGAACCTCGTGTGGAGGAACCACATGTGCCACCAGAAGATCATAATTTTGCCACATGAGGAGAAAAAGGAGTCAAGCCAGTGACATTAAACAAAGGCGCTTTTTGGGAGGCAACCCAAGGGAAGTAAATTTCTTTTCTTTATATTTTAGCATTTCTTTTTTTTATACATATGTGTTGTTAGTTTGTTTCTTGCTTGTTTTAAGTTTTCATTTAAAATGAGAGAAAGAATAAAACAAATGAAACAAACATTTTCTCATTTTCTATTGCTCCTAGGACTATAAAGTCATGATTAGAGAATGAATTGACTTAAGAATTTTGTAGCAACTTTAGCATGTGTTTACTTTTGTAATTGGTCGATATGCATTATCCTTAGAAGAGTAATGACTAGTGGTAGACAAAACTGGTGAGATTTTGAGCCTTATTTGACTGACACATTGATACTAGCCTTATTGTCTTTTTATAATGTGTGACTTTCATGACATGTACATCCTGATTTTGTCTTGAATTTCTATTTAAGACCACATGTTTATCACATGCATTAACATGGATATGATAAGACCTTCTTTGCTTTTTAAACTACATTAGCCAAATAGCTTACCCAATATATGATTTTCCTTTTTGATAAGCCCCCTTGAGCTTTATTTGCCTTTTCTTTCTGTATTAGCCATATTATATGCTTTAACCTAACAAAATGTCCTTCCCAAGCCTTGAAGCTAGTGGAAAATTTTTTGATTGTTAAGTTTGTAGATATACAAAGTATAAGCATGGGGTATCCATATGTGTGGGTTGGTTATAATGTTAGGATGTTATTTTATGCCTTATCATTGAATGTTGATGTAGTTTATTTTAATTTTTATTAGAGAAAAGAAAAGAAAGGGAAACAAAGTAAGAAAAGGTAAAAGCAAAAGAAAAAGAAAAATAATGAAAAAAAGTTTGTATAATGTATCAAGGAGGAAATGCATATATAGTTTGCAAAGTTATTCATGATTAATGCATCCTCCTAAAGGCAATCAACATAAAAGTTTGCATAAATGTATTCAACATAATTGGAGTATGTTGAATATAAGGTAGATGTTAGCTTGGAAGGTTAACTTTTTTGTGGTTTCAATGTATTATCATCAATTATATGAGTGATTCCTTCGGATTGGTATATGCTTCATGTTGTTTGTGAGTGAGAGCTAAATTGAGTTGTGAAATATAAATGTTGCATTCGTCATAGCTGACGGTACCCAGTTTTGATGAGTGTTAACTTATGTACTTGATGCCATATTAAGTATTGTCTTGTTTCACTAGCTTAATGGCTTTCAAGCTACTTGACCCAAATATATCTCACTGTTAGAGAAGTGCTCTAAAGGCAATCACCTTTAGCACTTATTATACAAATGATTTTATGATTAATAAATGCATTTTTCATTATTTCGATGTTCATACATTTATGGATTTGGTGTTGATCTTAAGTTGATTTAATGAAGTCCTTCATACAAAACATAACATGGAGGAAATCATGATGAGATTATGATAATGAGATTCCTATCATATGTAATTATGTTAGTATCTAAACTTTTCCGAGTTATAAGATTAATGAGATAGGATATCTTTAATCCGGATAGACTAGCGTATGCTATACTCCTTCATTAAATCAAGCAGTAGATCTCATAAGCTGTAGACATGAGTTGTTTAGAGTTAACATGTGGATGCTTATTAAGGGTAGTAAGTACATTAGATTGACCTACTATGAGACAGTAGATGGATATTCTATTCCATTGTCAATGATAGTCTCATCATAGCAATGGTGCAAGTATCCTTTGACTTGAGGTGCTCAAGGATATCTTAGATATTGATCCTGTGTTTTGACTCTATTCATCAGTGCCTTTCAGGGTTACTCATAAGATGGTGATTGGGTACAGCTTGAGGTATTCGAGGGTAATTGAGTAGCTAATAAAGGATTCACCACTCCCAATAGAAGGAGATGATACCCATGACTTCTTGTCGGGGCCATTACTCAGGAGTCTCTGGCCAAAGCAGATATGTGTCATAAAGAGAGTCTTCAATGATACATAGAGTAATGAGATCCCCAGGACAAGATCTAATATCACTTGGACTAGATGTGACGTAATCATTCTAGTGGGAGTTGACACTTTGACCATACTCTGAACCAAGTGGGGTATAGATGGTGAAAGGACAAATTGCATGGAAACATTGAGTATGGAAGGGTTCATAGTCAAATTACTGACTTTCTGGTCAATTGGGGGTCATGACGTGTTGCTAGATATCACTCTTGATTTACCTGAATTAAGTGTTAATTCAAGTGGCCAACATAACTAGGAACCTAATGGGTTACACACATAGGAGATCCAAATGAGGAGTAAAATGGTCATAATTGGTGATTCAAGATATGAGAGAGTGTTTCGGGATTGTATCGCAATATGATCGTGGTAAAAAATGTTGCATGAAATGGATTAGAAACAAGTGTTGCTGGCTTCCATTAATGCATGCTATTCATGCTCATTAACTTCTCATAACTTCCATTAATACATACTATTCATGATCATTAACTTCCCATAACTTTCCATTAGTAATGGAGGTTATGGAAGGCCAAATAGTGCAAAAATTGAGATGAGTTTCGTGCATCTTGTGTAAGACAAAAAATGAAAATGATAGGTTCTTTTTCTTACACACACACTTTTTCTTTCTAACTTTCTCAACAATTCTTCTCTTTGCTAGCATAAAAAAAGAATTATAGCCATCTCCTAGTGAGGTTTCATCCTTCTATCTTCATATGGACGCACTTAGATCCCGATTAACTTGTATATTTAGTTCAAAGCCCTTACATATAGATTTTACAGGTTAATGATTAGATATAACTTGTCAAATTGGGTTCAAGATTAAATTTACTTCATGAAGTTGAAGCCATTGTCTCATTTTTGGCATGGTGTGCTTCATGCTTATTGTGTTTGTTATATTTGCTGTTTTGTTTGCTTGAGGACAAGTTAACATTTAAGTGTGGGGATGTTGATAGTGGCCATTTGCATTGTGTTTTAGGGTTTAATTTGTTATGTATTTAGTGTGAATTTGAGTGTTGAGTGTGTATTTAGGTTTTAATTGTGTTAATTTGTTTGTTTAAGTGTTTTTATGGGTTAGTGTAGGTCTTTGAGCTTAATTGTTATATTTTTGAGCACCTTGATGTGTGTGCTAGTGTTTCAAGGTAAACGGCAAAGAACGGAGAAGTTGCAAGCAATTTTCAGGCCAAAGACATAGCCCATGATCGTGGCACAACAGGCCACGATCGTGATAGACAAGGACAAGCCAGAGCAACCAGGCAGACAAGCCAGAGCCAGACAAGGACAAGCCAAAGTAGCATGATTGTGACAGAGAGTTTCCATTCAAGACATGATCGTGCATAGCAAGCCACGATTGTGTATAGTAGGCCACAATCGTGACAGAAAGGTTTAGGTGCTAGCCACAGTTGTGACAGGCAGGCTCAAGCAGAAACTCGAACTTAGCACGATTTTTTGAACCATTTCGACCCTGACTTTGACATAGAGTGCCCAAAGTATAAATATAACATTATGAGATAGATGCAGCAGCCTTTGAGAGTCTAAGAAGAGAGCTTTCACGTCAGCAACATTTCGAAAAAAACTTAAAGAGTTATCGAGAGATTGAGTAAGGAGACGAAGGAAGAGAGACACAGAGACGAAGCTTGACGCGACGTACTTCCTAAAAGACGGTGGTTTTCCACGGTCGTTGCCTCCCTAAATCCGTTCTGACAATATTTCTACTTTTTATTTAAATTTTATCGATGTATGAAATTAAGATGATTATTGAAATTAAGTATTGTCGAGTGTCTATTTATGTCTAAACTCACCTTCAAGTTTTAATTCTTGAGATTAATAAAGTTTGGTTGATTGTGTTTTTATTTATTTAATTCCGATTCAATATCTGTTCTTAAGAACTTGGCAATAAATTGAGATGGTGATCTGAGTGAAAATAATCAAATTAGGCTAACGAGTGTTAGGTAATTTGATAGTAAAGAATTGAATCAAACTGGTAGAATCGTGTAATAAGAGTTTCCCAGTAGGTTATTAGACAATTTTAGACCTAATTTAGGTTTTGGGTAAATTGTGAATCGAGAGATCACAATTTCATAATTTAAATTAGGGATTATCAATTAGGGTTAAGAATTATAACTCGAGAGAGAGTAATTCACCCTAG
>JANZXP010000004.1:21137909-21171993 GCA_027576715.1 Erythroxylum flavicans | reverse complement strand
TAAAACAACGACTGGTATGAGACAAACTGAACATACTGAAGTCAAAACACAATTAAGGAAATTGAAACTAAATAAAAGATATAGCATGCTAACAATTAATATGAAATCAAATACATATGAAGGAAAATGTATTCACACATACGAAATAACAAACAAAAATCTAAAAGGTTAAGGAAAAAGAAAAGCTTACTCCAATGGTGGTGGCGAAGGTGTTGGCGAAGGGGCTTCAAAGTTATTTCTTCGACAGAAGTTGAGGAACCTTTTCTTCAAACTGCGATGCTTCTTATGAACCTGCCACATTTGAGTGCCGAGTTCATCGAGTTAGGATGTCATCTATTGGTGGTTTGCAGCCATTTGGTCTAGAATCTATTGATATCAGTCAATCGTCATTGGTTCCCTCGGTTCCTCTGCTACTGCTTCCTCCTCTAGCTCTAGTGCTGCACTTCTTCTTCTGAGTAAATCAGAAATAGGGCCAGATAAGTTGCCGCTAAATTGGTTTTCCCTTCGCCAAAAAATTAAAGGTGGAGTTCATTTACTAGTTTCCTAGCCACCATCTTCCTCGGTGGAGCCATTGTAAGAAGAAAATCTGCAAAACATTAGAGAGAGAGAGAGTAAAATTCAAATTTTTACAGAGAGAAAACTAAATCTTACCCAAATCCTTATGTTTTTTAATGGTTAATGCATGAAAAGAGTGAAGGAGTGTAAGATTGATAAAAATAGATGAAGAAAATATCAACAATCAAGAGAAAAATGAAGAGTTTTAGAGAGTGGGAGGAGAGAATGTCGTGTTCTAGAGAGAGGGAGTGAAATTTGAAAGACGAGTGAGAGAGAAAAGAGGGATGGGATTCCCATGCTCGTGGAAATTCCCACAATTCCCACGAGCGTGGGATTCCTCTCCAGAAACTTTCTGGAGAGGATTCTCACATTTGTAGGAATCACTACAATTCCCACGAGCGTGGGATTCCTCTGTAGAAACTTTCTAGAGAAGATTCCCATGGTCAAGGAAATCACCACAATTCCCAAGGATGTGGGTTTTCTCTCTAGAAACTTTCTGGAGAGATTTCTCATGCTCGTGGGAATCACTTCAATTCCCATGAACGTGGGAATTAGTGATCCTCACAATTTCAAACCTTCTTCCAAGCTTAAATGAATTCTCCATGATAACAAATCCTACAAACACTGCAAGATAATATCATCAACAAGAAATTTGAAAAGAAAACAAGTTGAAATTCAAAGAAAATCAACATGAACATCAATCAAACTCAATTCAAAAATGATCATAAATAAAGAAAGTAAACAAAAAATAGGTAAACAAAACAATCAAAAGGAAATAGAATTCCATAGGTTGCCTCCCATGTAGCGCTTCTTTTAACGTCGGTAGCTCGACGCTCTTCTTTTATGGGAAACTCATCCAGGATCAATTATAAGCAGCTTGCTTCCACCTTTTTCATTCAACATCAATTTTATGGCCTGTAAGTAAGCTGCAAATTGCAAAATGAACAGAAGGACAATATTAATAAAGTTAAGCAAACCAATTAATTTCATCAATGTCTTTTTCATTAACAAACTGTAAATAAAATAGGGAATAACAAAACTCCCTGAATCTTCCAACAAATCAAAAGTTTGTTCTGTATGAAGGTGAGTTGCTCTCTTTCTTCCCTAATCACCTTCTTCTCCTCTTCTTATTCCTTTTCACGAACAGAGACTTTCATAACTTCTTCAAACTCGATGTCTGTTGTCATTTGTTCTTCGTCAGTTTGTTCTTCAAAAGATTTGAACTCATTAATTGTCTTGAATGAGCTACTATCCTTTAGATTCTTTGGTATATCAAGAACTGGTGAATAATACGGAGGGTTAGCATTTTTTTCTTCAATCTCTTTTTCGTCTCTTATTTTTCAATAAAGTAGGTTTAGCATGGCATTCTACTGGTTCTTCTAATTCTTCCTCATTCTTAAGTGTGATAGCCTCATATTGCTCTAATTGATATAATTCCATATTTCTCAAAGATATTTCCACACTTCTCATACAAAATTCACGAAAAAGTTGTCTTACTTGAATCTCTAGGATGTGAATAGAAGTGGCATGATTTTTAAGAATTTGATCAAATTTCTTTTCTAGTATCTTCTGACTTTCCTCCTGGCTGGAAAACATCCTTTTCTGGTTCTCTTCCTGAGCTGCCAGTTTGGAACCAAACATCTCCATAAACTTGTCCAACTTACTCCCCATTGCCCCAATTCGATCTTCTTGAAATTTAAATAGGTCTTGATATCCCATGTGAGTACTTGCATTGTTGGAGCAATAAAAATCTGGGTGGTTCTGCCATCCCATAATGTATGTGTTCCAATAAGAATCGGTACTTTCTGCCATCCCATAATGTATGTGTTCCAATAAGAATCGGTACTTTCCCAACCATACTGCGCCTCATTAAATTTGCAAAAGTTACTTGCTCCCTATAATAATTGTCTTCCATCATTGTTCTTTCTATTTCTTCTCAACATCTTGCTCTTTAGGTGTCTCATTCCTCATTCTAAGATGCCTTGATGTGTTACCAAATTCTATCAATCTTCGCGTGTTCTTTGTGTTCATGCAACTACAATTACACAAGGAAAAGTATCAAAAACTCTTAAAGCAAAGTAATCGAAATTAAACACAATGCTCAACAATCAATCCCCAGCAATAAGGCCAAAAACTTGTTGATAGTAAAACTTATCTACTTGTTTTACGCTCAAAAACTGCAAGAAAACGGGTCGTAACTTGTAGTAAAAAGAACAGATATCGATCCCACAGGGATTGATACCTAACATTGCTTAATTTAGACACAACTTTGTTTAAGAAACTAAATTATGAAATCCAAATAATCTAGAAAATTAAATTAAAATTATAAGACTAATGTAAATAATGGAAAATACCGAAATTGTAGAAAATCTAAATTCAAGAATCTAAATACTAGAGATTACTTTTTTTCCTATTTTGTCTCCCTCTTATTTTATCGATTGAATTATGTCTCACCCTAGATTTCCAAATGTGCTAATTATCCTCTCTCAAGGTGTAACTATTTATCCTTAACCAAATTAACGGGAATCAATTGGATGATCTCTCAAACTACCCAATGACTTTACTAATTCAATTAGTTATCAAACTATCCTATGGGTAATCAATTGACTAGTTGAGATCTCTCTTCTAACTATTCAATTAACGTGATGATTGCTAGTCTATAGGTCAACAACTCTCGTTGTACAATCCTACATAAATTTTGTCTCACTCGCTCTCTCGATTTGTTGCAAGATGATAATTAAAAATAGCAATCAACAAAGATAATTTCATTCAATTCAACAAAATAGGAGTTCAACATAATAGTTCCAAAAGTAACCCCTAAAATAAAATCAGCCTAACATGGTCTCCATAACATCGTCAACATTCAAATAATCCATTTTTACAACGAATAGAAGAGATTAAAATGACAGAAAATTGAATAGAAGGATCCCTTCTTTTCTTTGCCAAAATCTGGAATTTTGGAATTGATGTGCTATTTTGCCCAATCTTGGTGATGATCCTTGTCTTCAATCCTTCCTCAGTGCTCTAAACAAATGTTCTTCACTCAAGGATGGTGTTTCTACAGGTGGGTGTCATCTCTCCTTAATATGGAGGCATAATTCTCTATTTATAATCCAAAAATCCTAAGTTTAATGAAGCCTCGCAGATTGCCTCGGATTGTAATTCCCACGCTCGTGGGAATTGGCCTGATTCCTATGAGCATGGGAATTTGTCACAGACACATCTCTTATTTTCTTTTATAATTCCCATGTAACGTGACTTCTCCTCTTTGATCTTTAGTTCACCCTCCAAGTTGCTCCTTCCTTCTTCCTATATAAAAATAGTCAATTCTTTCCCTCAATTAACATCAAACACACAAAAACAACAATGAAAATCAAACTTAACAAAAACATACAAAATGAATCCTAAACTAGAACAATAATAAACAATTATGATAGAAAACATATGCCAATTACCTATAAAAAAATATCCTAATGCACACCTATCAATGGACTAATCTAGGATCTCTCAATGAGGTTCAGGAACGTAACACCTTAAAGAGTTCCATACCAGAAGACTATTCAATTCAACAAGCCTTAACTATTCATAAGGATGCATTAGCAAGGTTGGAGTGTGCTCAAGTTATTACAGTGCAGCTAATTAGAGAAAAGGAGGATGGGGTTAAGTAGAGGAATAGTAAAAATGATGAATTCATAAACAAAACCTATAGACAACTAATAAATGGAAGAAGTTCCTAAGTCCTATGGCACAAAATAATTTGTTACATATATGTTTTTCCTAGTGCATCAATTGTATTATAGCTATTCATCAAAAGGAAATTACTTAATTCTAGATAATAAACAAATATTTTAGAGTGTATGAAATGTGTGTGCCATGTAAGAGGAGACAATAAGTCACATATTTTTAAATTTCACTGCACATCAAGTGTATAAGAGTGACCTAAAAGATCGAGTGTCGTTCCTTCTGCATTCTCGATTTGGCAAGGCCTAATATAGTGGTGTAGAAGAAACCAAAAAAAGGAAGGTTTGACTAGTTAGTAGTAAAGCTAGTACTAAGTAATACGATTTACAACATTTACTTAAGAGAAATTGAAGAATATTCACAAAGAATCAAGTAATGCATAAAGCTTAACTATCACAACAATGAATGCCATAAGGAGCAGTTAATAACTCATCAAAAGAACTAAGAGTACAATTACGAAATAGTCCACAAATAGAGAATTCCACAACATTCATAAGTCAGACCAAACATGAAAGTAGGAACTATAATTAATTAAGGGTAATAAGTTAAACAGTTAATTAGACTTCTAACTTCACAGAGAAATAAGAACACATCATCAGAAAGGTAGAATCATACTAGCTAACCATATATGCAACCTAGAAATATAGTTTTACATAAGTAAGAAAGTATAAGGAACTCGAACATACTCACCCATGAAGCAGACAAGTTAAGCCAAAAGCTAAGTTGTCTATTTTGTATTGGTTTATTTCTATATGCACTATAGATGGACATGCAAATTAAGAAGATGCTCACTATTAGGATATGTTTCATAGTCAGAAGGGTTAAACAAAGTGAAATTAAGCTTTAGTTAGTGAATTAAGCTAAGCTTACATGGGCCTCTAGGAACCATAAAATAGGCACTGTTGAGTGTATTTGCGAAGACAATTGGACTCTTTATAAGCACTTTTTTATCTCAACATAAATAAATTAACTTTTATAACATATTGGTTAAATCAACATAATGAGAATCCTAAAATTGTATATACAGATATATGTATCATTTGATTATGAATCATTTGATAGTTATGAAACTTGTTAGGTTAAAGAGACCAATTCAACCTTTAATGAAAGTACGATTATATTAATGAATTATTGAATTGTGTACATATTAAGTATGGGACGTAATAATAATTCATGAAAGAATGAATTTTTGTCTTAATTAAATTTAACAATGAATTTGTATGATATTAATCATATTATTAAATGAATATTGATTTAAAGTTTTGAAAATTTTAAGTTATTTAAATCTAGTAGAAATTAAACATTTAGAATGCTGAAACCCTTTGACAAGATTGATGTGATCAGATTTAAATTTTGTAAGTTATGTCTAAGGAATAAGATTCTTTAGAAAATATCTCCAAAACTAAATTATATAATTGTATGGTTTTATGTAAGGAAAAATACATTATGAGATATTGTATGATACAATATTTATTTATTATATAATTAAACTTAGTTTAACAACTTTGTCTTTCTAAGTTTTAAATAAACCAATTAGCAAGATTTCATATTAGATATAGAATGGTAAGACTTTAAAAGATTCAAAGTTAGTGATTTTGGAGATGTGATTCTATGTTAAAGCACATATTATCTAATAAGCTTAGAATCAAATTGGATAATAAAAAGTTATGATATATCCAAAAGTTTGGATATCATCTTACAAACCCCATTGAATAAATTATTTGTTTCAATACATATTATAGGAGAATGATTCTCAAGATAAGTATTTAGAATTAGATAAAGTTTGAAAAGTTTAAATCTCATGATATTATATCCAAAAAGAACTAGTTCCCTTGTTTAAATAGTTAATGTATAGTCGAAAGGTTACAAGGTGCTCAAAATTCACGTTCATGATGAATTTAACGAGTTTGTTAAATGAAGAAATTATGTTAAATAAGCTTTGAGCTTACAAAAAGGAGCAATATATTATAATTAAGCCCTTAAAGGGGAACAACTAACTAATTAGGCATGTTACCATTGTTGGCCTAAATTAAATACTGTACGAGGAGAAATTATAGCTAGAACTTAGCAATCTAGATCCCAATTAATCTTTATTCGGGAATTGACTTATGAGCTTTGCTCGCCATTAGATTTTATCTCATCCAAAAGATGGTATTGTTTTTCGTTTCATACTTTCCAAACCTTATGAAGTCTATTTTTCCTATCCCTCTAAATAGAATAAATGTAGTACATAAAAGTAGTTTCAAAGACACTAGCATATTGCTTAAGGTATTTAATAGTTTTATCATACTAATTCACAATAAATGGTCATTCTATCTCATTAAAAAAAGACACACCAATTGTTAGATCGTAGACTAGGTAATCTAAGAGTAGGAGCATTGGAAATAGAGATGATGTTAGTTTTAGGAGCCAATTAACATAATATGCACAATTTTATCTACATTCCATAGCAGCTATCCTTTTTTTTAATCATTTGCCTCACTATTAGTCAATTGATAAATGAGGATTTAAAAGATAGACTTTTAGACCAAACGAGATGAGACTAGGGAATTTTTGGAGAATTGAGGCCTAAATCTATCATTGTAGGATATGTCATTAAAGCTCTATAAGGGACCCCTCACCCAAATTACTCTATCCATCTAGTTGGAATTTAACTAGTATTTAAGTAAATTGTTATAGATACAACTTAGACCTATGAAATTACATCCCTAATTCCTTTTAAAAATTATATCACTCTCCTTGGCTTAGGAAAATGATTGTGAATTTATTGTAAATACAAGACGGTTAATGAGAGTGTATAAAGGCATACTATTTATAGAGAACAATAATTCACATTTTCAATAATTAAAGATATGATAGTTCTAGAACAACTCTTGTTGGATATTAAGCAATAACAAATTAATATTGCTAATTAGATTAATAGTGATAAATGATAAATTCATATTTGACTATAATTATACACCTATATTTTACATGTGTTGCTTAATATTTTATAGTTTTGTTGTATATTTGGAGCTTAATTCACTCTAAGCGCATAACAATAATTGCCTTCATAGACCAAAAAGAGAAGAATTCGAATGAAATCATACCATGGGATGAAGTTTTGAAGCAACTAAGGACACGATCGAGTATAAAGACAATGTAAGCATCTATAAAAATGTAAAGATTGAAGAATTTGGTTTCTGGTTGTGTGGAGTTACACAACTGTGTATCATGAGAAACATGGCTCTGTATGTTGCCCGTGTATGAATCTGTACCTCGGTGAATTTGCGAATTCATGTGTTTTTTATTATAAGTGGTCTTTTACATGCCCATATAAGTATATCCCAGAAACCTAAATTTTACTATAAAAGGATGTGCGTAGAGGAAAATTGTAGGGAGCCATGTTTTACAATAGTTTTTAAATATAAGACACCTAAAAAAATGACAATTTTGATCAAAGGAAAAGGAAAACACGAAGTTAACATAAAGAAATCTGATAGAAAGCTATATCAAATCCAAACTTGCAAGAAAATTCAATAAAAGAAAACAGGAGACATAAAATTATGATTCCTTTGTTTTCTATTATTTTTTCTTCATGTTTATCTTTGATATCATTTTCTATGATTAGTAACTAAATGTTTTTAGTATCTACGCGTGATGAAACCTAGTTTGGGATAATAATATGTTCTGATATTTTATTCAAAGCAATTATATTGATTGATTTTTTATGATTCAATTATATGTTTTATTCTTGTTCTAATAAATCTAGAATATTAATACATGATCTGTTTTCATATGATTGAGATTGAGAAATCCTCTTGTGTGAATTGATCTATCATAATTGGAAGGAGTTGCATGTAAATGTAGAGACAGGCCGATGTAGATCCTCTAGATTAAGGTCAAACCAAATAGCTAAATTCATAAATTGATAAAGCAATCTTAGGGGTTTTAACTAGAAAGATTTATGTTAATTAATTGATGGATTAGTTGCTAATAGTCTCAAGACAATTATTAACTTAAGATAGGAATTTTCACAGTCCAACAATCATTAATATAATTACATTATAAACGGTTAATAACTGATTGATTCTTAAGGTGATTTATCACCTATACACTACTATTTGATATTGGTTTTTCTTCTTATTATTCTAGTCCTAAGTTCAAAATTGTTTAATCTTAATTTTGCTTATTTGTTTAGGTTTATTTTTAATTACAACCAAAAATCTAATTCTTAGGCTAGATAATATAAAAAGGGTAACTACTCGTAATTACTATCTTCATACTTTTCAAAAAAAAATTACTGTCTTCATAAGATCAATATATACTTGCCTATGCTAGCTATAGCTACCCCGTGCACTTGCGATAAATTTTAATATTGGTATAGGAAATTAACTAATCAAGTTTTTAGATTGTTACTTTTTCTCTCTTGTACAAGCCACTGAATAGACACCTTTAAATAGGATTGAAATTTCAGGAATTGTGTGCGAATGCCATTGGGAGATACAAAGTATTTTTCGGTAGATATAGGGTTGCATCAAGGTTCAGCTTTAAGCCCGTTTCTTTTTGCGATAATCATAGATGTCATCACGTAGGACATACAAGATGAGGTGTCGTGGTGTATGTTGTTCGCAGATGACATTTTATTGGTCAGAGAGACGAAAGAAGAAGTTAATAGGAATCTAGAGATGTGGAGACGAACTTTGGAGTCAAACGGTCTGCGGTTAAGTAGATCGAAGACCGAATACATGGCATGCAGTTTTGCACAGAGTTCAGAGGACTACGTACAAGAAGTTCGGATTGGAACTCACGTGATAAACCAGAAGGATAGTTTTAAATATCTAGGTTCTATCCTACGAGAAGATGGAGATGTTGAGAGCGATATAATTCATCACATCCACGCTAGATGGGTGAAATGGAGAGTGGCAAATGGAGTCCTATCAGATAGGAAATTTCCACTAAGCCTGAAAGGAAATTTCTATAGGACGGCCATACGACCGGCTATGCTCTATGGCTCTGAATGTTGGCCTATGAGGATAACACAAGTGCGAAAGTTTGAAGTAGCGGAGATAAAAATGTTGAGATGGATGTGTGGTTGTACGATGTTAGATAGAATACCAAATAGGGTGTACAGAGAGAAGTTAGGCATCGCCGTTATCGGCGACAAGCTGAGGGAGTGGAGATTGCGATGGTTCGGACACGTGTGCAGAAGAAGTGTGACGGAACCAGTCAGGTGAGTTAAAGGGATTCAAGTTGAAGGAAAGCGAGGTCGAGGGAGGCCAAGGAGGACCTGAGAAGAGCAGATCAGACTGGACCTACAGGCGCTAAATCTATATGAGGATATGACACCCGATAGAAACAGTTGGCGACGCAGAATTTCGATATTAGACGTATAGGGCGCACAAGGGCGTGAGGGGTAAAGCGGGCTTTAGACTGCTCTGAGAATATGACCTGTGATTTGAAGTGAGAGAGACAAAGAGCTACAGGTCGACACTTAGAGTGGTCTAAAGTAGTAAATGTAGTAAATGTAATACGTGTTTATTTTTGTTTTTTGTTTATTGTTTCGACCTGTCATTCTTATGTGTAGCCCTTCACGAAATCGAAGGGCTACAAATTGGCTGTAGACTCCTAGTTTAGCGGATAGTCTGTCTGTCGGTCGACCGTACCTCTGCACGACCGCTTGCCCTCCTACTAAGCCCCATGAGGATACGACCTTGGCCTAAGATAAGTAGAACACGTTTAGGGTGGGCTTAGAGTCTTATATAAGGGATGATTAGGTTTTACCTCTGCTATAATAGATAGCAGACGATAGATTAGGAATAGGCCATATAGGAGGCGTCTATGTATATAAATATGTATTATTTACCAAGTGTACTTTTATGTTATTGGTATTCTTTTTATTTTATTGGTTTTTTCATTACGTTAATTTATTAATTTTAATTTTTATATATCACTGCTTATGCCTGCTCACATATTTACACTTTCATGTTTTTTTTTCATTTTCCTGTGCATCCTATAGGTTATAGTCTCCCTGCATATACATATATTGTTATACTTATACAGTGATGTACTTGCATTGGTCTAATTTGTTTGTTTTTGTTTGTTTGTGTTTGTTTTTGTGTTTGTTTTTGTTGTTTGTGTTTGTTTGCTTGTGTTTGTTGTTATTTGTTATTGCTCTTATCTTAGCTGGGGGCCTATCAAGAAACAGTCTCTGTATCTCTATCGAAAATGCGAGCATGACTGCGCACATCTTACCCTCCCCATACCCTGCTTAGGCGGGAATTTGAGTAAGTTTGGTTTGGTTTGATTTATTAATGTTCATTTTCAAACCAACAATGAGTAAAAACAAGACAACATATAAATATAATATGAATCTCATAATTTTAAATTCAACCTAATATCATTTACGATGAATATTTGTCTCAGACACTTTTATTTTATATATAAGTTTATTAAATAAATATGCATAAGATAAAAAAATTAAATAATTATGTTGCACATCATTAAGAAAACTTTAACTTGAAAAGTAACATTAAAAACTCAAGACTCAGATTCCAACTCGGTAAAAGTATCGAGTATGACAAACGGAGGGTTAGAGACCTTGAATTCGAGCAGATGACACGTTCAATTTAATGTTTTAATCCCTCAACAGCAAAATCTTTAACCTGCTTAACCACTAAGCTAGGCAGTTTCAGTGCTACTTCACTCGTTACATCATCTTCTGTCTCTAACACCCTGGACCCTATTTATTGCGCTTCACTTCACTGCTCAACACCTGTACCAGGGTCAGAAATTTTAGCTTTTTCTTAACTAATATAACATTTTTGTCAAAATATATGTTTGTATAAGAGGTTGTCATGTATATAAACTTCTGTGGGGAGCATAAAACAGAAATTCTCGTGAACAGGATAGGCACCAAATGTTCAATGAGGATATGTTCAGCATTCACATTCTGTTATTTAAGGAAATACATAATACAGATTTTGCGCGAACTCTTATACATAAATTGTACTTTCTATATTTCACCGAGCCTGTTAAAGACTCACGATCCAAAAGAACAGAAAAGCTTTTCTATCTGCACTGCGTTTTCCATAATAATTGGCTGAAGCAGCTTGCAACGAGAAGATAAAACCTCCATGATTCGTGTTCAGAATTCTGTGTAACGAAATCTTGAAACTAGGAACTGTGAATTTCAAGAAGAAATAAGCACCGACTTATATGAATAGTTACAGCATCTACAGGACATGCGCAAATATATGCTCCTTATTATCCCCAAGAAGGAAAAAAGAATAATTCCGTTTGGTGCAGACATGCATCAGGAACTCATCCGACTTTTCCTACTTATTCCAAGCAGGACCTAGGATTGTCTTCCACTATCAAAGAAAAGATAGCAAAGTCCTTCAGTCCAACGAGTTGGTTACCTCTTTGAGCAGGAAAAGGACATTGGCATATTTTTTAAGCTAGAAACATCAAACAACTCCATAAACCTTTGATCTGAAACCCTGGCCTTGGCAGCTGCAAACCGCTGGTATTCATCAAAGATAGATGACAGGCACCATCTTTGCAATTTTCTCAAGCAACCTACCACACAACCGGTTCGGTGCTGGAAAACAGAAAAGAATGCTTCCGTGTTTAATATATTGAGCTTGGAATACATATATATATATATATATATATAATATACATGTATAGTCATGCATCAATGGTCGACATACCTTTCCCCTTTTACAATGAATCAAAACTGGGTGATTCCTCACATCTGCATTATGTAAATAAACGGATAAGTATAATCCATCTATATAAAACTACCAAGCCATATTTCATGTATGATCCAGTATAGTTATTACCAAGAACAACTTTCAGTGCTTCACGAATTGTGTCCTCTGGGATGTTGACAAAAGGTTCCTGCAATACATCGAGGATATACATTACTTGGCTAAATACTGATATTTTCAATCGAAGTCAAAAATCACATAGAAGGAAGATAAAATTGGCCGTTCAATAATCAGGCCTAAACCACCAAGAACTTATCTATCAAATTAATTCAATCAGACAACTGCAATATAATTTGATCAACTAAGTCTACCATTTGGCCCATAGATACACATTGTTCTACTAACTCGGATGACCTGGCTGTGTATTGTTACATAAGGAAGCATGTTTTCTAATATTCAATATGTTCAGCGAAAAATCAAGTGTTTGTGGGACCACAATGCTCCAACAATTGTCCCACAATAACAATCCATTCAATGTGTGAGATAAGCACATCTTAGGTCATGATAGCTCAGTCACTATCCTGTGCAGTGACAAAAGGTATCAAACAAACGAAATTTAAGCATTCACAAATATTCCAATTTAAGTGGCAAATGCATGCACATTTTTTTTATTAGAAGTAACCAGGATAGATGCCAGAAGGCTAACAAAATTCCATTTTAATCTCTACTAGTCATAAAAATCATATGACAGTCATGACCCAGAGCTAAGAGCAGGAAAGGAACACCCAAATAAGGGGGAAGTCAGGAGCATACTCAATAACATTTAAATGAAAATGAACACCAAAATTGTTGAAAAGGGTTATATAAATGATGTTATAAGTCTAATGGATGCAAAACAAAGACTGCAATTAACTAAACAGGACAAAATTGGAAATGAATATCCTTCCAAATGCAGCAAACAAGGAGACATTAATGTCATAATTTAGAATTCAAATCATACAGTTCCCATCAGGAATAGAAAAGTAAATAACTCAGCGACCGATATACTCCCTCAACATAAAACGCTCAGCCTGCTTATCGTATAAGTTGCTTGTTCACTAAGATCAAGTAACTTGAATCAGCATACACTAGCAGCATTGAGTCTCATAAGCAGTTTCTTATGAGGCATTTTCTTTTTCCATACATCCAGGAGAATATATGATTGATGGCTAAAAATCATCTAATGCAAATTTTCCATATTATATCAACAATTCCAGAACTAAACTGGTCAGTTTCAAACAGGAATTATACTGATCAACTGTAACAACTCAAGAAGAATGAGTTGGTAATTTCTTTATTTCAACTTTAATCAATTCCTAAAATCTGCTAAATTTAATTGTGGAACTTCTCATGTCCAGCTTCTAATAGCAATGACCACTTTAGTTGCTCATAATCATGAGACTGAAGCTGAGAAAGCAAATCCAAGTGTGCAAGAATAAAGTAAAGTAACTGATAAAGGATCAATGTACCAACTTGTGAACAAGGTAACGGGCTGATAAGATAAATATTAGAAGTCCGCTGCATTGTTTTCTCTTTCATAATCAAGCTAAATTTAACTTAAATAGGAAAAGGACTTAGAGTTAGCATCCTCTAAGCACATGGAGTAATAAAGAACATCATATACATTGAAAAAGATCAAAATTCGGAATTACTCATAAATTTCGTTGCCCACAGAACAAGACAACAAGAGCATTTTGCTCTGTAGTTTGTTTTCTTACTTTTACAACATTTAACAATTTGAGTTCCCTGGGAATTTGCAGGGCAGAAGGGAAAATGCTTAGGTAGTTCAATCGAATATTCCCAAATGTTGGTACAATATCAGCAACTAAACTAGCGTCCAAAAGGGAGTAAGGTGTTAAGGCTGCAGATTTAGAAGTTCCATCAAAACGTTGAACGGGAGAGAATGAAATAAGAAAATGTGGGGAAATAAAAGATAACATAGAAGGAATAGGGTCCCCATTTATGAATGCTCCGTCACACATTGCTAAGTTGGACAAAACAGTCATTGAAAAATCAAACGAGTAACTGGATGTGATAATGACCATTTACGATAAAAGGCAAATTCCCATGTGCGCCATCAGAAATGACTCTACTACCTGAGAATCCCATTCTTCTTTCCGATTTCTTGCGATTGTTAAATATTTTACGAACTTCTGAGGACTACAAAGCAACAGGTACTGGTTACCGTATCAGTAGGAAACTGCGACAAGTATTAGCGGTAGAAAAGAAAAGGCAGAAAAAGATAGATATAGGAAGCACTAAATAAAAGGGGCAAACAATGAATATATATATATATATATATATAAATATATATAATAAAGCATCTAACAATACAAGACCTAAACATTAAAATCAGTAACATTTTCAAGACAACGTGAGGTTGAGCGAAACACTTGGGAGTTCTAGCAAAAACCAAGCAATAAATGGTGAATAAGAACAGAGAGCGTGATATCATTACGTCTTTTTCCCGTGGCCCACCCCACACTATATATCGGAGACGAGCAGAGAACAATGTTATATATCTATAAATATGTACTGTACACGTTAACAAAGAATATTTATTTAAATAAAGCCAGTCTCTAATTAAGCCTAATAATATCAATAAGACGCGAACCATTAACAAGCTTTTTGACCGGCAACAACAAGAACTGAACTGCATTGATTACATTTGAAACAGAAATAAACAAGCAATAAAAGGGAGTAGAATTTCCGCAGAAAGAAACAAAGGAAAGTGTCAATAATTGTTTTAGACCTTATAGCCTTCAATTCCGAACTGAAAAAGTCTGATCCCATTGGCCTTTAGAAACTCCATGTTTGCCTCTGGATATGGCTCGGGACATAGACATCTACACCAAATAAAGGAACAAAGGAACCCTAAATTTTTAACTGATTACTTGAACCCTACAACATATTATTTCTTACAGATAAGGTGAAAAGAAAAGAAGGCTTACATGATGGAGCGGAGGGAAAGAGTCTGGAGAAAGGAGAAGTTAGCGGAGTCAGGAAAGCCGGACCTGAAGACGCCATTATCAACCATGGAGAAATTGAGAGGAGGGATAAGGTTGAGGTCATCGGAGAGATCACGGTGATTGACGACCGCAACTTCGATAGTCCTGCACATGGTGTCAGCAGCATCACCGTGAGCGCCGGCTGCGTGGTGGTCCACTTTCATGGATGAATTTCTTTGAACAGAGATAGGAATCAGGAGGTATGTTCTGTTTGGGTATTGATTTGTTTTGCTTTTTATTTTTATTTTGTTTTTGCTTTTGACAGTTGAACTGAAAATCAAGAAAAGTGAAAAGATGCTACTCCCTCCTAAAGTTGAGAAGTTACTTATATAACGAGGGGGGATTTAGAAGACAAAAAGAAAAACATGAGCAAAAATTAAGACGGCAAGGTGCGTGCTGCATAGGAAAACTGAAATAGCAACTAAAAAGGTGCTCAGTGATTTTGTAAATTAATATAATAAGAAAACTAAAGCAAATATAAGCGTATATTGTTAACGTGATGGCGTCGCATGCAATGAGTCAGTAGGAATTGCGTTACACACGCCTTCTTTGAATTTTCCCAAAAACTGAATGAACTTTGATTATCTATAAAAAATTTAAATTTATTTTATTTTAATAATTTTTATTATTAACTTATCAATTATTAATTAAATGATTAATTTTTATAAATTAATTATTTTTATTTAATAATATTTTTAATTAAACTTTAATTTTTTATTATATATTTTTTAATTATATTTTAAATTTATTTAATCTTTAATTAATTAAAAATTTAAATTCCTTGCAACTTTAAATCCTAATTTTAAAATATTTATAAAATCGGACATTTCCTGGCTTTGCCGGATCGTACAAACAATCGCGCTTCTACTCTTCCTAGTCCAAGCTTCTCCCTTCGACTTTTCCAACTAACAAAGATAAGGAAGGCAGTGTTAGTCTACACACACGTTTTACTAATCACACCTAGGATCGTTCCAAAATCACCATCAACCACCACAGACAAAACCGAGAAACACATAATGACAACCCAGTTGCATTGAAATGATTTGCTGATAAATTAAAATGGAAAGGGGAATAAAGAGAACATTCTGGAGAATATGCGATGGGCGAGAGTGAATAGGAATATATATAATGAATTGTGGCGGGGAAGGCTTACTTAATTGTTATTGGCGTGCAGTGGCGTGGCGCAACGTACTTTTTAACTGTCGGCTAGTGGGTCATGGGTGCAATTTCGCTCAGAGTTTGATTGTCATTCAGCGGTTCGCCTGTGTAGATCCAAAATTTAGCAGTCGTAAAATAATTACAATTTTTTAATATTTAATTTTTTAAAAGTTAAAATTACTTTATTTCTATAAAATAATTAATAATTAAATCATAATAAATCTTAATTTATACCTTATTTCAAAGTTTAATATTTTGTATGTATCATTCGATCTATTTTTGAAACTGATTATCTCAACCATTATAGCCCTAAAGATTGGACCTCTAATAATGTTCCCAGAATAAGTTGGAAGAATTATGTAACCATTGCAGCAAAAGTTAGGCAAAAGTGTTAAATCCATAATGATTAAGTCTATTTATAATAAATTTTGAATATTTTAGTAATTTAATCAAAATTTAATTTAATTTAAATTTAATTTTTATTAGAATTGCTATTGAGCAAATTTTATATATAATAAAAACACTCAATACTCACAAGTATACAGATTGTAACTCGTAATATTAAAAGGTATCGATCCTAGAAAGAACTAGATAAAACGAATTAAACCTAACTTTGTATAAGGTAATAAAATATGATGTGAGTGAAAAATAATAACAAAAATTATAGCAATCAAATAACAAATATCAAATGAATTGCCAAAATTAAGTAAGGATGATCAAGTATGAATGAATAGGATTTTTTTTGGCTCTCCTAACGATTACTGAGTCAATTATGTATCGATCCTAAATTTTCGAAGAGTTTGATTACTCCCTATCAAGACCTAGCCATTTAACCCAAATTAAATATGAAAATTTTAGAATTGCAATATCTCAATTCATTACTCTTTATTTAACGTTTTCGATTAGTTTTGAAGTTATCTACTGAATAATCAAGTTCTCTTGTGACATATTAATTCACTATCTCTTATTGTCTAAATTAATCAAATTATTTTTGATTTACTTTCTCGATTTATTGTCAAAGTATAAACATGCACCATTAACCAAGCAAAGAAATTGTATTGAATCAATAAAGATTAAGTCATAAAACAAATTAAGAACAAACTCTAATCTGGAAATTTAGAATATCATAAACGTATAAGGCATCCAGAAATTCAGTTTATACATCAAGTAATACGAAAATAACAAAAGAGAAAGAAAGAAAAACCCTATTCAAAGCTTGATCTGGAAAACTGGAAATCTATACATCTTTCTCGATCTTCTTTGTCTAATCCATTTGTATCACTTGATGAAAATTTTTGCTATTTTCAAAGATTAGTAAGATTTATTTATCAAAACACCACTTTTTAATTTTCTTTAATGTTAACCTAGTCTTTTGACACAAAGGCAAACATCTTGTCATGAATGTCTCTCGGTTACTCAATTAGGCCACGTTTTATTAATTAGTTTGGTTAAAATATTATTATAGTCTTTTGACGTGAAGGCAAACATTTTATTGTAAATGCCCCTGGCCACTCAACTATATCATATTTTCAACTAGCTACTAGCTTTATTCATAACTCAATATTTGTTTTAAAAGTGCCAGTAGAATAGTTATTTATTTAACACAAATTTTTTTAATTCATATAGCCTACCTCATTTCTTTTTAGTTTATTATCCTCATGAAAGATTACTAATGATGCCAACTGATTCAATTGACTTATAATTATAAATGTATAGAGCAAATTTCCTAAAGTATGCAAACTAACGTCATATCCTAATTAACATGCATATTTAACCAAAGGTACTTAAAACATGAAATTCACAAGCTAATATGCCTTTTACAAATTCAATGACTATGTTCAAATCTAAACTACTTCCATCAAGTTATTGTCATTGACAAATTGACATAATTCATACATATGCGGCATGTGTTCACACTATGTCAACCTAATCAAAAGCTAACAATATGGTATTCAAAATTCACACACATGTCATGTCAATGCAAAATCCTCTCCAAACTTAGATAACACATTTTTCAATGTAAGAAAAGCAAATGACACATAAATGAAAATAACAAGAAAAGAAATAACAAAAAGAAAAGGGTAAGAGCATGAAATTAAGGATATTGAGGTGGTGATGGTGTTGGAGTTGGAAATTGGAGATACTTTTGGTCATGAAATTCCAGTAATTCACCCCATACAAAATAAAAATAAAAAATTCCAATAGGAGAAAACAAAATTTACCTTAGATCTTGGGTAGTCTCCCAAGTAGCGCTTAGTTAGTGTCATTATCTTGAAGCGCTATTCACATTTATGCTCAACTAAGGTCTATTATGAGTAGATTACGTCCACCTGTGTCATCCAATTTCGGTTTAGTAGCCTGTAAATAAGCTACATGTTGTAGTATAATTAGATGGACATAATTAATCAAATTAAGAAAACCTAGTAAGTTCAGTAATGTCTTTTTTTTCTTACAAACTGTCAATAAAATAAGGAATGATAAAACTCCCTGCATCGTCTATCGAATTCAACAACTTATCTTCTAAGAAGGTGAACTTCTCTTTTTCTACCTCTTCTTCTTCCTCTCCGTGAAAGAGACTTCTATATCTTCTTCAACCTTTATGTCCACTGTTATTTGTTCTTCTTCCTCTTCTTCATCAGCTTCTGGAACAGAGACTTCCCTTTATGCTTCGAACTCAATCTCCATTGTCATTTTTTCTTCTTTCTTTTGCTCCTTTAAATATTTGACTTCATCAATTCTCAAGAAAAAGTTGCCCTCATTTGGATTCTTTAATTCCTTATTCATATTCAATTTCACTTATTCATTAAAAATCCAAAGGATGAGGTTATCTTTATAGACATCTACCAAAGCTTTTCCGGTGTTCAGAAATGGTATGCCAAGAATTAGTGGATAGTTTCAATCCTCTTTAAAGTCTAGCAAGACAAAATCTATAGGAATGATAAACTTGTCTACTTTTATAGGCACATTTTCCACCAAGCCTAACAATTTCTTTATCGATTGGTCTCCGAATTGAATACATATAAAAGTTAGCTTCATATTTCCTAGCTGCAATTTCCTCAAAATTGACAAATGAATAAGGTTTATACTTATGCTTAAATCACATAAAAATTTATAAAACTCTAAATTACCAACTACATAATATATCGTAAAACTCCCTGGATGTGTCAACTGTGAGGGCAATTAGTTGATAATTAAGGAGCTGAAACTTTCCATTATGGCAACCATTTGATTATCATCCTAAGTTCGCTTGCTTGATAATATATCCTTGAGAGATTTCGCATACGTGGGTGTGCTCTTTAAAGTTTGCACAAAGAGCAAGGTAATTTACAATTTCTTTAGCTTTTCTACAAACTTCGCAAATTGTGTATCCAATTCATTCTTCTAAAGTCTTTATGGGAATAGTATTTTTAGTGGGAAAGGCGGAGGAGGAATATAGGGGATATCCTCATTCTTATATTCATTCATTTTCTTCTTCTCTTAATCTTCTACAAGGTGGGGTTTAGCTTATTTTTCCACTGTTTTTTCTAACTCTTTCCTATTCTTAAGTATGATAGCCTTAAATTGCTCTCTTGGAGTTACTTCCGTGTTACTAAAAAAGATTCCACACTTCTCACGCAGAATTCATTTGTAAGTTAGCCCAGTTAAACCTCTAAGTTGTGAATGAAAGAGACGTGGTTCTTAGTTACTTCTCTTTTAGGCTCTTCTGGGCCTCATCCATACTTATGATCTTATCTAATTTTGAATCCCATGAAATGGACTCATCTTGCTAAAATCGTGGTGGGCCTTGAATTGTCATTTGAGTCCTTACATTGTTAGATCAAAGGAAATCTGGGTAGTTCTGCTACCCCGGATTGTATGTGTGATAATAGTAGGTTACATAACATTTTAGTGGATAGTTCAGTATGTGTTTAGTTGTTAAATTGAATGATTAGTGCTGTTTAGGTCAAGATTGTGTTATTTAGTTATATATTTATGTTTTGAGTATTCTATAGGTTAGAGCATTCTATTGAGCTTAAATTTTGTATATTTGAGGTTCCTTGATATGTTCTTAGCATTTCATATCAAATATCGAAGAATGGAGAGAATTTGGAGGAAACTCAGAGCAAGGCCCAGGGCCACGATCATAACAGAAGCCTGGTAGTCTACCACGACGTGGGCCCATATGCCATGATCGTGACAAAAAAGCAAAAATTGAGTGTCACGATCGTGGGCTGCTAGACGGTAGATGCAGATTGATTTTTAAAATGCTACTTTTTGAGGGATATTTCGGACTTTTAGGCCCAAGTAAACCCTAGTGTTTGCCCTTAATGGAAAAGATAGAAAAAGAAAAGAATGAAGACCTAAAAGGGAGCTCCATTTTCTGCCACTTTAAGAAAGATCTAAGGAGAGAGGAAGAAGAAGAAGAAAGAAGGAGGATAAAGGAAGAAGGAGAAGAAGGGCTACAGTGCTGCTATCTTCCTTATCTATTCAGACCCTTCTAAGAGACATTTCATGTAATCTTTATTGTTCTTTCTTTTGAATTATAAAATGGATTTGATAATGATGGATTTGTGTTTGATGATGATGTTCTAAACTTCTTTAGGAATTTGTTCTTGAATCAATGTTAATGTGATTGCTTTTGAGGTTAATACATTAAGTGTTGTGATTATTTGTTGTATTTGCATGCTTTGGTAACAAATCGAGAAAGTGAAACAATAGCAAAACGAATAGATTGGGCAATGAGAGTTAAACAATCTAATGGATCACGCAAACAATCAAACTAAAAATTTAGAGAGATCTTGTGTGAGGACCTAGTAGTCTATTAGAGGGCTCAAGATCTGATTGGATTTGTGGGTTTTCTCTTAATTGAGAGATTTCAAATTTCATAATTAAATTAGAGGTTATGATTTAAAGTTTAATGCTTATAACTCGAGAGAGAGTAATCCACCCTTCAAAGTCTAAGACCAATACCATATTAACTCAAAAGTAATAATGTTAGCATTTAATGATAGGATAAATCCCCATTCTCATAATCGATTAATCTTCCTTGTGTGATTTCCATTGTTAATTTGGTAGTGCTCAATTTGATTCAGTGTATGTTAATTTTACATTTTGATTCCAATCAATCATCTTCACGTGTTTACTTTTTTGTTCAATTTTTATTTTTATTTTAATAATTCTTTAGGCCTTAGAATTAGATTAGTTTGACAACTCCTCAAGGGATCAACACCTCACATACTACACCCATAACCTGTGCACTTGCAGTATATTGTATTAAAACTTGGTTCAACAATGTGTTCAAATAAGGATCATTACCTACCCGATCAATTTATGCTTCTATGAAGTTACATTATTGCACGTTTTTGTTTTCCATTAGGAAGCATTTAACTTTGATGTGGCTTTCTTGTCTGCACAACTCGCACCCTTGCTGAATTGATTTCAATGGAGAGAAAGAGGCAATTGTCAGGTTATTCAATTACTTGGTAAGGTTATCATTCTTAGCTTACAATACTATCACTGAATTTGTAGCAATCATTCATTTGGGATTTTAAAAGGTTTATTGCTATATACTTCATTTTGATGTCTAAAAAAACTATTATTTTCCTTATCTTTAAACAAATCATGTGTTAGTTGCTCTGCTAGTTATGTAATTCCTTGATGATAGGTGTTAAATCCAGGCCTCAAGAAGTCCATAAGGGTCCTTCGCTCTTCGTGATGTATTTCCCTTGTTATTTATCATTCCATCCCTTCTTGGTGTTTAGTTCTTTAGATTTCTAATTCATGCCTTGTGATATCTAGATTGATGTGTCTTTTACTTCACATCCAAACTTCCTTCTATCTTTTTTTTATCTCTTGGTATTGTGTACCTCAATCATGCAAGAAAAAGTAAAAATTCCTTAAATCAAAGGAATTCAAATCATCCTAATGCTAAAATTCTGCAGCAACGGTGCCAAAAACTTGTTGAGCAAGTTTTACTAATATAAAACCCTCAATATTCCGCAAGTTCACGGATCGTAAAGCGTAGTAGTTGAGGTGTTAGTCCTATGAGCAATTAGCTAAACTAATTGTATCATAACTTTGTCTAAGGCTATAAAAAATTTGATTAAAATGAAAATAAAACTAAACAAAAAATTAAGCAATCGAGTATGGATTAATTGAAATTGAAATTCCAAAATTAACACAAGTAAATCAAAATAAAGCACTAACCACTTAATAAATGAGATATCATAACAATATAAGATCAAACAATTATGAGAAGATGGGATTCATTCTATCGTCATTTTCCTACCTTAATCAATTTTGATCTAGTTGGTATTGATCCTAGATTTCCAAATGGTTAATTATTCTTTCTTAAGATCTAATCATTAAACCCTAATTAATAATCCCTAATTGAATATGGAATTCCAATTTTGTAATTTCTCAATTAACAAAAACAACCTACATCTCTAATTAGTCCTCAAGCCATCTAATTAGCAATTGGGTCTTCACACAAGATCTCTCATCATATAATTACCGATTTGATATTTATGTGATCTATTAGGTTGTTAATTTTATTACCTATCCTAATCATGTTACTATCAATTAAATCTATCGATTTATTATTAAAGTATGTAAAAACTATAAATATCACAATACCCAAACAATCAATTAACATCAAAGCAAATAACTCACAGAATGATTCAATAATCAATCCCAAAATGAAGTTAGAACATCATTAGCAACATATTCAACACCCTCAAATCCAAAGCATACATAAAGATGAAATGAATAACAAGATGATATAAAAAATAACTTGAGATGGATGGGTTGGAGTGGCTGGACAGTAGCTGGTTGAAGCTCCTCCTCTCTTCTCTCCTTCTTCTCTCTTCCTTGTGTTCTTTCTCAAGATGTTAAATGGAGGCTAGGTCTCATTAGGTTCATTTAATGTTCTTATATAATTCTTTTGTCATTTAGAGTAAAAACTAGGTTTTACTCAAGCCAAAAAGTCTAAAAGACCCTCCAAATATCAAAATAGAAGGAGATCTTCCACATTTAGGGAGCACCTGTCATGATCGTGATAGGACCCTGGGAAAATTGCTTTCTCTCACAATCATGACATAGTTGTCACGATCATGACCTAGTTTGATCCTTTTCTATCATGATCACGACAAGGTTGTCATGATCGTGACGCTGTGGGAGACCTTCTGTCACGAACGTGACAGGTATGTCACGATCATGACCTTGTTCATTTTATCAAAGCTTTCTCCAACTTCCTTCAATCTTCTTCATCTGAGTTCATACACTAACGAACATATCAAAAACCTCAAGCGAATAAAATTAAAGTCCAATATCATGTCCTAAACCACAAAACACTCAAAATTATAAACACACTATCACATTAACATAATTCTAAACCTAAACATGCATAAATAATCTAATCAACATCTAAAAACACACTAAAATACTTACCAAAACATATTATAAACTAAAACTATCAACATATCTACACTTAAACTTTTACTTGTCCTTAAGAAAAAACAAAATAAATACAAACTACATATCAAATAATAACACATACATTCATGTATATGCAACAATGATACAATGACATTTAACTTCACGAAATTATTTTAACTCCAAACAATAATCAATCAAGTTATTCCAATATATTAACTTATGCAATATGTGGCTATGAACTTTGGATTGAATATACATACTAATCAAGACCTTAACATCATATTCATTCACCTTAAGCACTTGTACAGATACATTGATAATTAATAGTCAATCAAAAGTGCAATTATCACTATGTAGTTTTTTATTAAACTTCTTTCTATTTTCAAAGATCGGTAGGATTTATTTATTGAAACACTACTTTTTTATTTTCTTTAACATTGACCTAGTCTTTTAATGCGAAGGCAAACATTTGTGATGAATGTTCCCCAATTACTCAACTAGGTCACGTTTTACTGATAGGTTTGGTTGGAATGTCATTCCAAACTTTGACACGAAGCCAAAAATTTGTGATAGAATGTTTGCTACTAGCTACTAGCTCAACTAGCTACTAGCTCTATTCATAACCTGAAAGCCAACAAAATAGGTATTTATTAAAGATACACATTTTTTTCATAAAGCACATAGCCTACTTCATTTCTTTTAGCTAATAGTCCTCATGAAAGGTTACCAATGATGTTAATTATTCAAATTGAATTATAATTATAAATGTATGAAATAAATTTCATCAGGTGAACGAACTAATGTCATATCCTAATTAACATGCATATTCAACCAAAGATACTTAGAACATAAATTTCATAAGCTAATATGTCTTTACAACTTAAAAGATTATGTTCAAAGCTAAACTAATTCTATCAAATTATAGCCATTAACGCAATCACACAATTCATAATTATGCTACACATCATATCAATCTAAACAAAAACTAACAAGATGATATGCAAAATTCATAATCATGATGACAAATGTAAACCTCCCCATACTTGAACCACACATTGTCTTCAATGTAAGGAGAACAACAAAAAATAAAAGAAATTAAAAATGACAAGAAAAATTAAAAATAAAAGGAAAAGAGAAAGGTTAGAGAATGAACTCGTTATGGTGATTGAGGTGGTGACAGTGATGGTGAAGAAATTTGGAGATACTTCTAGCTATAAAGTTCTAGCGATTCACTCTCTACAAAATGAAAATAAAAAAGTACTAATAAAATAAAATAAATAAAATTGATCTTAATTCTTGGATTGCCTCCCAAGTAGCACTTAGTTAACGTCAGTAGCTTGACTTGCTCTTCCATCCATACTCAGTTTGGGTCAATTATGAGTAGCTTGCTTCCACCTATGTTGCACGATTTCAGCTTCACATCTTATAAATAAGCTACATGTTGGAAGATAATGAAAAGGACATAATCAATCGAATCTAAGAATCCAAGTAATCTTTTACAACAAACTGTCAACATAATTGGGAATGATAAAATCCCATAAATCTTTAACAAAATCAAGAAGTTTGTGTTCTAAAACAGTAAATTGCTCATCATCTTATGCAATCATCATCATCCACTCTTCTGTTTCAACTTCTTGAGCAGGGACTTTTAAATATTCCTCAAACTCTATATCCCTTGTCACCTATTCCTCGTATCTTACTTTTTCAAAGCAGCGATTCTCTTATGCTTTGATATAATCATCCATTATGTCTATCTTCATGCAAGAACTACTTTCTTTCAAATTGTTCAAGTCTTTGTTCATACTAAACTCCACATGTTCATCACCAATCCAAAGGAGCACCTTGCCTTCATAAACATCTGTCAGTGCTTTTCCAGTGTTCATAAAAGGTCATCCAAGAATTAGTGGACAGTTGTTATCCTTTTCAAAATCTAATACAACAAAATCCAAAGGAATAATAAACTTGTCCACCTTTATGTTAACATCTCCCACCACGCAAAATGGTTTCTTTATGGATCGATCCACCAACTGAATAAGCATCAAAGTTGGCTTCACATCGTCGAGCTTCAATTTCCTAAAGGTCGACAAAGGTATAAGGTGTATACTTGCACCTAAATCGCATAAGCATTTTGCAAATTCTAACTCACTAACATATTGGGTATTGTGAATTTTCCAAGATCCTTCAGCTTTGAAGGCACGTAAATGGTGATAATAGAGCTATAGCTTTTGGTTAGTGCTACCTTTTGATTCTCTTCCCAAGTCTGCTTCTTTATTAGCATGTCCTTCAGGAATTTGGTGTACTTGGGCTTGTACTCCAATGCCTCAACAAAAGATAGATTGATTTGCAAGGTCTTTAATTTCTCCACGAACTTTGAAAATTATGAATCTAGTTTATTCTTTTGTAATCATTGAGGGTATGGAATCTTGGATGGATATAGCAGAGGGGCAATGTAAGGAGGGTACTCACTCATTTCTATGTCCTTCTTCTTTCTTTCTTGGTCTTCTTCTAGGTGGGTTTAAATTGTTTATCCACTGGTTACTTGAAATTTTCCCATTTATAAGTGTGATTACTTTGAGTTGTTCCCTTAGGTTTGCTTCAGTATTTCTCTGGAGACTCCCCACACTTCTTGTTGACAATGTGTTTGCCAATTGACTCATTTGGACCTCTAAGTTATGAATGGAAGAGGTATAGTTTTTAGTGACTCGCTCAAACTTCTCTTCTAATCTCTTATGATCTTCATCCATGTTTACGAGCTTGTCCAAAATTTTGTCCAGCTTAGAGTTCGTAGAATTAGGTTTCTCTTATTGAAATCCAGGTGACCTTTGAGATTAAAAATGACCTCCTATATTGTTCAACTAAGAAAATTTTGGGTGGTTCTTCCACCTAGGGTTATAATTATATTAATAAGTGTTGTTTTTTCATTCTTGACCAAATTGTGTATCTATGTTGTTGAGTTGCTTCATGTTGTTATTTTACATTAAAAAACAATTAACGATAAAATGGTTATTTTACCCGCATAATTCACATCAATGCTGAATTACTCCAACTTGAGTGGATGAAGACGCTTGGAGGCTATTAAGTTGTCTTGTTAAATTGTCAATCTTAGCTTGCATTGTTGTCATTGAATCGATAGCGATGACTCCTTTATGATCTCGAAAAGTCAAATGCTATCTACCAAAAAAAGTTGTAGTTCACCATCTCTTCTGGCAAGTCCTCAGCTTCCTCAACTACTCCACATAAGAGATCTTTTAGAAACTGCATCTATGTTGTCTCTCGTGGTTGGATTAACTCCATTGTAAAAGGTTTGCAAAAGGAATTATTTGGTTAAGTTATGGTGAGGGCACCTCCTTTGCAAATCCTTACACCTTTCCCATTCTTCATAAAGTGACTCCTCATCATTTTGTTGGAAATTTGTGATCTCGTTTATCAAGTTTTTCCTCTTAGTGAAGGGAAGTACTTGTCCAAAAATGCATACACCAATTGCTCCTGAGGTGTGATGTTTGCAGGGCTTAACGAAAGTTACCATGCCTTAGCTCTATCCCTTAATGTGAAGGGAAAGAGTCTCATCCTAACGACATCTTCCAATATTCCAAGAAATTGGAAAGTATCACATATTTCCAGTAAATTCACTAAATGAGCGTTAAGATCCTCATTAGTTACCCCATAAAACTATATATTGGTTTACAGCATGTTTAGCAAAGATAGCTTAATCTTAAATGATCCAACTTGAGCCGATGGTCTAGTCACGCCTTGATGTGCGGCAGTGAACCTTGGTCTTATGAAATCCATAAGAGTTCATTATTAGTCTCCTTGATTGAATTCTTCTGCCATTGTTTATTCAATCTCTTCTTCTTGGCATCTTGCTCTTTGAATTGCTCATTCTAATTGGGTGATATCAAGTGCTATGTCGTAACATAAACATAAGAAAGGCAAGAAACTTCCTTAGAACAAAGGAATTTAAATAATCCTAAACTAAATCCCCAGCAACGGTGCAAAAAACTTGTTGAGCAAGTTTTACTTATACCCTTAATGTTCTACAAGTGCAGGAATCGTAAAGTGATATTTATAGGTTGCATAATATTTTAATGGGTAATTTAGTATGTTTTTACTTGTTAATTAGATTATTTGTGCATGTTTAGGTTTAGAATTGTGTTAATGTGATTATGTGTTTGTGTTTTTTAGTGTTATTTGGTTTAGAGCATGTCATCAGGCTTTAATTTTATGTGTTTGAGGTGTTTGATGAGTTTGTTAGTGTTTGAGATTAGGGAAGACTGGAGAAGATTTGGAGAAAGTTCGAAAGAGGAGCTAAGACCACGATCTTGACATGCCAGTCACGATCATGATAGAAACAACCCAGCAAAGGCCAAGATTTACTCGAAATAAGAAGGTAATCGATTACGAACCCTTAGTATGCAAAAAATTGTTATGCCTCCATATTTGGATTTTAAAATATTAGAAGCTAATGGGTTGAGAGAACAAGTTGAAAATTTAGGGTGAAGAACTCATTGGCAAAATTTTATGCGCTTTAACTATGTCAGTTATGAAGAACTCAACTTGGAGTTCTTCACCTCCCTCCAATTTGAGCATAATAACCCTAAGGATCATATGTCAAATAGTATTTGACAAACCAAAAGTAACAAGTGTTCGGTTAAGGAACTTTTTATATTGTGGTGCATAGACCATAGCATCCAAGTTTGCACATCCACTTATATCTTTAACGCTATTATTACTACTCCAAAAAAGAAAAGCAATAATTTGAGCATGGGGTACTTGATTACAATTATAGCGGAGTATTATGATGTCAATTGTGATGGACTAACTATACATTTTCTTGAGTTCCTTAACACTCATCACTTAACAAGAGCTGAGATCTTAAAGTGCTACAATATGGAATTTCATGATATCAATGCAAAATCTCATGTTAAGAACTGAGTAGGGTAGGCTAGTTTGAATTCAGCACCACCATATCAAGAGGAGGAACCAACCAGCGATGAGTTAGGAGGGGAAGAGAGGGTCAGATGGGAGAAGGTACTTGAAGAAATTTCAAACACTAACAGAGCTATTGCAGATAATGCCAAGGTATTAAAGGAGATAGAAAAGAAACAAAAAAAACTCTAGGAGCAGCTAGTCCGTGCCTTCCTAGATATATATTTCCCTCTTATGAAGGGTCTTCTATCAGTGCTTTTCTGGTGTTTATAAAGGGTCATTCAAGAATTAGTGGATAGTTCTCATCCTCTTCGACATCTAGTATGATGAAATCCATAGGAATAATGAACTTTTCCACCTTTATATTAACATCTTCTACCATATTAAACCGTCTCTTTATGAATCAATCCACCAACTAAATAAGCATCGAAGTGGGTTTCGCATTGCTAAGCTCCAATTTCCTAAAGGTCGATAAAGGCATAATGTTTATACTTATGCCTTAGTCGCCTAAGCATTTTGTGAATTCTAACTTACCAACCGCATAGGGTATTGTGAAGTTTCCATGATCCTTCATCTTAAAACGCATATGAATGGTGATAATAAAGCTAGAACTTTCGGCACAACAACTCAATTTTCATGACACATAATCTATAATTCACATATTAATCACATTAAAAAAATCATTTATACCCAGAAATGTCAAATGAGTGCATGAGCAAATTATTGTAATGTGTGCAATGATCAAATTCACGTATGTGTATACTAATATTATGCATGAGTATGAAATGCATTTTTCTCATCTCTCAATAATATTTCTCATATACAATATTTCCGGGCTCTAACCCTTAGTATGAGAACGAGATATTATAATTCTCTCCCCTTAATAAATTTTGTTCTCAAAATTCTTATCTGATTGATCAAATTGATGGGGTATTGTTTGTCTCATAATCTCTTCCATTTCCAATGTAACTTATCCACTTGACTGTTCTCTTCTAAGTGATTATAGTCGATGGAATCACTAGGTCTTTCAATTTCTTATTAAGATATCTTTCTCTCTTAACTGATTCCTCAATATATCTCTTATTACTTGCAAGATTCACTTCCTGTGCCGACACTACATCTATCAGATCATACCAATATCTTCTATACCTACTCATGTAACATAGTGTGGATCTAATATATCCTTATTGGTAAAACTAACTTAAGTCAATGGTCCAATAATAGTTATACCGAAATAAGATCCCATATCTCCTTTTGATCCTTATTTATTAAATATGTCATATTTAATCATAAAGTTTCTCAAATTTTACAATCAAGTTTAACTTAATTACAACATCTTTGCTGTTTTCAACTCGTTCTTTATGTTTAATCCATTAGGTTCCTAAATATGTTGGCAATGGATACAAACTATAACCTTAAATCATATTTAGGATTAGAAAAATTAAACTCCTTTAATTTATCTTTAATTCTCTAATTAAACAATTTGTATTTATCAAGATTTGTGTCTAGCGAAACATCATGACCACCCAAATATTTAGGAATATCAAAGTGGTTTGATTAACCTTTTAATGTATGATTTTTTTCATATAACTTAATCTTTTCATCATGCAATGTTCTAATTAGATATAGAGCATGAAATTAATTTCTACTCTATTTTGATTCCAATGATATTTTTTTCCACCATTAACTATTGATTCAATTAATAACATTTGTAAACTATTTAAAAATGTCATTCCACCTTGCCCAAGGATTTCTCGAATCAATACTAATTGAGAATAATGAAACATTTTCCCTAATTACTTTAAGGTGAAGAATCTTATCTTGATCACTCAACTGCCTCCATATAGTTCATGCTACATCCAACGACTAATGACTTAATTACCTATGATTAAAACAGTTTATAAGTAGTATCAAAACATAACAATCCCTATAAAAGATAACTTTGGACATCTTAAGTTAAATGATCACTTATACAAGTATCATAACGAGAATTTTCATAAACATACCAGTAATGTTCCAAATGGATTTTTCATATGGGCTTAGTTTAGTGAACTTATTCACTAACAAGCACTTGCACTTTTATTTAAGTATCTCTATATTGAGGCCTATAATTAACTACTTCCTTCATAAGGAAAATATAATGTGTGTTAGTCTTTTTACGTTATATTAATGTCCAGTCTTATTAGAATAATTACTAGGAATAACTTAAGAACAATATATTAATGCAATATGAATAGCATAATTATAATCTCATCATAATTTCATTTGTAATGTATAATTATCCCATGGGCTTTATCTTATATGTCTAAATATGTATAAGATAAAGAATGTCTTTAAATTAATTGGCCACTAAACTACACCAACTGATTCACTATATGGTATAAAGCAACATCAAAAAATGCAATTTGCCTCAAACTTTTCACAAAATATTTAAGATAGTCTAGAAAAGAATCATTTTATTAACCTTTTATTAATTAGACGTAATATTTTTGTTATTTTAAAGTGCATAATATATCATATCACTTAATATATCAAATTATTACTTAACTAAACATTTATTATTTATTTTAATTTTAAAAAACAATATATACCTATGTCTTAATCTAATCATAATTCACCTTCGAATGATTTGAGAAATTTTGTTTATAACTGAACCATAACATAGATATAGGGGGTTGAAAAAGATGCTCTAGGGAGACTTATGTGATCTTCCTAGTTTAACTGATATATGCTTAAATGTTGATTCATTTGATTTACGAAACTTACATGTAACGCATAGAGCAGGCTTTACTACACACCCAAGATCGGACGTGAAAGGATTAAAAATGAAGATAATGCGGAATACCTGATTTGGTTCCATCTAATCTTTAAGAGCCTTTTCAGCTACCAAATGAGCTCGAATCTCCTTGGGACCTGTATAAGAAACGTTCACCGGCTCAAGATCTAGGCCTTTCTGTAGTTTCCTTAATACACGAGCGCTGTTAAGGTGAATTGCTTAAGCAACTACAGGAGACCCCCTTACATATATATAAGCTTCCATATTGGACTTTCCCATTACAAGGCCGATACAGTCCAGGTCCACACTGAAAGGGATCCATTTTCCATCCGGACTTTCACCCATTAATTTAGATCATTTATTAGGCCACTTTATTATTTTTATCTGGATCAAATTACGTCACTTAACCGTGCTTTAGTTAAAAACCAAATTACAATTAATAGTTGTCCATTGAATGGAAAATTGACAAAATTGCCCTTAGGGCAAAAATGTCTAACCTTAAAAATGCTTAAGATACTCACTTTAGCTCAAATTTGAGTTTAGGTACATTTTAGAAGTGAAGGAACTAAAGTGAGCCGAAAGCAAATTTATTGAGCCATCTTCTTGATATTTATACTCTATTGTCTTCATGGAGCAAGAAGAAGAAGAAAATGATAAGAAGAAGAGACAAGATAGAGCATAAAAAAAGGACATCACATAATTAAATAGGCAGTTGTCCATCTAACCTAGTTTTACATTCTTTTTAACTTAGCTTTTTAAGGTATAAAGGAAATGCTTGTGTGATGGTTATAAAAATTAAAAAATTACAGCAGTCGTAGATTACAATATGGAGACACATCATGCTACCAAAGGAGCTAGTTGTCTATACATTTTAACATAGATTTTGTGGAGATGAAATGAGGGGTGAGTAATGAAAACATCAAGCTCCTTTGGGTTTAAATGCCACTTGTCCACTCTCATTTTAACCTAGCCTTTAGAGAATAGAAAGAGAGTGTGGTCGACTACATAAGAGAACGAAGAATCTAGAATAAAATGAGGAAAAGGGTAGCTGGATGGGAATACTTGAAACACAAGACACCTATCCATTTTGCTACATTTTTAACCTAGCTTTTATTAGTGTAAAGGGAGTGTGTGTGCTGGCTAAAAAAAGAAAATAGAAAAAACCATGTGTGTGTAAGTGTTGGAGAATAAAATAAAGAGTAGTGTCAGACAAAGTGGAGCGGGTGTCTGCTGCAAAGAGGCTGCATTTGGAAAATGGAACAAAAGGTGGATGGTTGGACAAATTTAGACAGCAGCTGATTAATGTTATAGCCCTCTTCAATTTGCAACAAAAGGAGTGACGGCTGGACAAGGAGATAGTAGTTGAACCTCCATTGTCACCATTCATCACCATCTTCTTGTTGCTTTTCAAAGTAGGAAGTAGGAACAACGAAGACAGCAATGAACAACAACTATTTTTCATTAATTTCTCTTGGTTTTTCAACATAAATGAAGGATACAAAGGCTAATTCTTAGAGCTTGAAGGAAGAGATGGAAGGCTAACGTCCTGAGGCTACTTCAACATTGATATCGAAGCCAAGTCATAGTTAAGTTATTTCATCTTGTTAACGTTGTTAATCTCTTTTCAGATTGTTGTGTTGTTTGTGTTGATTGAATCAGGTTTTTGTATGAATAATGTTAATACATTATTTGGATTGTTTTATTATAAACCTATTGCTATAATGTTGAATGTAATCCGTAATTGTTACATTTGATGTTTGTTAGTAGCATATAATTGTCGGAGTTATGTAAATATAGTGCCCTAGAAAGTAAGGGAATTTACTTATAACTTAATTTTCTTCCAGTTCCTTTTTTAATGAAAATATTTATTATTAATAAAACAAAAGAGTTTGGTTTTTATGAGCATTATATATCTAGTCATAAGGAACTGAGATTCTTTTGTAATTAATAGACATATACATAGAGATGTATAGGAAATATGTATATTATAAGAATCTAAAATAATGGATTAACAATTGAATAATCAAGTTGGTCGCTTGATTATGGTTTAGACTGTAGTGTTGCGATTTATCTCCGTGTAAGTAAACGAGTTTACTTTAAGGAAATGATGAGTTTCATCTCATGATAGTAGTTGCCTATTGATAATGACACTATTAAATGAATCTAGAATAAAGTATGTTTATAGAGAATAAAGTGGACCTTTACTTTAATCTACAACTTAAGCATACATTTATTATGGACCACAATCTTGATAAGTGCTAAGCTCATATGTGTTTCATTATAATTCTTGATATGATCGGAATAGATTTATACAAAGTATTAATTTAGTGTCTGCATGTTGGAATTATTAATTGCAACATATATCAGGGAATATTCACTTAAATAAAGAGTTTATAGTGATATCATCACTTCTAAATGTTTTATGGAGATTGGTGATTAAACTAGTGCCAGTAGTTTGATGGACAAGCTACCTATCGAGTCTTGACACCAAGATGAGATCTTGTGTGTTAATCACCGTATAAAGTAAAACAGGAGATCTAGAAGGAGAAACCAACATAAGGGTAAAACGGTAATTTTACCCTTTATTGTGTGGATGGCTATAATATGATTCATATTAGAGTTTGCAATTCGACATACTGAAACATGTGTTTCCATAATATTTAGTAGTTCGATAGTTCAACTAATTGTCTTTAATGGAATGACATTTAGTTAATAAGCTAGAATTAATTCTAATGAGATTAAATTAATTCTGGGCTTATTGGAGCTTGAAT
>JANZXP010000004.1:21104655-21125049 GCA_027576715.1 Erythroxylum flavicans | reverse complement strand
ATCATCTTAATATTTGTATTCCTATTTGTCTTATTATTATTATTATTATTATTATTATTATTATTATTATTATTATTATTTTGTCTTCTAAACTTGCATCACATACTTGAGGTTTTTTTAACTCTTCATATCTCATTTATCTGTAGGTCTATCGAAAACAACCTCTCTATTTTGTAAAGGTAAGACTGTCTACTATCAGACCTTCTCAGATTCTGCAGGTATAAGTAGATTTGGGACCGTTAACCTCAACTCGAGTTTTGGTTAGCAAAGTGGTATCAGAGCGAACTTATATGTGGATGAGTATGGAATGATGAAGTGTTTACGGTAAAGTAATATAGAAAATTGGAGTGAACTTGGTGTTAAAATGTAAGTGAGTTTTGGACAAACAGAAGAAAGGAGGAAGAAAAACACAGTAGAGCATGATTGTGCTGATTATGCTCTGTTGTGTTTTTCTTCCTCCTTTCTTCTATTTGTCCGAAACTCATTTACATTTTAACACCAAGTTCACTTGCACGATCGCGACTTTGCTGAAAAATGATGGAAGTCACGATCGTGCAGAGAGAAGATAGAAAGTTGCAGTCGTGCACTTGCACAATTATGACCCGAGAGACTTTATCAAAGGGTGTTGTTTGGATGTTTTTCAACTTAATTCAAGTAAGGATGTTACCATATGAGGCATGTAGGTTTAAATGAGGTCTTAAATGAATTTAAGAATGAAGGGATTAAAGTGAAAAAAAGGGTTAAAAGAAGGTTTTGAAGGTGTTGTAAATTGTTTATGAAGAGTATTAAAGAAACATACATGAGAAATTGTTATTGAACATGCACGATACATGATACATGATACATTCATAAATGTATTTATGACCGATGATTCTTATGAAAATGCTCATGAGTGACATATAAATCTATATGATTGCATATAGAGGAGCACGTCAAGCGACCGCTTCCAGACATTGCTACAACTTCAAGGCAATAAGCTAAAGGGAGCATTTGTGAGTCAACCTAGATGATCTTCCTAGGATTGATTGATTGATTTTGTTTAACTTCCAATTATTGAACTGTTTGTCATCTGTATATGTATTCCAGACTTTAAAGGTCCGAGGAGTTTGATATTTGGGAATGTATTGGAAGTGTTCTATTTGTGTATGAAATTTGAATAATATCTTTTTGCTACTGAACTCTAATTGAATTATGAATACTCAACGAAAGTTGAATGCCGAACTGAGGTCTGATGAACATAAGATTTAGTCTGTGCATCATAAGCAATTGCTAATTATGGCATATTCTGCTATCTAATGCATTTTATTAAATGCATGATCAGTTAAAGGCGTTGTGATCAGAGTAGCCAGTCTGAAAGAGCTTTAAGCTCAAACTCTGTACGTAGAACTTTGCTCCGTGATTTCTGTATCTGACTGAGCTCAATGGGCCAATATTTGTATCTGGATTTGAAAGGCACCCGGTCATAATAGATAATAACAAATCTGGAGTCTCATATGCATATACATTTGTATATTTATGATTATGAAATATATGCTTGTGAAATCTTTTCTAAAGTTGTGATGTTAAAGTGATATGCCATGATAATGTGAGTGATTGGGTTGTACAAGTTCTGAAAGAATGTATATGGTGTGTATGACATTCATTATGTCTTATTGTGATGGAAAATGTTGTGAAATTGGTTGGTTGTATGATATTTATGTGTTTGCCTGGAGTGAGAACATTAATGATAGTTCGCTCATTGAGTTCGTAAAACTCATCAAAAATTACGCGACTTTGTAGGTACGATACAAGAGACCTAGATTTATAAGATCTTCGAGAAGAATATTTTGTACTAGACATGATTTAAAGGTCTGTCAGTTGGCATTTGAGGAGTTGTAGTTGTTTTTAAGTAATTTACATATGTCATGTAGAACTTGTGTATAATGGTTGTAAATATTAGTTTTAATGTCTATTATGTAAAACTTTATGAATGAAATAAAGAGATGAGGTTTTTAAGTGTTGTATTTTCTTTATGATGCCATTTAAGAGATTAGGTTTGATCCAGCATACCATTGTCATAAGTTATGTACTTGAATATCCTCTGGATGTTCGGGTATGTACCCTAAGGTAGTGGGATACGACAGTCTCTTCTTAAACAAAGCACTCAAGCATTTCATTGCCCAGAGTTTTGGTGATTCAAATATATCTTTCTATATTCTCTTGTCTAAGTCCTTGAAATATAAGTTTGGGTGGGGCTAAAAGGATCTTTTTTTTGTCCAAATATACTTTATCATTTTTCTTAGCAATGCATTTAGTTAAAGCAGATCTATATTTCCATTATAAAGTTTGTGCTCATGTCTACTATCACTCCCTCTTCTTATTAGTTTTACTACACCAATGCTCCCTCATCCATCTTCCTTCAATTAACTCTACTTGACAACTCAGATGGTACAAACATGTTTAGATGTATCAAAATTTTATAGTGAGTCTTTTAGGATAAGCAACATTGCAATCCCTTCAAGGTTGTCTCATTAAATCCCTTGTATATTGATTTATAGTAGTATAATCCCTTCAAGATTGTCTCATTGAATCCTTTGAATATTGGTTTATAGGTTGTTTTCTGCAGGTATATAAACCATTACTTCATAAAAATTTGGTTAGGATCCATATTTACTACTACCATTATGCAAAAATCATCACTATAAGCTAATAATTGCTAGAAGGTGCCTATAATGATGTCCATATGACTATCGAATCCTTTGCACCTGGCTCTTTATGCACTTGTATTACTAAGAAATGGTTGGATGGGAAGACCTTTCTTTTGCTTCTTGTAGTCCTTAGTGTCAATATCTTCTTATCTCTTTGGATTAAATGTTTTTCGCTCTTAATTAAGCTTTTTTTAAGACTTTTAAGCAAACACCAGAGTTTCATCCAACAAAGTAATCTTGATTCCTAAATCAATACAAGTATGAACAGACAAAATGTTTAGAGTTAGAGAGAGGCATTATTCCATTTCTAAATATGTTTTGTCCATTATAAAAAAAAAAGTTATATGACTTAGGATGAACAGGTGAGGTCCTTCCTTATTTTAAGGGAAGGCAACGGATAAATTGTAAAGTGAGTGAAAATAAGATGTTTTGAGGATTAGTTATTGTAAGATGAGTTGGAGTGTCAATGATATACATTAGGGGTATTAATAGTGATGTATTATACTTGTTCCACTGTATAGCAAAGAACCATACGAAATTTTTAGTTCATTCAAATGTGCAAGGGTAATGAAACAAAAAGGAATCTTTTTGAGTGCAAAATTGGTGTGTATACTAAGCTTCCTATGCAACTTTGTAGTTGTAAAGAGAGTGGATGTATTTTCCTGCTAATTATATGAAGAGTTAAACTGCAGATGTATATTTTTCAATTACAAGGCTGCCCTCTTTTCCGTACAAGTATGTTGCTACATGTGCTTTACCAAGCAAGTTGGTTTTTCTTGTTAAATTAATAACAGGCTAGTAGGCAAAGTGGTTGGAGTAGTCAATAACTACGAAATGTTTGTTGGATTAACTAATCTACCTTTGGGCGAACATGTTATGTATCGAAAACATTTTAATCATGCAAGTTGGATTCGTTTGTAAAATGGAGCATAAGATCAATATTGGTTAGATTCTTTACCCATTATGTCAATTCAGTTATGTGTGATCATGATAACTATATACGGTTTCTCCCTGGGCTTAGTTGCCATCTTTAAAAAAGCTGATATTTATCAACAAATTTTCACTTATGTTTGATAAATGTTTAATGATATAATATAAAGAATAAGAGAACTACCAATTATTCCAATCCAATAATAATTCATTGGACTATTTATGTAGAGAAGAAATAAAGTGAATGTCATTCTTAAGCTTATACAGCACAATCTTATACATATGGAGCAGAAAGAACTCTTTTTTAAGTTGGTGAAACATAAATTATGTAAGTGGATGCATTAACTATAACGCTGGACTCACTAATGGAGGCACTATATATCGATGAGTTTTGTGCTGATAACATTAGTAACAACATTACATAAACTTGTTTAGGACATTCTTAACCACATAATCGGAAATAATTTGATTCGTTCTCTGGGTAGGATGGAAGGAATCCCAGAAGACATACTTGTCTGCATTTGCGCAGGTAAATGGGCTGTTCCGGTTGCATGCATATCCCATCTCAAACATCCCCGTTGCACAACATGCCATGCCAGCAACCTCAAATCCTGCCACTCACAAACACAAACGTTTTTAGGGTACAAGTATTAGATTATCCAAATTTTATATTATCTATCCTTTATCTGAGCTTTTTTCGGAAAATAGTTCGCATTAAACTTAACAACAAAGAAAACAAAGCATTTTATATTGATATTTTTACAAAAAATGATGCTGACTAAAAATGTTCAGAAATATAACTATTATAATTAAGTTATCATTAACCTTTTTTTGAAAAAGTAAAGAGTTTATTGAATGAAAGAATATATGTATATATACAATGGCACATAGAAAGTTGACGATAACTTTTTAGTAAACTGTATATACATCAAAGTAATTCAAAATAAATAGAGATGAAGTTTCTTTTATTAGAAGCTTGGTGAAAATTAAGGACAGCTTGCTCTATACAAAAGGGGAAAGCTTCATATTTGCGCAATGTTGAGTTATAGGACACAGAGATGCGACACACATTACTATAAACTTGTAACAATTTAAATATAGTAATAGAGTAAGAACATCTACCTTAGGTTAGATAAGATTCTCACTGAATAGACTATAATGTTTGTTGCGTATTGTGGCCAACAAAGTACCGCCTAACTAATTATTTATACGAATTCTGTTTATAGAAAAAAAATCCTTTATGCAGGCAACATTATGTCCATTGATCCCAGCCAGCCTTGTTTCAATTGGTGGGTGGGGTCAACAACATTAATTAGTGTTAAACGTAATATACTTACTTTCTGGTGGGGATCATTAAAAATGGTACGTTGTTTTGTTGAAAAGTCTCAAGAGTGAAACACACCTTAAGCCGTGAAAGTCTTTAAAACACCTCCCATATGGATATAGATATTTTTTCTTCATTAATTACTCACCATACTGTGACGGCCTTTTTATGATATGCATGAGAATATCATAAGGATTTGAGAAAACTAGCTTTATCCCAGGAAGCTCCGAGCTAAGCTTCCCAACCACAGAACTTAGCCTCCCATTGAACTCCACAGCGACAACGTTGTAGCTATCCACGCAATCTCGACCAATCATCATGTTTCGATTTCTCTCCAATGGCATACAACCCATTGGAGGGAGACCACCGAGGGATATTTTGCGAGCACCAAGACCGTAAATTTCCCTGACGAAATTTTCTGCAATTCCTGCAAGAAAGTCTTGATACTGACTGATGGTGTATTGAGAAGATCGACCTGGAAAAGCGAAGAAGTTCTCGAGGAAATCGTTTGTTCCTATGCTTATCATGTGAAGAGCTTCAGTTATAACTTGGTTTGCTTGGGTTTCTCCAAGATAGGATCTCATTTTGTTCCTGTAGTCCTTGTAGTACTCGAGTTCCTTCCACAGTGGAATCACAGACTGCAAGGGACAAAACACTGGTGGCATGAGACTGACAAATTGTCCTTTCAGAGATATTCAACTGCTCTATAACTCACGCATGTAAACCATGATGGATGCAGCACTTCCTGATCTTAGTACAACAACAACCTCTTGATCTTACTACTACAACATTAACAACAACCAGCAAAAATCCCAATAATAATTCTTGATCTCAGTAAAATTTTTAACTTTATTGGAAAGGGAAAGGTGAATAGTTGAGGCTTGTCGACGTTGTGGCTATACATGCTTTGTTAGTCTTGAGGAAAACAACTGTTTACCCCTGAATATGTTAAAAGTATTGGAGCGAAGTACCATGACATTCGTTATATTTTGCTTAAAATAGTGTACATATATTTATGTATCGGAAAATTAAAAACAAGCATAACAAATAATGAACTCTTTTTGGTAATTATGTGGTATTATCCCTTTGCATGAGATTTTTATATACGGCTACTGTGCCAATAATGTATTCAATAGACTTATCATACACTGAACAAAAGAAGACAAATCAAGTAGTCAAAGCATATAATATATATACACAACCCACAAAATTTCGACTAAAAGAAGTTAAAAGAATATAAAAACAAAAAACTCTGTTTTCACGACAAGGTTGAACATGATTATAACGCCAACTCCATTTTCAAAATTTTTTACAAGCATCATAATATGATTTTTTTAAAAAAAGTTGTGGACATCATGTACACTTTCACTATCTTCTGTTATCTTAAATAAAGAAGAAGGGGTAGGTTGTAACGACACAGAGACATTCCAATCATCAGTAGAAGTATAGTTTTGATAGAAGAATCAACAATCCTTGTGCATATGTATATGCATATTTATGTGTGTGTGTGTGTGCGTCTACTTACAAAGAGATGAAATAATTTTCCAAAAAAAAAGGATTGGGTTCGATAATGGGGGACTTACAAGCACATCAGAGGTGGCATTGTCATAGCCAGTACCAGCAGAAGCAAAAGTAACTCCAACAGCGAAATCCGAGATGTTATAAGCAGGATCCAAGTAAGCGGGTATAGTTGGCTTCAGCCCCAAAGCCTCTGAGATGAAATCTGTTGCTATTCGGCCATTGGAAAACCTTCCCGTTGGCCTCCCTCCAGTGAAGTCTCGGCCATATGGCTGAAAGTTACTCCTAGCAACAGTTGGTATGTAATTGTTGTTACCAGCATCTACAGAGGAGTCTCCGAAAACGATGATTGCAGGAATTTTTGCCCGAACATTTCTCGTAGATAGTATCAGAACTTGGACAAACAATATTACTAACCATGAAGTAGTAGAGCGCAATTTTGCCATTTAGTTCTCTCGTGTTTGTTTGCTGCTTGTGTCCGTGTTCAGTGCCACCTTAATGTTTCAACATATAAATAGAGGACGACGGGTATTAAATGGGAAGTTCGAGTTTGGAATAAATCGGCAGAGGAAGGTCGTTGGTAGCTTTAATTGCGACGACTGATGGAGTACACACTTTAAAACGAATTGCCTTGCCATATGGGCCACCGGGTTGAATTGCATGGTTAGATTTGTGGAGTCACAAATTAGTATCCAAGTCTATTCAAGTTTATTTGATTAATAAATAAGTTGTTGTCGGGTCTAATTTCATAACCTAATCAACTAATTCACACTGTAATGAACAATTAAAGGACTACTAACCAAACCCTCCACAAATAAAGATTTTTTTCCAGTTGAAATAAATCAAACTATATTATATTTTTGTCATGTATTCTAAATATTTTTTTATACTTAATCTAGTGCAGAAATTCTATAGTCCTCCTAACGGGGTTAATATATTTATGTAACAAAATTTTTGTAAGAAAACAGTCAAAGAAGTTATTTAATTAAATTTATTGATATGACTTAAAATTGTCATTAAAAATATTTTTTTGAAATTTTAAATAATTTTATTGACTAAATCTTAGTTTCAGAACTAATACAATGAGATAAAAAACATAGCTTTGATTCTTAACTTGAAATAGGAGCACAATAAAGCCAAACAAAAAAAAATTACAAATTACAATAGATTAATTTTCATTTAAATGCTTGCAAGTTCATATGTTTTGTGAGCAATTAGAGTTTCCTTAATCTAACATATGGTCTTCTCGCGAGCTTATGCTTATTGATAGAGACATGACTATGCAACATGGAGTTCCTTTCTTTCCATATGGTGTAGATACAACAATTCAATGTTGTCTTAAATAAGTGTCCATCTTGTCTTGTGCTGTTACAAAGGTCACTAGCCTATCTAACTATGTTCATCCAATCCCTTTTTTGCATAAAAACTTATTTAGTATATGTTAAAATCTGGCCAAAATAGGCTTTGAGTGTGAGCATTGAAAGAATAAATGAGCAATGGATTTAGAGGACTTTCAAAAGAGGCATATTAGATCCTAACTTTCAATGTAACTATAATTAGTTTTTAGCTTTTGTTTAGTAACTAACCAGCAAATAAGAGAAGCCTATAGAATTATCTTTTTGGCCTATATTTGATCATACCAGAATAATTTTATGATTGGTTCCTGAATATCTTGCATAAAAAAGAGTTAGAAAATTTTTGTGAAGAAGTCTCTATCCATATCTTCTTATCTTCCTCTAGGGAGTTAGGATATAAAATGGGAAATTATTAATGATGTAATTTGAACCCTAAATTAGCAATCCTAACTACTTCTTCAAACGATAACTTTCACCTTTGCATTCTACGGAATACTTAAGTGCAGATGGTTTAGGCTCCCCCTTTTGTATAATGGAAATAGGTTTGACCAATTGTTAAACTAAAACTAGGTGTTGTTGCCATTTCAATTTGACACTTAATAAAGTAAATCTCTCATCTTAAGCAATTGAATCAAACTCCATAATTGATCCCTGGAAATTTTTACTTGTAAAAGCTGATATACTAAAGATAATATGCATGCATCCATTTTGTCCATAAAGCTTCTTTATTATTAAGCAATCTCTAAGTTCATTCGGTTAATGGAATTGATTGTTTTACCTGTAAAGAAATTAATCAAAGTCACCCTTTCTATCTGGGTAAACACAAATCTCCTCATTTTACCTTTTCTCCTTCGTAATCGTCAGCTTTTTACTGAACATAAAAAGTTCTTTACATATGTTATGATTTCCTTTATTATATTTATTCAATGGAATTTGTGGGCACTCTAATGAACACATATACTCATTATAATTGATGAGATAAGATGCAATCTACATTTTTTGGAGATATTTTTCCCTGCTATGAATTGGTCTTGTTCTTAAAAGGATATATAACAAAATGCATTATAAGAACCCTAGCTTCTTTGTTGATATAGGCACTTCAAGCTATTTAAAATAGGCAATATGAGATATCAAACTAGTAATAGAACAAAGATTTTAAGAGTTTCTGACATCAGTAAAGATGTAAAGTTTGCTCTTTTGCGTATTAACTTTCAACCTAGATATGTTAGAGATTAAATTATGAAATTCATTAAAACATTAAGGGAATGTAAGTCAAATCCACAATATATTATGAGATCATTAGCAAAAGCCAAACCACTTATATTCATCTCCTTACATATGTGATGATAAATAAATCTATTATCCATTTCAATGTTTTGTAGAATTATCCTCGTAAGAGCCTTGTCTAATGCCTTTATCCTCTAAAATTATCGTAGGAGGAGCTTTATTAACCAAAGCAGTAAATTCCACTGTTAAAACAAAAGCCACATTCCATTCAATGGACAAAGAGGGGATCCTAAAAACCTGTAAGCATTTGTTCCAATTTAAGGGTATCAAATACTTCAAAGATGTCAATATTCATGAGTAATTCTTGATTGATGATCTTTTATCATAATCTTTGAAAAGTTCCTGCACCTTGAGGATATTGTCCCCAATTAGTTTTCCAAAGATGAATGCCATTTGAGGATGATTTATGATGGACTGACTTGACAACCTCCTTTAATTTTATTGCCATGATCTTTAAAATTACTTGTATAATAGGAAAAAAGGAGAAAATCATTCGTAAAATCTAGATTTTTAGTTTTAAGGATCAAGCAAATATGTGTTATATTAAGTTCCTTCATATTTCTACTTACATAGAATTCTGGCACTGTTTCCACTAATAGTTTCCTAGCAATATCCCAAATAGATTGGAAGAAATGGGCATCAAATCCATCTGGACTAAGAGCTTGTTAGGATTTAATCTAAATAATGCACCTTTTACCTCCTCTTTAGTTAAAAGACTTGTGAATTTCAAATTCATTTATTGTCCCATACTGTTTCAAATGATAATTCCTAGCTCTACTTTTGAGTATCCTGAGTTATGACATTTCACCAATAGATTCTTGTAATTGCTCAATACAATCTCTTCTATTTTCCCTTTTTCCCTACATATATTGTCCCTACCATCATCAAAAGATACGATTTTGTCTCTATTCCTCTTAGAAAAGATATCACTATGGAAAATTTTAGTTATAGTCCCGTTCTCTATGCCATTCTACGTTTCCCTTTACCATTGCATGAAGTTATGTCTTAATAGAGCAGCCTGATTATCAAATTTTTAGTCTCCAATTCCCTTAGCTATTGATTATGATGGTCCCCTTATATCTCTTAAAATAAAGTTCTATGAGTGATTCTTTGGCTTTTTGAAGCATTAATGTGATGTCATAATAGCTCCTCTTTTGGACTTCCTTTATACATTGTCTAACTCTCTACATATTCCTTACTAGTTAGAAAGCCTTGTAGCCTTTGATTTTTTTTTCCTTACCTATCTTTGACTACTTTTTCAAATCCACTCAACCCTGAGAGGTAACTAAAAAACCTAAAGGGAGCTTTGGGATTTAGGTTAGGGTTTAACTTTTTTATTTCCACCATTAAATAGTCCGAACATAGTGAAGATCCCAAGCAAGCATAGGAATTAAGGAATTTCCTTAACTAATCTCCATTTATAAAAGCCCTATTAAGCCTTTTCTAGATAAACCAGTCCTCCCACTACTTTTTTTTTCAAATGTAAAGTGCACCTACAAATCCTAAATCTAAAACTCCAATCTAATCGACCATTTGTCCCAGATCATTGTTGACACCCTTTTAGTTCACCTTTATACCTTCTACTTCATGAGAGTTTAATATACAATTCATATCTTCTATGATGATTCTATTTAATGTTCCATATATACCTCTTAAATTTGCCCATAACTTTAACTTATGACAACCAAATTTAGATGCATATACAACTAAAATCATATAAGGTTTTGATAGCCATTCCACATTATAGGTGAAATGAACAAGTTGATTAGTTATAATTAAGTTACAGATTTATACCTAAATTGTGTTATAGGCCACCCAAATTATCTCGTTGTATTTCTAGATGCAATTTAAGTAGAAAGACTAATGAGTTTCCAAAACCCTCAAGTTACCCTATAAATTTTTTAATTTTATTTTTTTCTAATAGCCCTATAAATAAGGGCTTTCTTTCCATCCTAGCATCCTTGAGAGTTTAATACATTAGAGAGTTATTTAACCCTCTTATTTTCCACGCCAATATTGTAATTTTTTTCTCTAAGTCTGCTCCTACTTGACCTTTTTCTAAAAGAATTCCCCACCTATATGAAATTGTTCCTTCAGGCATTTGGATTCAAGTTTGGTTGTTTACATGTATGAGGCATATCCTGATGATGTTTATTCTATGTTCCAGAATCAATAAATATATTATATTGCTCACCTTGCTTCTCATTGGATACCCCTTATGGTAGTTTCTTCTCTCTTTATTTTCAATTTCTAAATCTTGTCTTTTAGTTGGAGTGTCTTCCTCAAATATTTCATTAGTGACCTTATCCCTACCTTGCGATGCAATACCTTCAGGATTAGTTATGGCTCCCAAATCCAATTCCACCATAAGAGGTGATTCATTCTTCATTTTTGATCCATTCCTATCTAGCATTTTGGTGACTTTATGTACTAACGCTAGGAGTTTTAATCTTGTGAATTTGTCTTTTTAGTAGCAATCGTCAACTCATTATAATTCCTAATAGTAAATATCCTAGGCTTTCAATTGTATGAAATTGGGGATTTATGCTTTTGTTATTTCCTCGCATATATCTAACTTCATTGTGAAAAATACATCTAGTAACTTATCCTCTTTCCTAACTTCCATTCAAATTCTTGCATAACACAATCTATCTCTAAGAGATAATAAGAATTTTATTTATATTGTCAAATAAACAAGTCAATATAGGTCATTTAAAGAAAAAATTGGATAAGGCTCTTATAAATACTCTATGGTTTCTTGAATTTTAAAATAATAAATTAACTTTCACTAGTCATCTTATATCTAATCATTCACCTATTTTGATCAAGGTTTTAGATGATTTTAGGAAGCAACACTCTCCATTCAGGTTCAATAATTACCTGGTTGATATTGAGGTGTTTGATGAAAATGCTATCTAAGCTAGTCTCAATACTGAAATTCAAGGTTACAAAAATGTACATACATTATAAAAAGACCTAGCTAATAGTCAAGTCTTCCTTTATCAAAATCCTGGCGGTGATACCATTACATCTTTGGAGAGGGAGGCTTTATCCTCTTATAATCAAGCAATATAAGCAAACTACTATCTTCTCAAGCAAGGATTTAGAATCTTATGGCTTAAAGAAGGGGATAGATGCTCCAACTTCTTCTTTATATCAATCATTGTAAGAAATATCTCTAATGGATTAGTATCCCTCATATCTAATAGTGGTTCTTTCCATAAAACTTAGGAGGAGTTGAAGCTAGAATCCTACAAATATTTCTCTACTACCTATGCTTCTTCTAATTTTGTCCCATCTTTAATGTCCCTTTTACAAGATATCATAAAAGAAACATATTTCACCTTAAGAAATTTCTTTTGGAACCATCCAATGCTCTTAATCTTAAGAAGGCCCTTTTTAAGCTTCAACCTAATTAATAAAACATCAACGCCAAATGGCCTTAATGGCATTTTTCCACAAAAACATGGCCTTAACAAAGAACTTAGTGAGTAATGATATTTTAGAGTTCATTAGTCATATAAAGCACTTAAAGGGGACAATAAAACATTTGTAATTGTTATTCCAAGGTTTATTTTGCTAATTCTTTTGAAGGCTTCATGCTTGTTTTTTTCGTTGTAATATAAGATATAAAGTCATTTAAAGTTCCTCTAGAATAGGCTTAAGATTGTTTTAACTCATTACATAGACTCCTCTTTACAAAACTTTCATTAAAGGAAGATAAATAGGGGGAAATATCCTTTTAACACAACAATTCTTCAAATGCTATAATAGAAAGAACTTAGGGGAAGATTTTAATTTTAAAATAGAATTTTATAAAATTTTGACACCATATAATGGTATTTTAGTCTAAGCTTATTGAGAGCTTTTAGCTTCCCAGTCATTTATAGTAAATAGAGTTAACAATGTGTCTTAACTTTCCTATGTTATATCATTGTCAATGGGGAATCAACATAAGTGATAAAGAGTGCTAGATGTATGAGACAAGGTGACCCCTTGTATCCTTACTTGTTCACTTTGGGAATGGAAGTTCTAAATAGGTTAATTAAGCTAGTGATTGCTATTGTGTGTAATTTTTATTGATTTTGCTTGCATTCATATCTTAATTGGTTATAAATCCTTGAGGTTTAATCCAAATGTGAGATAAATTGAGTGGAAATGGTATGAATATTGCACAAATGTTAATTGGATTTTCTAGTGAATTTTGCATGAAAAATTAGAAGAATTATGCATGAAAGATTGAAATGGGACTTGATTTTTATATGGAATTAATTTAATTAACCATGCATATTGTCACACCCGTGACTATGGAAGTCATGGGTGTGATAATGGTGGTCACACTCATGACCACCTCATATACGCCCGTGACTACTCCTTTGCACTCACTTTGAGTTTGACACATACAGGTTTTGGCAGTGTAACAACTTTACAACCCTAATCCTAGACTCATGCTATAAATAAAAAAAAGGAGACAAAAAAGGAGGCTAGAATTCAAAGCTAAAAAGGGAGGCCAGATGAAAATCAAAAGGGTGAGGAAGTGGAGAAAAGAGGTAGAGCAATAGAGTGGGTTGAGAAGAGAAAAAAAAAGAAGAATAGTAGAGAGGCAGAAGCAGGTGAGCAGTCAAGCATCTGGGTGAGAACTAAGTTGAGGTAAAAGGCAAGACCTAATGCAGAAAGTTTGAGAGTGGTAGGAGATCACAACTCCCTCATTCGAACACTTGTTTGCTCATTTTCTTTATTATTTCTCTATTGTTTTATTGAACTTACTCCTCTGTAGATGATATATTCATACTTTGTTAGCTTTTTTGATAGCTCATTTTAGTTATTCGCTTGGTTTATTGCTTTAATACTTCTCTTATACTGATAAAGATGAGATTAAAATATATGAAAATAATGAATCTTGTTTATTCCATGATGGGTTGATCTCTTTTTCGTGAGGATTAATATAGCCATTTTGGTCAAATATGCATGATTAAGGGACTGTGTTGTTGTCTTATGTTCACAATAGTTTATGAATTGAATGGATGTAAAAGCATAACCAAACTTTGCATCATTTTGGTATTAAACAAAGGATCAAGAGAAGAAGTTTAATACAGAACAAGGAATTATAGATGCTTAGGTTGAGAATTAGAAACATATTAACTTAAGTGGTAATTATTAGTTGGGTTTAATAATTAATTTAAATGATAAACTTGTCGAATATGAAAGTTAGATTAGTTTTATTTTAATTGATTTTAGAACCAAATCGGTAATTTTAGTAAGAAAAGTATCCAATAATTTCCCTTAGTTATGCATAGGAGATTAAATTAGTGAAATTAATTATTAAGAGTTTCCACTTCGATTAATCTATTCGTTTTTGCTTCTGGTTGAATCAGTTTATTTTTCAGTTTAATTTTGTGATTTTCTTTAAAGCCTTCACTCAAAAATTCAAGATAGAATGTTTAGGATTGCATTTGTTTTTATTTTTGTCTAAGATTATTTTAAGTGAACGAATTTCACCTTCTTGAGAGACGACCATGGGTAATTAACTACAACTACCTCATATACTTGTGAGTAGGATAGCCTTGGTATTTTTAGAACTTATTTTAGGCATAACAATTGCTCATGAAAGCAGTTTAAATTCCATTCCAAATGTTAAAGGATGGGGAATATAAACTAGTCTTTTACTAATGACCTTATGCTCTTTTCTAGAGTTGATCTGAGTACAATGAAGGATCTAATAACAACTTTGGAAAAATTAAAGGAAAACTAAGGAATGACTATTAAAAAGAATAAAAGCCTTATAATTCTCTTATTAAGGGCACATCACATAGCCAATTATCTCCATATAATTACTACTCTAAAAGTTATAAAACCTCTAATCACTTATTTTGTCATTCCTATTTCATCAAAGAGACCATCACAAGATGATTTCTAACCATTATTTGAAAAATACAGAGAAATATCTTTAATTGGTCTAATCACTCATTATATTTTGTAGGTAGGATTTAACTATTAAACTCTATGATTAACAACCTCCATATATACTAGTTTGCATATCTTTTCTTTCCTAAATATGTCATTAAGACTCTGTACAAAATTATGAGACAATTTTATAGTTTTTGGATATCTCTAAGCATGCTCCAAGTATGCATACCAAAGTAAGATGAGGGGTTATGTATAAAATCTATTTGAGACATTAATAGGACTCTACTCATTAAGAAAATATAGGGTATATTTAAGGATAAAAAGGCTTTATGGATCAAATGGGTTCATGAATATCACAAATACAATACCAGCTTCTTGTGTATACAATCCTACTATAACACTTTATGATCCTTGGTGAATTTACTTGGATTTTTAATGCTTGCTAGGAGTTTAACATCCCGTTTCCATACTAAGGGTTAGAACCCTAGATTTTTGTAAATGAGAAATAGTAATGAGAAAAAAAATCGCATTTCATATTTATGTATAATATTAGCATGCACATACATATGATTGTTGAAAATTACACATATTACAATGACGGTTCATGCAGTCATTTGACATTTTTCAGGTACAAATGATTTTTATTAAAATGATGATAATGTGAATAGTGAATATATGTCTTGAAAATTGATCTGGAGAATTAAATTATTGATTTAAAATTTTTGGTGAAATTTGAGAATTTTCTAAAATTTTGGGTAATTTCTAGACTAGAAAAATGCCAAATGACAGGACAATTGATAAATAGTAGTGGAAATAAAAGTCAAGTTATAGTGAAAATTTTCATAACTGATATTAGTATTTAATCACAAGTGTCATTGAAAATTGGGAGACAATTGGATTAGAAATTAGATTACAAATGGACTAGTTATTAAAAGGACCATTTGGGGACCATAAGGTGGTGACATGTGGCAAGTGACAAGTGTCACTTGCCATGCCACACACTTCACATTGTCACTTGCCATGCCACACACTTCACACTCTCGTAACTTACTCTTGCAAGACTATCTCTATTTTTTTGTCTTTCATTTGGATAAATCACATTTTCTTCTTCTCTCTACATTTGTTCTTTATCTTCTTCATTCTTCTCTTCTTCCATCCGTATACGACACTCTCTTTTCTCCAACCTTCGACATTAAGTTTTGTTATTATACTTTCACCTTATCACTCCAAGATCTTTGTTGCCTTCTTCTTCATGTCGTTAAAACACCTAACCCATTCCTCCATGAAAGATGATCATGTGATGTTTTAGAGGGCTATGGTTTATGTGATTGAAGAAGGAGCTTGGAGTCTTATCAAGTAAGTTATACTTTGATCTTTATGGGTTGCTTAAATGAATTAAATAGGGTAATTATTTTGAGATTTAATGACTATGAGAATGGCGCTGAATATATATGTGTAACGTGGATGAATAATGGACATACCCATATCTTGCTTTTGTGTTTATGATGAGTAATAGATTATGAAATGTTATAATATTGGATTGATAAAGTAAATGGTATATGAGAGTGTGCAAAAATGTAGATGAATGGGTGATGAACATATGTTGAATTGTGGTTAATGAAATGAGCATATAATTGCCTTGCTTTTACATCTATGATGATCAATATTTCATAAGTTGTTATAGAGATGAGTTTGAAACAGAAAGATCATTAAAGATGGTGTAGGAAAAAGTGCAGAAAATTTTGATAGATAATAGGTTTTATATTCTATTTTTTTAGTGTATTAACGTGGATCTCTTTGGGTGTTTTGGAGATGAACTAAAATGAGTCTAGAGCTAAAGAAAGGGAGTAATGTGGCTTCTTGAAATGAGAAGAGTTAAGGTGATAGTTAGAGATGAAATGAAAGTGGAAATGAAGTTGAACATATGCAGAAAGTTGATGATGAATGTATATATGTATATGTTCTATTTTTAGTGTTCATGATCAATCATGGACTATGATTTGTTTATGGATGATATTGAGATGAAATGGATTTAAGAATGATGGGGAAATGATGAGTAATAAAACTAAAAATGATAGACTAAGCATAAGGTGTTGAATGTAGTAAGTAAAGAGTTAGAAATCTGGAAAATATGGATGCAAATGAATTGATTTTGAGAAAGAGGCATAACTTTTGCTGTAGATGTTGGATTGAGGTTATTCAATTACTCTTTCAAAGAAAATTTTAATTTCTACAACTTCTATGAAGACCCAGAGGAGAGATTTCGCTGTCTAAAGGGTCAAAATTTCACATTTCTGTAGGTGTCCTATGAATGTCCGTCTAGCAAACATGATGTCCCTTCAAATGGACATGGGTGGAGCTGGAAAGTTGTAATCTACCCAAATGGACATTTATAGGCCATTTTGACTTAATTGGGGCTTAAAAATGAACATAAATTTAGGATGGATGAAGTGAATAAATATGTGATATACTTGGGTGATAATAAAGCTTGTAACTTAAGCATGGATGATTGATGTCAATGAGACAAATTCTGAAAATTTGGAGATATTATAGAAATGAAAGTGATCTTATGAATGCTAGTGAGATTCAAACGAGATGAATGATGAATATTAAATAAAGATGAATGAGAAATTGGATATTATGTGATCTTATAATGCTAGAAAAGAAATGAAGAGTGATTGATTAATGATGCTAGGTTAGCCAAGTTCTTTGATCTATGAACCTAATAGTAAGCTTGACATACACAAATGATGTTGTTAATGATCAAGTGATGTGATTAAGGAAACATACCCAGAATAGTCAATGTGAGCATGCATTATACAATACACATATGCATATGTGTATAATTGAATGTTTATGTGATTGTATAATTAATAATGTGTGTACAATATGTGTATTGCATGATGTTGATATACAGGATCGAACCTCCGCATCCAAACATTTTCGGATCATGGAAGCTAATGCTAATCTAGAACGTACTGTGAGTCGACCTAGATGGTTTGCTCTTAATTAATTGTTTGTTTTAATTTCTGTATTGAATTATTGGGTCATGTGAATGTGTTGATTCCGGACATTGAATGTCCGAGGCATTTGATGCATGAAAATCATTAGAATTGCTCATTATATGTTAATTTTACTGAATAAGTGATTCTCAACTTAAATGTTGACTATCGGACCAAGGTCTGATGATAAATGCAAACGAGAATGTGAAAGTAAACAAGAATGTATAAGATTAAGCACAATTGATTGACTAAATACATGTGATGCATTCCATTACATGAATGCATGATAACATAAAGGCAGTTGTGACTGGAGTAGCTACCCAAAAAGAGCTTAAAGCTCAGAAAGTGAAAAAGAGCTTAAACCTCAGAAAGTGATTAAGAGCTAAAGGCTTACTATATAAAATGAGCCATGTATCCCCAATGGATAAGGGACAATTATTAACGAACCCGGTATCTACAACAGATACAGGACAATTACAGGTACTTGGTCACAACAATAATAATTGAAAGTGAGTCTCATAAGCATTGTATATACATTTGATATGTATGATTTAAATGATTGAAATAAAGAGTTTGGATTATTTCTAAATGTGAAATATGAATTAAGCGAATATGAAGTGTATATGATTCAACATGTTGATTAGTGAAATGATGTGAATAATGTGATAACATGAATTGATGTGTCATATGATATGAGTGAGGCATCGAGGATCGTTTACTCATCGAGTTTGCCAAACTCACTCCAAAAATTGCAATATTTTTCTTCAAGCTTAAAGAAGATTTCTAGTTAGACAAATTGGAGTCTAGCCACTGCATTTGAGTAAGAGATAGAGGTCAGGATCAGTTGGAGTCTGCATATATTTTTTGTAAATTTAGTATTAAATATTGTATTATACAAGCTTCATTTATTGTATAAATGAATTATGTTTGTAATAACAGTTGTGATCAAATACATTTTTTGGCATTTGTAATGGGCCTAAAAGATTATTGAAATTTTGACAATGTGTTTAATGTTTGATCAAATGTGAGTTTGTAATGACAATTGTGATTATGATGTTTATGAAAAATGGGCCGAATTTGATTATTGGTTTTCAGTGATATATGTGTGATGCTTGAAAAAAAATTGTATTGAGTCTGACTGACCATCCTAGCACACCATCCTTGTAGAGTGTATCCCTAAATACTGTCGGTATGTTCAGGGATATGCACTTTGAGATTGGGTTGCTACAAGGAGTCCTTGGATCAACTTCTTTGCTTCCTTTAACTTCTGATTTCTCCTAAGTTAGTGTTCCACCTTCTTATACTACCATTTTAATATTTCTCTCATTTACAATTCCTTAATTTAGATTAATATAATTTCCATTTTTGACTTCTTCATTCACTTTGTTCACACTCAATAGCTCTACATAGTGACCATTTGCAAATCTACTGCATATTGTTCTCCAATGTCCCTTACTGTTTTAAAGATGGTTGCTACTGGTGAGCAACCTTGATAACATCTTTAAAGATTTTATCTCCTTCTCCACATCTAAAGATGGGAATGGTATCTATAAGTTCTTTCCCAATTTAACACTCACATATTTTCTTACATACCCCACTTTACTTCTCTAAGCAATAGTTTCATCCATATTTATAGGCTTGCCTATAATGCTCTAACATACTAAGTCCCTTAGTGGACTAAAATTATGGGGACATTTGTGTGCTTGATATTCTTAAAACATATACCTAACTTCTAGATTTATTATAAGAGAGGGCTATTTAGAATATGCCAAGGTCCAACACCTATGATATCCTTTAAGTAGCTAGTAAAATCAAATTTGAAAAAATTCAAGTTTCCCTATAATAAAAGTACCTTCTTAATTTAACTACATTTCTATAGTTTTAGAGCACACATTTTGATGGCAGGTAAAGGAGATTGTTTTCTCATCAAGAAGCCTACAAGAGTTGTTTCCTAACACCTTGCACCATCCTTGAGAATCTAAATATACTAAGGCTCTCCCTTAAAGTGCCCTAGGTGGACAATACTCTAAAGGACTGCCATTGTTTTCCCTGACCACTTGTCAACAATTAAGTATGGGATTGAAACTCCTAGAGTTATTGGCCATTCAATTTACGTTATTGTCAGTTCTAATAGAGTTGGATTGAGCATCCTGCTATAAGGAAGCAACTGAGTAAAGGCCAATTCATCCATTACCTTGGATGTTGTGGTACAAATGCTAAGGGTCTTAAGTTGAAAAAGGGAAAAAATACAAGGTGGAAGGTAACTTTCTCAAAAGTACATCCATAAACAGTAATTTATAAGGAAGGGGGGGGGGGGGGGTGGAGGTGTGGTGAACTATCAATGGAAAGGGGAAAATTCCCTTATAGGTAAATAAAAGCACCAT
>JANZXP010000004.1:21083378-21093732 GCA_027576715.1 Erythroxylum flavicans | reverse complement strand
CCCGCGAGCCTCAGGTCCGGATGTCACGCAGGATGTCGGGCCCGTGGGACCCGCCCGGGGAGGGGTTCCAGCAAAATCAACTAAAGAATTTACCAAGTTATGAAAAAGGGGAATTTACTTATCATTAATGCTAACCTAGCTAATTATGTATTCATGGGTGTCAGTTCTAGATGATCCTAGGCTGATTACTCTCTTTTGAGTTATAACCATTAACCTCAATTTATAAACCCTAATTGGATTATGAAATTTGTAATCTCTCAATTCAAAAATTATCCAACACCCTAATTAGATTTGAAGCACTCTAATAAACTATTGAAATATCACATCAGATCTCTCTCCACACAATTACCAATATAATTTGTCACAATTTCCATTAAATTGCCTAACTCTTATTAATCTGATTTAATCATTTTTTATTGGATTCACCCTCTTAGTTTGTTACCGAATTATGCAAGTATACAATCAAATTGCGACATTCATCCAATAAATATAATAAACTAAATTATCATTAAATCAAAATAAAATCCCGACGAAGAGTTAGAACATCATCAACATTCTACCATTTATCATCATATAATCCATCCTAACTTTATACATGAATAAAATTGAAACGAAAAGGAAACAAGAACTTAGAATGGACAATCTGGTAAGGTTGCAGCATCGGGAAACCTCTTGATTTGGGAAGCACGTCGAGACCGTTTCTTCTTCCTCTTTCTTCCTCTTCCTCCTCTTTTTCTCTTCATCTTTCTCTCTTAGGGTTTCCAAAAGTGACTGCACCAAAAGCTCCCTTCTTTCCTCTCTTATTGATTTCTAAATAGTCCCTTATGTTTTAGGTAACCTTAAGGTTTTTTTGTGGTCCAAAAGGTCTAAAAAGTCCCTCGAAACTTGAAGTTTGTAAGTGTTTTTGTGTCTGCCTGAAACATGCCATGACTGTGGCCCTACAAGCCATGATTGTGGCTCATATTTGAGCCTTATGTCATGCCTGTAGCCACGATCGTGGGCCATTTCTAGAGCTTCTATCACAATCATGGCTTATTTTGGCCCGAATGTCCTATAAAACTCCTCCGTTATTTGATGTTGACCTTGAAACACTAACAAACACATCAAGGTACCTCAGAACCATAATATTTAAGCTCAAAAGCTTGTACTAACCCTTAAAACACAAATAATTAATAAACTAGCACAATTCCAACCTAAACACATACTAAATGATTGAATTAACAGCTAAACACATATCAAACTATGCCTTAAAACACAATGCAATTTATAGTTATCAAGCCTCCTATTCTCAAAATTGTCACTGTCCTCTATATGTCTACATAGAGCATGTTAAGCCAAGTTTTATATCAAATAAAACTTTCAATATCCATAAGTACATGGATTGTATCTTGTAGTATCCAAAGGTGTCGATCCCATGGGAAAATAGATAAAACTAATTAAGCCATAAAACTAATTAAGCCTGACCACTCGAAGATATGATTGGAGTAAAAATAAAAAATAAAAATATGTAAATAAATAAAAAAAGTAAATAACAAATGAGCTTCCGAGCTGAATTAAGATTGATAAAGGATGAATGCTTAAGATTTATTCTTTCATTATTTTTTCCCTTAACTATTATTGATCTAATTATGTGTTGATCTTATATTTCCTAATGGATTGATTACTCTCTCTTAAGACCTAATCAATTAACCCTAATTGAATCTAAAATTATAGATTTTGCAACCTCTCGATTCACATAGCTTCTTAAAGTTTTCTATTAGATATGAATTTATCTATTCGATAATCAAGTTTTCACATAAAATCTCTCTTTGAATGATTGTTAATTTGCATATTTTGTGGTTTATTAAATCACCAAATTTCATTCCACAACCTAACTTGATTACTTTTGACTCACTCTCTCAATTTTTTTTTTGGAAAATAAATTGTATTTAATAGAAAAAATTAAAGAAAGTACAAGGAGAGGGACTAACTCTCCTTAGTATTTAACAACCAAAGCCTTTAAAAGATAACATACAATAGCCCACAATGTCATTACATGAAGACCTAAACAATGTCGTTTGAAAATGAGGTAAGTATCTTCTCGTTAATGCATCAAATGTTCTAGCATTACCAAATTAAAGTTGTGAGAAAAGAGGAGATATGATCAGAAATGCGATCTTAAAGGCATGTTTATCTCCTCGAGGGAATTCGTCAAGTGACGAGGGTCTCATGGAGATTTGATGGTTTCAATGCCGGATCAGCTGATTAGGTGTTTTAATTTCCTCATTGTCGCTTTTATGATATTGTGTTTCCTCTACTTCTCTTTCATACAAATGTTTAGTTTTCGAGTGTAGCTTATTAAACATTCAGTGAAACTAGGATAGTTGTGTTACGTGTCTAATTGATATTACAAAGTAGAATGATCTCTCTGATTTTATAGGGATCTCAGATACGAGGACCTCTTTAGGTGTATTGGTTTTACTAAACTATCTGAGGTTTCTTTTCTTCCATAATCCATATACATAGAGTCCTAGGGATATAACATAAATCTGTCTATTTGGGTATGGAGGAATTATATGGTTTGTCAATTTTTGAATCACCTCTGTGATAGTGTTCCCAGGATTTAGCCATAGACTTTTGTTGGCTATAGATTCCCATACATTGCTACTATAAGGGCATGTGGAGAAGAGATGATCTCTTGTTTCCATATGGTTCTTGCACAATGGACATGTTCTATCCATTTGAAAAAAGTGAGTTCTATCAACAACATTCAACCTATTTAGGATTCCTAACTACAGTATGAAAGATGCCATTAGGGTTAGTACCTTACTCCAGACAACTCTGTGGCATTCCACCTTTTGTTTCCTACATCTTAAAAGGTCTCTCGTAGCCTTGTTTGTGAGCTTAAGGATGGGTTAGCTTTGCTAGTAGAAAGTGTCCAGAGAGTTAGGTTTGAAGAAATTCTAGGTGCCCTATGTGATCATTGAATTGAGTTTAAGATTGAGTGAAGTAGTTTGAGGGCTACTTAGATTGCCATAATGATGTATGAGAGGTCCCAATTTTGACCAGTTGTCAAACTGGACATAAGTCAAGTTGCCATTCCCAATTTTGCAAGAGATTGCTTCTTAGACTTTGATCCTCAATGTCAGAATCTGGTTAAGAAAATGAGAGTATGAGACTAATTTCTTAATGCTTTATGGACTTCTTTCAAGATAAGAGTGTAGCCATTTCACCCAAAGAGATTTTTTATCTATAAGGATCCACCATAGTCTTTTCAAGATTAGGACTTGGTTTGTGTTTTTGATAGGAGTTATGCTTAACCCTCCTTCATTCTTAGGAAAAAAAATATCAGCCCATTTCACCTTAGTTGAACCTTTGACACCATTTGGGTGGCTCTATAAGAAGTTCTTGAGGATTCTTTCAATGGTTTTGACGATACCTTGAGAAGGAAATATGTGATAGCTCCAGTAAATATGGAGGGAGTTTAACACTAATTTGATGAGTTGAACCTTCCCCACATAGGACAAAGTCTTTTTAACCCACGGATTGACTCTTCTCTGTATTTTGTCTAAGAGTCAGGTGCATTTCACATATGAGAGTCCTTTAGTAGAAATTGATAATCCAAGGTACAATAGAGGCATATGTTTAAAAAGCATTCCAGTTGATTGAGAGATGTAAGGGCCCAAATCAGTAGCTTTTTTAGATATGAGAAATTGGCTCTTTGTTGGGTTAAATTGTAGTCCGGAGAAGTGCTTGAATTTGGTAAGTGCTACCATATAACTTTGTATGGAGTCCATCGAGGCCCTATAAAATAAAAGTAGATCATCTGCAAAGCAGTGGTTAATCAAATCAATCTTTCAACATTTAGCATGGTATCTAAATTTTAGGTTTTTGAGCACTTTATGATTGATGAGAGAGTTAAGAGTCTCCATACAAAGAATGAAAAGGTTGGGGGACAAGGGGTCCCTTTGCCTAAGTCGTCTTGCTGCCTTAAAGAGTATGGCAGGAGTGCCATTGATTAAAATAGACAAAGAGGAGGTTAAGAGACAATCTTTACTCAACATTATAAAGATCATTGGAAATCTGTAAGCCATCAACAAAGTCGATAGGAAATCCCAGCTCACACAATCAAAAGCTTTTTGGAAATCAATCTTGATTATGAAATTTAGAGAGTAGTTTGATTTGTAGTAACCTTTTAAGAGCTCTTATACAATAAGAATGTTGTATCTTATATGTCTGTCTTATATAAAAGCTCCTTGATTGTCATTGATTAGAAGGGCTAGGGATTTTGTTTTTAGTCTTGAAGCAATTATCTTAGATATGACCTTGTAGGGGAAATTAGTACATGCAATAGGTCTGAAATCCCTAAAATGTGTAGGATTGGAGTATTTGGGAATCAAACAGATAAAGGTTCTATTAATCTCTTTAAGTAGGATCGCCTTGGAAAAGAATTCTTTGATTACCTCTATAACAAACGGACCTGTCTCACTCCAAAAATTCTAGAAGAAATATCCATTTAGGCCATTAGGACTAGGAGTTTTGAAGCCATCCATGGAAAAATTGCAACTTCTATTTCTGTATTTTCTACTAGTTTTGTGAGAAGTTTCGAGTCTGCTGATGTGATTTGTTTGAGGGAGAGGGTTCTGAGTTCATGTAACTTAGCATTTAAAGTGTTAGGAGTTACTAGTAGGTCTTTAAAGTACCTTATTGCCTCCTCTTGAATAACCTGTTGTGGCTGAAGAGTTGCACCCTTTTTGGAAGTTATAGAGTGGATTTTGTTGCTATTTTTTCTCATAAGAATGGAGTTGAAAAAGAATCTAGTGCAGTTGTCCCCATATTTTAACCAATGTACTCTAGCTCTTTGTTGCAAGAGAGAGCTATGATTATGTGTAGACTTCAAGAATTGTGGTAACACATTCTTTTCTCTTTCAAGTAGAGTTGGATCAGCATGATGAGTAGCAAGGCTGGCTTGGATAGCTTAAAGTTCAAGTTCGGAGGAGTTTATTGAGGTAGTTGTAGGCCTTTGTAGAGAATTTAGGATCTTCAATTACTTTTAGTTTCTGGACACAACATAACTGCTTAGTCCTTGAAAACTATTTACTACACCTTTTATACATGCCTCCATAAACCCTTAAACATTCATTAGGAAGTTATTGAATCGGAAAGGATAGTGTTTGCTAACTTTTTGGAATAGGTTGGCCACTATAAGGGGATATGATCTAAGAAGAGGGGATCTTTGAATGTAGTAAGGCTTTCCAAAAATGTTCTAAGCCAAATATCATTTACCAGTGCTCGATCAAAATTTTTCTCAATGTGCCAAGTAGAATTTTGTTTGTTGGATTAGGTAAAAATATGACCGCTATACTTAAGATTTGTCACCCCTAACTCCTCCACTATGTCTTTCAAATCAGCTATATAATTCTTTAGATAACAATGTCCTTGTGCCTCTTAGTGGTATAATATAGAATTAAAATCTCCACAAATTAGCCAAGGAGTAAAGACATGCTGCTGAATGATGATAAGTTGTTCCATAGGTCTCTTATTTGGAATTGAAAATTGCTTGCATAGATGAAAGAGACATTTATCTAGACGTACTTCTGTAAGAAGGATAGTTTCAAATGCATGGCTTGTTCATTTGAGCCCAATAGATTCACCTTGAGTTCATCCCCTTTATAGCATATTATAATTATGCCTAAAGCAAGATGTTGGTGATTGGTAATCATGTTCTAGTGGGAACCAAAAATGTCCATTTTTGCTAAATTTTCAAGTTTGACCTTAGTTTTTAGTAATTCGAGTATGAGAGGATTCTCTCGCAAAATAAAGTCCCTTAAAGCTAATCGTTTATTGGGACAATTTATTCCACATACATTCCACGTGATTATAGATATGGGTTAAAAGGTTTGGATTGTATTGTCGTTCCCTTTTCCCCTCTTTGATCTCCTTCTCTCCACTGTATGGAATTCATTATTTGCTATAGTTTCCTTAAGAGCAATAAAAGCTTTAGGATTTGCTATGATATCAGGTTATATAGGGTTAATATTACTCACCTTTGAATCTGCTTCAGTACTTTGCACAGTCACTGAAATTATGGTTAGGATGATTTAGTCATTGTTGGCTTCGATTTGAATAACATGTGTTGTATTTAGTGCTTCTGAAACTTGCTACTCTGCATTGCTTATTAAACTGTGCTCCTTTTCTTTGTGTATATGTGTTATTTGAGAAGTTTGCATTGCCTCACTAATTTGTCTTTCCCTATTTTCAAGTGATATATCATCAAAATCCTTTTGTCGCATGATGGGTTTGTGTGTCAAGGAAAGGGGTTTTCCAGGGTTCCTATTTTAGGTAACTCCATAAGCTCTTGGTAGCTTCCTGTTTTGAGCAACTTTCCCATGGCCTTCTAAATTTTGTTAGGGTTGGTAGAAGGAGGTCTCCAAAGATAAGAAAATTTTTATTGTATCTTCCTATAATTTATCTTCCTCTCCTAACCTCATAATTGTAATTTCTTCAGGGAGTTCCTAGGAAATATTCACACTGATGCAAATTTGAACATATCCAACTCACTTCTTCATAACTGTGTGTTAATCTATCCACAACGACCTTCCAATATAGCTGGCTAAGCGTCAAGCCCTTGGATTGTTCAATATTCAAGTGGAATATTGTGGAAGTTAATCCAGAGTGGGAGGCTTCTAATATGCCAAAGTCCTTCTTCCATAATCTTCTGGGTATCTACAGTAGAGGTAAACGTGAAGAGGATCAAGTTCTCTTCAGAAAGAAGAATGTTTGTCAAGCCTCTCGACTTCCATAGCTTGTTGGCCTATTGGGAGATAGAGGAAAAGGTGATCTCTTTCTAAAGAAGAAACTAACCATAGTTGATTCCCAAGCCTAAGCTTCCTCTTTGAGGACTTCAATGTTAGGGCAAACCACTAGCCTACCATCCATATCCTTGGGTGGTGAATAGGACAAGGTCGAGGGAGATTCTTACCCTACTACTTGCTTCGAAGATCTAGGAGGACCATACGTTATAGATAGAGTTTTTGGAATTGTGGAAGAAGGTTTGAGAATAGGGGAGGTTAGAATTGGAAAATCTGAAGTAGAAGGTAATGAAGTGTTGGAAATTGCGAAGATGTTTCATAAGAAAGGTATGGTTCAACTTTAGGTTGAGAAATGTCAAAAACAAAGTTTGCTTAACAAGGAAAGAATGCAGGTAGGAAGGATGAATTTAGTGGAAAGTCGTTTATGGCCTTACGTTGTTGGGATGGTGGGGTTTGTTAGGCTCTTGAGTCACCTTGTAGGAAGATTTGTAGAAGAAAGGAAGGTTAAGGACTTGCAATCTGTGCTGCCGAGGAAGGAAAAGATAGCAGTGTTGTGGTAGAGAATAAAGATGAAGAAGGTCAATGGAAGATGGAAGAAGAAGGAGGAGCATGGCTAGATTGTGGTGAGAAGTAGGAGAAACTATCTCTCATTCTGTTCCTCAAGGTGATCATAAATGTTAAAGCCTCTCGATTTGTTGTCAAAGTATGAGCATGTAAAATTATCACAGCATCGAAATTTTGTATTGAATTAATAAAAATAAAATTGGAATAAACTTTAATTTAGAAATTAGAAACTCATGAATGTAATAAACATCTAGGAATTTAGTTTACACATTAAGTTTGATGAAATAATAAGAGGAAAAGAAGAAAACACAGTTTGGAGCTTGTTATGAAAAACTGCAATTCCTAGACGTTCTCTTGATCTCCCACATTTAATCCACTTCTATATGATGGCTGCTTTAATTTTTTAGGCTTCTTAATGTTCTTAAATAGTATCTTAGGGTGTCGCAGGTGTAGCTATGATTTTCTCCCATTGATTGGCTCCAAAATGCCCCTAAACCCTAAAACAGATTGAAAAAGTCATGCCTAGGAAGCCTCTATCACAATTGTGAAATTGGAGTCACAATTGTGACTCTGGAAAATTGCTATCTATCATGATCGTGACGTGGGAGTCATGATTGTGACTCTGGGAAAACTCTTATGTCATGATCGTGACATGGGAGTCATGATCATGACCCTTTTTATATAGCTCTATGCATGTCCAACACCTTTGTTCTTCAGTCATCTAATCTTCAACACTAACAAACATATCAAACACTTCAAAAAACATAAAATTAAGATTGAAATCGTGCTGTAAACCACACAAACATTTAGAATATAAACAAATATTTATATTAACACAATTGTAAGCCTATACATGCGATAATCATCTAATAAACATTGATAAACACACTATAACACTTATCAAAACATAGTATCAACTACACCTATCAACATCGCCTCATTTAAACTTTTTTTTGTCCTCAAGCAAAAGCAAAAACACAAACTAAAAATAATCAAACATAAATGCCTAAGCATACATTAATGCGACATGAAGTAATGAGACAATGGCATCAAACTTTATGGAATCAATTTAATCTCAAAAATCAATGATTCAAGTTGTGCTAACATACTAACCTATGCATTTCATAGTTAAACACTTTGAATTAAATATACTTATTAATCATTCACCTATAGCACTTTGTACACATAAATTTTTAATTAGTAATCAATCAAAAATTTTAACTATCATCAAGTATCCCTCCGTGAAAGCTTTTGCTATTTTCAATGATTAGTAGGTTTTATTTATTGAAACACCACTTCTTTTAATTTTCTTTAACATTAACCTAGTCTTTTGATACAAAAGGCAAAAACCTTGTCATGAATGGCCCCCATGATCGATGATTTACATATGCTAAGTTTTAATATTTGTAACATCGATAATACTGTAAGCGCACAGGTCATTCTCGTAGTATTTAAGGTATCGATCACACGAGGATGAGTAATTTAATCCTAAAATCTAAGGCTAGACTTAAATTCACAATAAATCAAAATAACAAACTAACGCAGAAAATTAATCTATCAAGCAATCAATCTCAAGAATTAAATGAAGAAATTATAAATAAGATAGCAAATCGCACAACCCAATTAAGAATCAACCTAGGAACTTCCAATTGAGAGAAAGGGGGTTTTAATTCGACTTTAATGAATATCTAATTGATTATGAAATTATCGAATTACCGGGTCTAGACGATCCTAGGGTGGATTACTCTCTCTCAAGTTATATTCTTTAACCGTAATTAATAATCCCTAATTAGATCATAGAATAGCAATCTCTTGATTCACATTTTACCTAAAACCTAATTCAGTTCTGAAATTGTCTAATAACCTACCGAAACCTACGCACGATCTCTCGCTACACAAATTTAACGATTTGATTCAATTCTTTATCTGTCAAACTACCTAACTCTCGTTAGCCCAATTTAATGATATTCACTCAGTTCACCCTTTTAGTTTATTAACAATTTATTAATAATAGAAATTGAATCACGAATAACTCAATAAAATCGTAATAAATCAAATTGCATTAGTATCAATGACAAATACCGAAGGTGAGTTTAGACAATATCCTCAACATTCAACAATATATCACTTATAGCTGTCTCAAATTCTATAAAATTATAAGAACGAAATAAACCAGAAATAGTTCGGAATGGATGATGATGGAGGCAGCGACGGTAGGAAACCGGGAAGTACTTCACCTCAAACTTCTTCTCCGTGCTCTCTTCCTTCGTCTCCTTCCTCAAATCTCTCGATAAGCTCTCTAGGATTTTAGAATTGGCTGATGCAAAAAGCTCCTCTTTCTCTGTTCTTGTTGTTCTATTTATACCTTAGAAGCCCTAGGGTTCATTCAGGGTCGAAATGGTCTGAAAAGTCCCTCGAAACTTGACCTTCAACTACTTTTATGTCTGCTCGATGCAGGCCACGATCGTGGCTAGCATCTAAACCTCTTTGTCACTATCATGACTAAAGTGTCACGATCGTGGCCTGGTTTTGGCCTTCTGTCAAGATCGTGGCCTAGGTCCTGATGGCTCACGTCTTTCTGTCACGATCGTGGCATATTGTGTCATGATCATAGGCCGTAGTTTCGGCCTAAATCTCTCTGAAACTTCTCCGTTCTTTACCCCCTGAAACACTAACAAACACATTAAGGTACCTCAAAAACATAACATGTAAGCTCAAGGACTCATACTAACCCATAAAAACATTTAAACACATAAATTAACACAATTAAAACCTAAACACACGCACTCAACACTCAAATTAACACTAAATACCTAATAAATTGAACCTTAAAACATAATGCAAATCACAACTATGAACATCCCCACATTTAAACATTTCCTTGTCCTCAAGCAAACAAAACAACCAACACACAACAAACAATGCAATAATGAGGCAATGGCTTCAACTTCATGAAATAAATTTAATCTTAAACACAGTCATACAAGTTATATCTAATC
>JANZXP010000004.1:21071522-21083278 GCA_027576715.1 Erythroxylum flavicans | reverse complement strand
TTAAATGAATTTATTCGTTTTAAGTATCACTGGTGGGGAATCCCTCCCCCGTGGGCCACGGGTCCAGATGTCACGTAGTATGTCGGGCCCGTGGACTCGCCCGGGGCGGGATTCCAGTAGTACATGTGTTAAATGTTATAGAGAAACGCATAGAGTGACCACTTCCAGATATTGCTAGGACTTCGAGGCAATAAGCAATAAGGAAGCTTTTGTAAGTAATCATAGATGGTCAAACCTGACTTTGTTCTGCTTGTTGAATTTGATTTATGCTGATTGTGTTAGAATTCCAAAAATTGATTGTCCGACACGTTTGATGTATGTTTATATCACTGGAAGTGCTACGTACATGTGAATATGATTAACTAGTTGCTTTGCACATGAAATGTCTTAAATGACTTTGTTTTGTTTTAAAAATGTTGAGTCCTAGTTGTGGGTAAATAAGCATGCCTAGTGTAGCATCCTGTCCCTATACTAAGGGTTATAACCTTGATTTCAATAACAGGGAGAATGGCAATGAGAGAGTTAGAGGAAAATTTGCATTTGATGCTCAACAGGATGTCAGCATACATGCATGTGAATTTGAGTCTTTGCAGACATGAAAATAATTATACATGCACTCATTGACATTTCAGGTATAGTGAATAGCAATAGGATAGACTGAGAATTGTGGTTATAGCGAATGATTAAAATGAAATGGAGTAGGAAGACTAAAATAAAATCTAAGTGTTAAACTTAGTGAAGAAAAATATGTTGAAGACGTTTACTGAGAATATTTAGTATGGGAGTTATAGATGGTGGAGTAGAAAGTTATGGTCTTAATAAGGGGGAGATGTTCAGGAGTAAAGAAGCATCGTCTGTGATGATGTCATAACATAGACTCAAGGAAAACACAGACGCAAGGTAAAGACGCATCGTTTGTGATGACGTCATAACACAGACGCAAGGTAAAGACGTATCGTCTATGTTTGGCCTATCATCTGTGGTTGACTTTTCTTCATCTTAAGTTGACCACCTATCGTCTGTGTTTTGGTGCTTCATCTATCTTTTGGCATTTCGTCTATCTTTTGGTGCTTCCGTCTGTGTTTTGAATTTTGTCTACCTTATTGCTTCGTCTACTTCTGGCATTCGTCTGCTTTTTGCCCAAGTGACCGAGACTTCTTCTTCTGTATACTGTTCATTTTGTATCGTCTGCTCCATCTTTGACCCTTCAGAAGATAGAATCTGTCTTTGAGGTCTTCAGGAAAGTTGTAAATCTTGAAGTCCTCCTTCGAACCATATAAAGAACACCTTAATCTGATATATGTAGGGAAAGTTATAGCAATTTTCCCATTTCGTCTGTCTTTTTCCATTTGGTCTGCCTTTCATTTGGCTTCGTCTGTACCTATCTTCTGTCTCATTTTTGACCCTTCAGAAGATAAAATGTATCTTTAAGGTCTTTAAGAGAGTTATAGACCTCTAAGCCCTCTTTGAAATCGTTCGCAGATGATTTTAAATCTAACATCTCTAGTGAAAGTTATGCTATTTGTCCCGAGACAAGTTCAGTATGATTGAGGACAGAACCAAATTAAATGATTTTTGATGTCAATGGAGACATAAGACATAAGAGAATATGTTTCTAGAGAAAAGTGTTGCAAAATGACTTTAGTGTCCATGGGGTCAAGAAGAGAACGTAAAGTTGACCCGAAATGATATGCTATAAGAAAAATCTGAAAGTGAGTAAAAGGTTATGACTTGTGATTGCAGTGGTATTACTGAGTCATAAACTTAAGTATAAATTATACTTAAGTAAGTTTGGATAAAGGGAAGTGGATAAGTGGATAAGAATTGGACAGGTGTCGTAGTGAGTTCAGATCTTTATTTACTTATAAAAGACAAGCTACTGTCCTTGTCTTTATCCTGCTTGAAGCTTCTTTCTCTAGAAATCCCCCAACCTAGAACTCTTCATCAAATATTCACCGAAGCTAAACCTTACTTTTCTCTGTTTGTCCCCACTTCTACTTGGATACTCCTTCCTTTCATTCCAAGAAAGACCGAGCCTCCCTGCCAATTTCAAGTTGATGTACGTGGGTGCATGAGAGATTAAGGTTACGTGATTTTGTAGAGATTGGAACTTCAAACAAGTAAGCTTGTTATGATTACGTAGTTTTTGCATGAAATGAAGCATGCATCGTTGTTCACTGCTAAATGGTTAAGAACAATGATATTCTTATTTTCTAGAAAATGAGTGAGGAAATTTAGTGTACCGTACATAGTGATTTTTCTTTGGATTGATGATTGGAATATTATGGGATAGTGATAAACCTGTTTTGGGAGTTGAAAGATCAATGAAAGTGTGTAATGGTGTGAAAGAACAATTAAAGTAATAGTTAGAGGAAATATTGAGCTTGAAGCAAAAAGCTGATAATGATATATACATAGAGATATACTCTGTTTTCCTCTTCACTAGTCATATATGGGATTACATCGGTAAAGTAGTGAATGAGTTATTGATATCAAAGTACCAAAGGATGGAAGTTGTAATTCAAAGAATTGATGAGTGATTAAGTTATAAAATGAGAATGTGCATAAGATATGAAGTTTGTTATAGTACCCGAGTTTGTTATTGAGCATGCATTGTACATAGTCCTCCTATACAATTGTGCATGAATAAATGCTTATATGTGTGCAATTATTGATTAGTGTGAAATGGGTGTCTTGCATAAATGTGTTGTGCAGGTCAAGTGTCCGCATTCAAGCGTTCCCAAAGTTTGGAAGCAAATGCTAATTTGGAGCGTACTGTGAGTAGACCTAGATGGTCTCATTCCACTGTTTGTTTTGTTTGACTTTCTATTAGTTTTGTTGACTTTTTGGTATTGAGTGATTTCTGAATGATTGTGTGAATGTGATTGACTTGGTTGGTTTTCGGACAGAAGGTCCGATGAATGTGTTGTATGAGTGAAATATTGAAGTGCTCATTGAATGTAAATTGGATGAGCTAAGTGTACGTAATTGATTGTTAAATGTGTTCTGAAAGTGCATTAGCATATGAATGAAAGTGTTTCCTCAACTTTAATATTGAATGCCGGACTAAGGTCCGATGATATGTGAATGTGATTGAATGAGAATATGCAAATGTGATTGAGGCATTCCATCTCATGAATGTATGAAGCATAATGGAGTTGTGATCAGAGTAGCCACCGATTAGAGCTTAACGCTTAACGAGTGAAAATGAGCTTCGAGATCAAAAGTGAATCAAAGCTTCAGGCTCAACGTTTAATGAGCCCTATATCCCCCAAGTGGATAAGGGACAGTATCAATGAGCCCTATATGAGACAGTTTAGGCACTCGGTCACAACAAAGTAATAATTGAAAAGTGGGTCTCATGTGCATTGCATATGCATAGTATGAATGATTAAGTGTATTGCACGTGAAATGTGAAATAATGTGAGATGTGCAATAACGAGATTTATGTGTCATGTGACTGGGTGAGCCATCGATGATGGTCACTCATTGAGTTCGCAAAACTCATTCAAAGTTTGCAATGATTTTTCAGGATCAGAAGAATACCTCTTTATGCCTACGGGAGTATACCTACAGCATACGAGTAAAGGATATAGTTCGGGATGAGTTCGCGTCTGCATTGCATTTCCTTCATTTGTATTGAATTGTTTTTTTCCGCAACTTTTTGTATAAAATTGTATTCCGAAACAACTAAAGCGTTTAGTATATGTGAAATGGGCCCAAATGGCTAGTAAAATTATTGTTGTTTTTATTACTATGATTGCAAGTGTTTATGAGTGAGTGTCTTAGCACGCCACCCTCGTAGGGCACGGACTCGGGTATCACCTTCGATGTCGGGTTCGAGTCTTACAGGAGTGGGGTGCTACATGATTGCTCTAAAGCACTGCTTCCACTGGGCATGTGCTCAAATGTTTGATGGATGTACGAGCACGTATTAGATGGAAGTGGGGTGCTATACGAATGACTTAAAGGTCTAGTCAGCTGACACTGAGGAGTTAGTTAGAATATTTTTGTTTAGTTTAGTTAGAATATTTTTTTTAGTTCCTAATTCCATGTAGAACATATTGTAAAGAGTATTAAACTGTAATATGTTTTTGATACTGTATGCGTGGATTATGTAGTGAAATGCAACACATAAATTATGTTTTATAAATGGAATGAGGAGTTGGTCTTTTGAAAAATTGTGTCATATGTATGATGCCATATCAAGTGAATGTGATTGCTCTAACATGCAGCCTTCATAGGGTATGTTCCCGAAAGTCCTTTGGATGTTCGGGCATGTGCCCTATACAGGTGGGGTGTTTCACAATTGCTACATCTTCTCCAATGAGCATAACTCCACTATAAGGTTGTCATTGTCAAGTCCCATTAATATTTTAGGAAACACTCTCAACGCACTAAAGCAGCCTTGACACCCCAAACTTATTTCCATTAACTTCTTATATAATTTTTAGGCTTCTGAATCTTATTCTAAAAGTAATAACATTCGGGAGATGGAACAGTGGACTTAGGTTTCTAAAACCCAAATTCCTAACTAACAAATGTCAGAAGAATTATGGGTTCCTCAGATTTTATATTTTATTTTTTTGTTATATATAAACGGTTCATTTAGTGGCTGAGTTGTTAAATAAATTTATCAGTTAACGCTAAGACAATTTTTAATTACAATAACAATTCAATTCTAAATTGAATATATGGTTTTACATATGACATTTTCATATTTACACAAATCCAATTTATTTTTATAATTTTAGGGTTTGTTAATTTCAATTCAAAATTTTAAGATAAATAATAATCAAATAATTTTAATCAAGTTATATGATAAAAAGATGGCTAAGATACTACTACTGAGAAATTAGGGCAGGATAAGATCACGGATGCAGAGGAAAAATAAGGAAATTATTTCGTATGATTTTATAAAATCAAAATCAGTTAAATTCTATAAAGATTAACTCATAAAATATAATAAAGCATGTATTATAATTGGCCCATTATTCAAAAGTTTGATCATTTTCTTGTCATTTACCTCAAACCATTTCTAAAAATTGGTTCATATCAACCGCCATAGGTACAAAATTGTTCAACTTATAACAATATTCACAAAACATATTGAGAGAACTCTACAACTATTATAAAAATGGTTAGGTAATGAGCGTTAGCTCTTTTGGATTCTAAAGCTATTTATAATAGGTTTTTAGATATTTTAGTAATTTAATTGAAATTGAATTCTAATTTCAATTAAACTTTAATTAAAACTATAATCAATTTTAAATAAATACCAATTATGCCCAAATAGGTTATAATATCTCATATTGATCCTTACTTTTTAAATATTTCATATTTAATTATAAAGTTTGTTAAATTTTGCAATTAAGTTACACTTGATTAAAATATATTTTGTCTCTTCAATCCGTTGTTTGTATGTGGTCTAGATTCCCAAATATGTTTGCAATGGATATAAATTATAACATAAATCATATTTAGGATTAATATGTTTGCAATGGATATAAATTATAACATAAATCATATTTAGGATTAGATAAATTAACTCATTTAATACATCATTAGTTCTTTAATCAAACAATTTATATCAATAAATCAAGATTGTCTTCTAACAATACATTATTATCACCCAAATATTTAAAAATGTCAAATTGGTTTTATCTAACCTTTTTGTATACTATTTTTCTATATAATTTAATCCTTTTAATCTATAATTTGTTGATTAGACATTAAAAATGTCAAATTGGTTTTATCTAACCTTTTTGTATACTATTTTTCTATATAATTTAATCCTTTTAATGTATAATTTGTTGATTAGACATATAGTATGGAAATATGTCTACTTTATTTAAGTTCAATCATATTATTTCACCTCCATTAGTAATTAATTCAATTAATAACATTCAAAAATTACTTTCAAAGTGTCAATCCACCTTGATCAAGTATTTCTCGAATCGATACTAATCGATAATAACAGAATATTCTCCCTAATTACTTTAGAGTGATGAATCCTTTACTAATCACTCAAACTACGTCCATATAATTTATGCTATATCCGATGACTACCAATTGAGCTATCATTCACTAGAATATTTCATAAGTAGTATCAATATATAAGAGTATCGATATGAGATAACTTTAATGATCAAAGTTAAAGAATCACTTATACAATAATTAAAATGAGAATTCTTATAGACATACGAGTAATGCTTTGAAAAAAATTCTCATATACGATCAGTTCAGTGAACTAGTTCTTTAATAAATACTTACACGTTTATTTTAATATTTCCATAATTTAGTTTGTAAGATCGATTACTTTATAAATAAGGAAGAAACATAATGTGTATTATCCTTTTATGTTATATTAATGTTCTATCTCAATAGAACAATTGTTATAAACAATTTAGAAATAATACATAAGTATAATATAGATCTCATAATTATTATCTCATCATAAATTCATTTGCACTATATATTTATCCTAAATGAACTTTATCATATACATCTAAATATATACAAATTAAAAATGTCTTAAAATTAATTTATCACTACTCTACAACCAGCCAATTGGCTGAAGAGCATGAATCATCAATGTTGCACCTTTTTTGTTATCCTCGTATGTTTACAAGAGCAAATTGAACAACTTATTACAATTTCCAAAAATAGAAATTATCAGATGAATATCTTTGTGCTTTTATTTTTTGCATATCTACAAAAAAAAAAAACCGGTTGTTCATTTCGCCTATTATAATTGCCGGGAATTGGAGAAAAAGAAAACCATGTAATAAACACTAAGGATGAGCGGGCCACACTAAAGATGAGCGGGCCTTTCTCCGGATGGGCGGATCTTTCTCCCTACAATTTCCTTAATATAGAACTTGAACGTCTGCCACTGGAAATGGATTAATCGAAAACCGTCTCTCCTATAAGATTGATTTGCATGCCACCTATGTACTCCAACACCAAGAGGAAAATGAAAATGGCGAAGAGCTACCTTATCGCATCTCTTACTGTAGCTCTTTGCTTCTATTCAATCCTCAGCTATGCCTACGCCGATTCCTGGATGGTTGAAGGCAAAGTCTACTGTGACAGTTGCCGTGTTGAATTTGAGACCAAACTCACCCAGACCCTCCCAGGTAATTAGTAAATTACAAAAATTCATTTTCTTGTTCTTCAACATGGGTTTGGTAATTTAGATGCATCTGGAGTTACAGTTTGTAAAAGGTCGGAAAGAAAATTTATGATTTCAGAATTTCCATGGAGAGTAAAAAAAAAAATCTAATTATAAATAAAGACGAAAAGACTGTTTCAGCTAAATTTGTGTAAGAAAAAGCCCTAGGTTTTAGGCTAAACAAAATTAAATGTACTAAGCTTTAACAGAATGCAATGCAACTATCAAATTTATTATCATCTCGTACAATCGCTGAATCATAACGGCAGTGAATCCAATTAAAACGCTATTAAAATAAAATGCTTTTATGAATTTTGTTTAACACCTAAGCATGCAGGTGCCACGGTTCGGTTGGAATGCCGAGAACGCGATAATGGAACAATCACATATAAAATGGAAGGAATAACTGACAGCAAAGGGACATACCACATGGAAGTGCCGGGAGACCATGAGGACGAAATCTGTGACGTTAGAACAGTGAAGAGCTCGAGGGAAGACTGCAGTGAGCCATTCAAGGGTAATGTTTGCGTTAGGATACTCCTAACCAAAAACGTAGGGGTGCTCGGAAAGAGCCGCTTCGCCAATCCTCTTGGGTTCATGACTAAAAAACCTCACCCTGAATGCAACAAAGTTCTCGAGGACATGGGTTTCCTTCCCTCGGAGGTTGAATTATGAGGTTTGCTTGATGAATAATTAGACATAACAAATTTTATTCAAACTTAACGGATAAACTTGTAGCCACCTCCGAAATAATTAATACATGTAACACATTAAAAATATGTGCTAATTTAAACAATTAAGACATCATATCAAAATTCAAATCAAATATAAAATCTATCTTCCTTCATTCTTTGTATCAATTTCTTATATAAGATAATTTAGTTTTTAAGTTTGCCACACCTCTCTTTCATAAGGGAATTCATTTATGCCGGTCTAGCTCATTAACTTATATCTAATATAAGATCATTTGACTCACTTTAAGTATGACTTCATCTGAGCTGACAAACTTAGTTCTAATTTTAATGAAGGATCTTCAGGAGACTTGGGTAAATATTAGATTAAGTCTAACGGAGTCCATATACTAAAAACATCATATCTCAACCAAAAATTAAGGCAATGTACTATAAGCCTTATATTTATATCTATCTTACTTTATACTTATATCTCTTTCTGGTTTATGATAACTTCACTCATCTCATATGCGAAAGCAAAATTTGTGTGTTAGTAGAAATAGTTGTAATATAATATATGTTTAAAAGTGATGCCCAAATGTTTGGGCTTCATTTTTACAATAATTAAGATTAATTTTTCACATGTATATAAATTAGATCATGTGTTTAAATCTTTACGATATTGTCCTCTTAAATAAAAACTATAAAACATGTAGTTATGCTATACCTTGTATATAATCACTTTGTTTTTTTCTTAAATTCATGGAAGGCGTTTAGGTTTTAAGATGACAGTATGCAAAAAATTGTTACTAAACTAATATTTCTCCATACTACAAACATCTCAATTACAAGGACAATCAAAAATCAAAATTAAATGAAGAATCTCTTTTATTTTTAAATTGAAAGTATCTCTGTTCTCTAAAGTGAGAAGGAACATTGTGTCAAAAATATAGCGGTGCTAGCCAGTTCTTTGGGACTTAATGGCCAAGTCAACAAAATAATCATGGTCATGGGTTTCTTTCCCTCTTTGGTTGAATCGTATGGCCTTCGTGATCACTTATAATGATGCCTGATAATTTTATCGAAACGAAGTGGGTAAACTTTAAACTACCTTTCTCTCTCAAAAAAAAAAAAAAAAAAATTTTAACTACCTCTCATGTCAAACATTTGTCATACTAAAAATATCAACACCTAATATCTCAATCTAAAATTTTAAAGCAAAAGGATACGAAACTTATTTTTATAAATATCTCATTTCATCATCATATTTCTTTTTTACAAAGGATAATTCCATTTAGGAATTTCGACATCTCCCTTTAAAAAAATAAATCCATTTATATCAACATGCCTCCCTCTTATGAATTTCCAACACATCTAAAGTAGATTCATCCATTTTAGACTAGATCATTCTCAACCTATAGCTAATTTTAAGTCACTTGGCACACTCTATGGATCATTATTCATTTTGCCTGAATTCATAAATCTCTAATCATCAAAGTTCACAAATCTAGTTCTAATAGAAAAGAAGGATTTTTAAAAGAAGGATTATATCTAATCGAGTCCATATATCACAAAGATCTCATATTTCAACCAAAAAAAGATAATCACAACATGTTTATAACAATTTTATAATGGGTTGTTTAAAATTAATATAATGAAATAGTTTTAAAATATTTCCTTAATAATAAATTATTGATTTATATTAAAAGAGATAACAAAATTAAAAAATTGTTGTTCTAAAATTTTGTAACAATTAAAGTGTTATTATTTCATATATTTTAACTTCACTTTGTTTTTAACCTAATTTTTAGATCTTCCACACACTCAGGCCACGATGCTATGTTTGATTGGATGTAAAAATTTTAATACAATAAAAAGGGAATAGAACGTAAATGGATGTAATATTAGAAATTTGTTATTTCATAATGATAGAAGAGTTCATAATGTAATAAAATGAAATATTGATTGGTTGAAAAATTTATAATGTAATATAATGTAAAATTATTTATTATTTTATGCCAAAATAAGAGAAAGTCAATTTCTTCTATTTACTTACATATATTTATACAAAGATATAACACTATTCTAGCCTAAAATTATGTATGTACATCCGTAAAATAAGTAACAGCTAGAGACAACTGTATACGAATCAATCTAATCTAATTATATTTACTAACATTTTACACTCTAATTTAAACCTCCAAATCAAAAATTTTTCATTTTTAATGTTTAAGGTAAAATAAGATATAATATAAAATCCTCCTCTTTCATCCTATTTTATTTCATTTATTACAAAAACTTCTTCTAAATAATAAAATAATATTACATTCTATTAAATTCTATTATAAAAATATAAACCAAACATACTTTGGTGCCTTCGGAGATGGCTATCAGGACATTGGTGTCTTCTTCTCCCTTCCAACTTTGGATTACACTGGCGAGATACATGTAAGGTTTCTCCTTTCTCTAGTGTTCAATCCAATTTTTTCTAGAAATTTCCTTTATTGTCTCTACGTATGAAAATCATACATTCCTCATTAATTCTCCTCTTATCAATCTCATTATCAGTTTACTTCCTTGCCAAATAGACGCTTTTTGGATATGGACAATGTCGATAAATTGCTATCGCCCCTACCAAGCACTACTGTTGTTGTCTTCCACTATGAGAAGGCAAAGCAGAGGCTTTTTGGAGATGGACAATGTCGATAAATTGCTATCGCCCCTACCAAGCACTACTGTTGTTGTTTTCCACTATGAGAAGGCAAAACAAAGGCTTTTTGGAGATAAACGCAGGTAGGTGTCGATATCAACTCATTTTGGTGTTTGGTTGTGTCTTTTCTTTATTTTTCTCAAGTCTTTTTTGGTGGGTACAGACTTTTAAAAATGAGTATTGTAGATGGCCACAAAATTAAGTGTTTTTTTTTATATGTCTTTTTGCAGATGTGCTTTGCTCCTTTTTTTTTTCTCTATCTCTTTGCTTATTGCGATTCATACCTATAAGTTGGATTTCTCCACCGATGTATGGCCAGAATGCAATATTGGTTAACCAATTCCTTGGAAAAAGTTGGAGACACGTAAGTTCACTGAACACCCACTTGTATTAGATTCAGAGCTTCTACCTTTTGAATTTGAACTCATCTTTTCATCTGTTTTACAATGTTCAGAATGCTCCCAACTCAACAATTCCACTTGGATTTCGAGTTATGATGCTCGAGGATTCTTCCCATATGCATATTGGTACTGCATAATGATGGATCGCATACGCAGCATAAACAAAAATAATTGCAATCCTGTATAGATCTATTGCGTTTAACATTCATACTAATAACAAAAATAGACAAAACCACATACCTGAAATTTGTGAGGATTAACAGATAATGAACTTCGAAGATACCAAGTATCTATGTATTCCATATCGAAAAATACGTCCTGTTTTTAACACTTGATATGGCCATGGATAAATTTAAAGAACTCTTTCTTAAAAAACGGAGAATACAAATTTTCTCTTTTCTCTTGTTTATTTTCCGTACAAATAACGAAAATCAAAAGAACATTTCTTATGTCTTCGCTTTTTCTTTCACTGATCGATGTATCTCTATTATCAAACTTTTCTTGTTGTTCACGTAGTGCATGAACCAAAAATTGAAGATGATAACGTCTATATTACTTTTAAAGTTTTTCAAGTTTTAAAACTTGAAAACCATGAACTAACGTATTGTTTCATTTTTTATTTGAAATGTAAAACCAAAATATCACCCACGCCAACCATCTGACGCATTTTGTTTTTTTGTTTTTAAATAATTATTATTATTTATAAATGAAATAAAATAAAAATATTTTATTTTATTCATTTATTTTATACAAGAGAATTACCACTATTAATTATATTTTCTGTGCTAGCAAAAAATATA
>JANZXP010000004.1:21030599-21041223 GCA_027576715.1 Erythroxylum flavicans | reverse complement strand
TTCTAGAAATTTAAAATTAAAGAACATATCCATGTAAGAAATAAAAATGTTATATAAAGGCCAAAGTTTCTCACTTGATCGTTTAAGCCAAATCAAAGCATAATTAATTAACAAATTTAATTTTTTAGAATTCACAAAGTCAAATTTTGTAGAGTATTCACTTACTCATATTACGCACTAAATTTTTAATCAATTTCAACTAAGAATTATGCATAAACTCATGTTCCAATTAATGAGAACCTAAATATATAATTTAAAAAAACTAAAACAAAATGATACGGAAGACCCTATCAATATTTAGGATTATGATCTTTTCTATAAGCATATTATTCTTACTCCAATTGTTATACCATTCTTTATTTTCCTAATTGATGAACCTTATAATGTCATCTAAAGGGGGTGATGTCAAAGAAGACAAAGAATACTCCTCCTAGCCTTTGTTTTGATACTTGTAGCCATTCTTTCAACACATACAATCAAATATGTCAACTTCATCATATACTTTGTTAACTTCACCCTACTAATTCATTCATTAACTACATCTCTTCAACACTCCCAATAGTCACATAAACCATAATATTTGGCATAATCTATCACAATCAACACAAATTCCAGAACTCCAATTCAATATCCTTACAACTCTATAATAGTAGTACATAATCAACAATTCCTACGAATTAAAGAGAGTAACCTATTTAGATGACATAGAATTAAAATTAGGTGCCCAATATCTCCTTAAACTCCTTTACACACAAAATCCTGAATATACATTAAAAATGCAGCAACCTAAAATGCAGCAACCTAAAAATGTAGGTCATTTATGTAAAAAATGAAGCAAGTTCAAATAGGAGGTTCAAACCATAAACAAATACCCAAATTAAACCAAGTACACAAAACCCAGTAAATAACAAAATCGACTTACCTTAACTGACACGGAGAAGAAGTCACTGAAGCACGTGAAGGAAGAAGATGACGTGGGTGACCAACGGTGATGAGCGATGACGATAAGAAAAGGACGAGCGACAGCGAGGAGAGGAGAAGCTATAGATGTGCGATGGTAAGGAAGGAGAAAACATCCATAAAGGATAGAGGAGAAAATGAGGGGGAAGGTTTGGGGTATGTTTAACCCCGAACAGAAATGACATCATTTGGTATTAAACCAAACAACGTCGTTTTTGATTTTTAAAATGACTAATATGAAGTTAACAACGGAGTGGCTAGACCGTCAGAAAATACCGACGGAATACGTTACAGTCAATAAAAAACTGACGCTGATTATTAAACTAAGCATTTTTGTGTAAATTTATCGATGGCATGGTTATACTGTCAGAAATTCACTGACAAAAAATATATCCATCGGTAGATCCAGAGGCTAGTTTATTGCTGGAAGCGTTCCTGCCTAATTTACCGACGGGTATGATGTTTTCGTCGCTATATTCAGTCAAAAAATTTGCCGGGATGTTTTCCCTCCACCTTTACCGATAAAAGTTTTGTCCATCGCAAAATAAAAATTTTCATGACAGTTTTACTGACAAATATTGATTTTATGTATCTAATTAGCTACGGTATTTGTTCCGAAGGTAAGTTTCTGTCACTAATTTTTGGTTTACTGCTTCCACTAACATTCTCCACATTTATTACTACATTTATTACTGTACTCTTCTAGAATAAATGTATTTGCCCTCTAGAAAGCTAACATCACACATTGATGCCAGGCCCCTACCCAAGGCCGGCACTGTTAATTGCTTACCTTTTGAAAAGGTGGGAAGTTATATGTAATCAAGATGGAAAGCTGAAGAGATACTCTGTAGAATATATAAATGGAAGATGGTCTTATTCATGTTAATCAGATTGGTGTTCCTCGATATCTCCACAATTAATGATACAGATTTTTCTAGCATATTCTGAAAAAGAAAGAGTATAGCAAGCAACTAAGTCATGTTTAATAGTATAGTTGTAACTAAGTCGTCGTTTGCTCGCATGGCGAGAGCAAGGGGCGTGAAGTAGTCTGTAAAGTGCTAGTAGTTGCAACATCATAAATTTCCATGACCTTCAAGTAATCAATAGATGTACTTGGTTAGGTAAATCTAGATATTGAATAACTCAATTAAAAGAGGGGAGAAGGGTGGAAAATCTGGGCAAATTTTCTTGTTTTGACAGGGTTTTGGGAATTATTTACTCTTCTGGGATTGCTTCAAAATTTTACTTTTGGTTGTTCAAAATCAAAGCTCCTTTATACAAAAACACAAAAATTTTCGGATGGTAATACCCTTTTAAATTCATTACTTTGTAGAAACATCTTCCGTTTACTTTTCCAATCAATGGTTTGTGCATTGACTTTTAAGCAATGTTATGAATATTGTACTAGATATGGATCAATATAATACAATATCGATTCCAACCACTATTAAGTATTGATTAAAGTAATTTATTAAAATTATAAAATAGTTTCTACATTTTATAAAATTACAAAAATGATATCGCAATATATTGTATTATACAATTTTTAATTTTAATTTAACTATATTGAAAAAATTATAATAGTATATATTGATATAATAACATCTCTTTATTTATATAAATATTACTTTTCACATATTTTTTATATAAACAATAACCACAATCAATATTAGAAAAATATAATTTAATTCTCAAACAAATATTAAATAAGAACAATGCAAAGTATTTAAAATATTACAATTTTTTACATCAAAATATCATATAATAAGAAAAATATAGGTCCATAAGCATAGCAATAAGAATTTCTACCTAGAATGATTCTTCCCAATCTATGGAAGGAGTGATTTAGAAGAATGCTCTGTTAATTCCCTAAAACCATAATCCTTTTTTCAAAATTGGTTCCTTAATCTTGGTTTCAAGCAAGCCTTCAGATTCTCAATTCTAAACAATCAAATCAATATCTACATGTAGAGGTGTTCTCTATACTGCTTTAGGATAAAACCTAAGTTACCTTATATGTGGAGCCAATCGTGCATTTCAAAGGACCACACTATATCAAGACATTGAAGGATTAGCTAAAAATATTAAATATCCATTGATTATGTTAGGGAAATTCAATTGTATATTGATTCATTTGAAGATGAGAGGACTAAAAAGTAATGCAGGGAAAATAAATAAGTTGTTCAAGGACTATACAAATAATTCGTATATGGTTGATCTGACATATACGGGGAATCTATTTACTTGGTCTAATGAAAAGGAGGGGTAATATCAAATAAGGAAAAAAACTAGATAGGGGTTGGTAAACTCTGAATAGATGGATAGATTCCCTAATTCCTCAAGTTAGTTCAATAATCCTAATTGCTTAGATCAATCTTCATTGGAAATTACGCTGGAACATAAATAAGGAAGTTGAGAAACCTATTTAGATTCTTCAGCTTCCTAACTAAATTAGAAGGCCACAAGGATATAATTAGTAAAGGGTTTAATGCAATTGTTGAAGGATGTAAAGCCTTTAAGCTAGTCTCCAAACTAAAAATTATAAGAGAGGACCTAAAAAAGTTTCATAAGGAGCATTTAAAAAATGTTATGGTCAAAGAAGTTGATTAATACAGGAATGAACTTATTACCATTTAGACCCAATATTATAATGATCTAAGGAACTAATAACTAAGGAGAGGGAGAAAGAAAAACTAAATGCCTACTTGATAGCATTGGAAGCTTATAATTCTTAATTAAACAAAAAATTATAACCAATTTCCTGAAAGAGGGAGACTTAAATATTGCTTTCTTCTACAGATGCATCCTGTGTAGAAGAAACTCTAATAAGATATCAGGAATCCTGGATCCCTTTAGAAACCTTTGTTTTGATTAAGATAAACTAAAGAGACAAAATTTTAATTACTTTGATGTTCCAACCAAGCAGCTTAATACAAACATGACTTAGTCAAGTAACCAGATGGACATTCATTACCAATGTTTTCCTTCGTATAAAAAGATTAAGTCCATGTTCAACAAAAAAGTGTGTTTTCTAATAAAAACCTACCAAACTTGTAATAGCTTGACTTTTTATGAAAACGTACTTTGAAACAGTTACAGAGTAAGAATTATTAATGTGTGCATGTAATGGAAAAAGGTAAATAAATTAACACTTGGATCTCGATTAATTTATATATTTAGTTCAAAGCACCTAGATATAGATTTTGCATATTAATGATTTGATATAACTTGAATGATTCTGTTCAGGATTAAATGTATTTCATGAAGTTGAAGCCATTGCCTCATTACTGCATGGTGTGTTGTGTGTTTGTTATGTGTTTATTGTTTTGTTTGCTTAAGGACAAGCAAACATTTAAGTGTGGGGATGTTAATTTGAGTGTTTAGTATGTGTTTAGGTTAGAATTATGATAGTTTGTGTGTCTAAGTGTTTTTATGCATTATTATAAGTCTTTGAGCTTAAATATTATGTTTTTGAGATACCTTGATGTGTTTGTTAATATTTCACAACATTGAAGAGGAGAGAAGTTTCGGAGACTTTCGGGCAGAAACAATGGCCTACAAATAGGCCACGATCATGACAAAAACTTGGGAGCCAGCCTACGATTGTTTCATATAGGCCATGATCATGACAGAAGACTTTGTCACAGCCTCGATCATGGAAGAAAGGTTTTACGCACGATTGTGGCCTATGTTGGGTAGATGCATAAATAAGAGAAAAAGTCAAGTTTTGAGGGATTTTTTAGACCATTTTGACCTCGAAAAAACCCTAGAGCTGCTTAAGACAGAGAAAGTATTTAAAGAACATGAAGAACATAAGAGAGGGAGCTTTTGCTTCAGCCACAATCTTGAAACACTAGAGAGATATATCGAGAGATTGAGAAAGAAACGAAGGGAGAGAGACGTGGAGAAGAAGCCTACACGAAGTACTTCCTAGAACAGGAGGTTTTCTGATGTTGCTGCCTCTGTCATCCATTTCGAGTCTATTTCTAGTTTAATTTCAATTTTTATAATTGTATAGAATTTGAGATAGCCATAGATGATAGATTTGTTGAAGAGGATTTGTCTAAACTCACCTCTGCGATATTTTGTCTTTGATATTAATAAATTTGATTATTGTATTTTTATTGGATTTCTTGTGATTTCAATTCTGCAATTACATAATTTGGTAATAAACAGAGACGGTGAACTGAGTGAAAAAATCATTAAATTGGGCTAACGAGAGTTAGGTAATTTAATAGATCAACAATTGAATCAAACCGATAAATTTGTGTGAAGAGAGATCTTGTATAAGTTTTCGGTAATTTTTTGGACAACTTAAGATCTAATTTAGGTTTTGGATAAATTGTGAATTGAGAGGTTGCAATTCCCATATTCTAATTAGGGTTAATGATTATAACTTGAGAGAGATTAATCAACCCTAGGACCGTTTAGAACCAGTAATCCAATAAATTCATAATCAATTAGGTTTTCATTAAAGTCAGATAAAATTCTCCTTTCTCTCAATTGGTAGTTCCTAGGTTGATTCTTGATTGGGTGTTGCATTTGCTATCTTGTTCATATTTTCAAATTTGATTATTGGAATTAATTGTGTGATTGAAATAATTTCTTATTTAGTTTTGTTCATTTTGAATTAATGCAAATTAGTTCAACCTTAGATTAACCCTCCTCGTGAGATCGACACCTTAGGTACTACACGAATGACCCGTGTGCTTTTAGATTATCAAGGTTAATTATTAAAGCTTTTTCATATTAGAAACCTGCGATTAGTAGACTTGGAAAATGTGTTTAAACAAGATATGTTCATGGGTACACTTAAATACCATTCATAATCAAGACATTCCACAACTTTGCATTTCACTTCATTTCTCCACCACTAATTTTCACATGTAAAATCATGGATCAAAGGAAATTTCAAGGTTGTAATGTGGGTAAAGGTAAGGTGAGATGCATTTGGATCAAGTGGCATGAAATCCATTAAAGCTAGTGAAACAAAAATAATACTCAATGTACATTCAGTGCAAAAACCAACATTTAATCACAATTGTGTAAATCAATTATGTTGAAAGCAAAAATGATGTTTCGCAGCTCAAACTCAAGCTCTCTCACACAAACCAAATGAAGCATAAATCACTCACAAAAGTTTATTTGTAACCATAGGGAGTGACCATTGAAATCAACATCCACCTCATATTCGACATACTCAATTAACCCATTCAATACAACTTTAGGAGGAAAGATTAATCATAAACAACTTTTCAACCATATGCACTTCCTCTTAGATACTTTTATTTAAACATTTTTTCTTTTCCTTTCTCTTTTCCTTTTGCTTTTCTCTCTCTTTTTCTTTTTATAAAAATTAAAAGAAACTACCTTGACAAGGGAGTTACAATGATATGATATAAAATAGCATCCTAACATCATAACTAATCGACATATATGTACACCCCTACACTTAGAATTTTGTACATCCATAAACTCAATAATCACAAATGCTCCACTAACTTTATGGCTTGGTAAAGCATTTGGTTAAGTTTAAAAGCAAATAATGTGTTTTATACAAAAAGAAAGGTATAAAGCTCAAAGAGGCTTCTCAAAAGGAAAATCATATAATGGGTAGGCTATTTGGCTAATAAATTTTGGAAAAAAAGAATGCCTAATCATTTCATGTTAATGCATGTGATAAGAATGAGTTCTTGAATAGAAAATCAAATCAAAATTAGGATATATATGTTATAAAGGTCACACATTATCAAAAGAAAATGAGACTGATATTAATGTATCAGTTTATAAAGGCTCAAAATCTCACTGGCTTTGTCTACCACTAGTCACTACTCTTCTAAAGATAATGCACATTGAACAATCATAAGAGTAAAAGTATATGTCAAGTTTGCTATAAAGTTATCTAGTCAATTCATTCTCTAATCATGACTATATAGTCCTAAAAGAAACAAAAAATGAGAAACAAATTTGTTAAGTTTGTTTTATTCTTTCTCTCACTTTGATTGATAACTTAAAACAAGTAAAAACAAATAACTAAAAATGCATATGCATAAAGGAAATAAGTGTGAAAATTTAAATGCAAAGAAATTAACTTCCCTTAGGTTGCCTTTAATGAAGCACCTTTGTTTAGTGTCATTGGCTCGACTCCTTCTTCCCCTCATGTCAAAACATTATGATCTTTGGGTATTATAGTTTGAGCCACTTCCACCTGAGGTAGTTCAGGATAGGGCCTTAGTCGATGATCATTCCCATTCAATGTCTTCCCTATTTTCCAACTCTTGATCTCCACTGAGCCCCCGCACTCTAGATCTCTTCACCTTTTTCTTCTTTGTTTAATTTCTTTAACCTGCTAGGTAAAAGTAAAGAGTCAGTCTTAATAACAAATCAAAACTCAGTATTTACCTTCTAGCTAAAAGATATATCCTTTTCTAGTTCGAGCTCTTCCTCCACTTCATCCATAAAAGCAATTCCTTGAGTGTTGCACTCAAAATTCTCAAGCTTCTCATCACTTTGTAAGATCTCCATATTAACATCCATGGGGTATACATCAGGTTGATATGGCTGCTCCTCTTCTATTTGTAATTCTAAGGGTTCGATTCTCTCTGCCATCTCACCCATTTGGCTTGCCACATTCTAGAGTCTAGACATTGTATCCATCATTTCTTGCTAGAAGTGTTGTATACCCTCTTGAAGTTACTGCTATATACTCTATTGAAATTAAAGATTGTTAGTAGTAACAGTCTCGATAATTTCATCTAGAGATATACCTAAATTTTACTGGTTCTCTAGATTTTGGGCACTAGGCCATGTATCCTACCAGCATTACCTCTCATCTTACTGGAATTGTAGAATATTTTGCTAGATCAGTTGCATATTTTGTTGAATTTGCTGCATATCCTATTGAAATTGAAGATGGTTAGCATTAGAAGTCTTGATAAATTTGTCCAGAGATGTACCTGAGTTATAATAGGAAGCTTCTGGTCTCCATTGGAATTATTGTGCATCCTGCAAACTATCATAGAAGTAATTCTTTTGATTATCCCATCCATAATTAAAGTTAGGTTAATTAGTCCAAACTTGGTTATGAGATTAGGAATATGAGTTAGAGAAAAACTTACTTTCGTCCATCAATTTTTTATCACAAAAACTAAACAAAAAGTGAATAGATCAAGAAACAACTAAAAAAAGGTAATTAGAAATAAATATCTATAAAACACCAATTAAAATCAAGAACAAAAACTAAAACATCGCACTCCCTAGCAACGACGTCAAAATTGATAGCGCATTTTAATGCTAGTCAAAATAAACTAGCCCTACTACTATAGTAGTGGTGAGTCTAAGTCGATCCCACAAAGAGTGTATATGAAGTTTATGAAATGACATTAATCAATGTTTAGGTTTTAGGGGGGTTGGTTTTTTAAAAATAAGAAAATAAAGTAAAGCTAAAATAATTAACAAAAGCAATTTAAAGAAAACATGTAAAAGAATGATGAAAGTGGGGAATTCGGTAGGGACCTAATTTTTTAGTTCAATCTCAGCCTACACCCTAATTAAACGTATTTCGTTGATTTGTTGTTCTCAAACCTCTTATCCAAACTATTAATTGTGGGTTAATAATTAACTCAAAATTTTCCTTAACTAGTGTTTAGTCAAGATACGATCGTTAACTAAACATAACCACCAAATAACCTAGGATACCATCTTTAAATTCAATTAGGTATTAGCATTACGAATTAGGAAAATTGATTAATTAAGGCAACAATCACATAAGATGTGTCATTTAACCTAGGTTATGTTATCTCTAATGATTATGAACCATTAGTCACTACAAATAAATTTCATCATAATAATTCCAGATTATATTGAATATTCTAGCAATGGGTTCGTAATAAAATGAACCAATGAATGCATTAAAATCATCTTTTCACAATTTCATACACAAATAATTGGACTATAACGATAATACGATCATTCATACATGAAATCCAAATCAATACACATAGGATAACACAATCAATTTCTGAAAAGAAAAAGAAATAACAAATATGAGGAGATATACACTTAACCGGGTCCTTAGCATCGATGTCACCTCTGAATCGGTATCAAGAAGCTACCCCTCTATAGGTCTCTCATAGTTGAGAGCTTTACCCCTCATCTTCGTTAAAACCAAGAGCTCCTAAGAAAATGTTGCTTTAGCCCTTGCTAAACCTCCATCGAAGACCCCTCTCTCTCTATTATATTATTTTTATTTTCAAAACACCACTCCCCTAAAAAATGTCATTGTTGTCTGCATTTTAACGTTAGCATTTCATGCCCAACATCTACGTAAAACATAAATGTTGTTTCTGTAAAACACAAACAATGCAGATGTTATTTGCATACAATGTGTACTGCATTTTAGTGTTTCTAGGCTGTGCTGCATTGTCGTTTTCCAATTGCTGGTGTGTTGGTCCATTTACTGCCATTTTGGTCTAATGTTTCTATGCTATGTTGCATTGGCATTTTCTAGCTGGTTCCTATCTGTTGCATTTTTTGTTTGCTGCTATCATTTTGGTGTTCCTTTATCCTCCTACTGCAGCAGTCCATCATCCTTTTCTTTAAACTTGGATCTTCAGTTTATGCATGAATTATGATGCCATTAAATTCACGTATACCTTGCATGGTCCATGAACAACAACCATGAGCTATGTTTCTTCATCATCTTGATTTTCTTGTCTTTATTTGCTGTAATATTTCTCATTCTCGCCCCATGAAGACAAAGGATTGTGATTCTCCAAAAAATAACTCAAGTATGGTGCTTTCGACTCACTTTAACTTCTTTGCTTTCTGATTATGCCTAAAACCACATATGAGCTAAAGTGAGTATCTTAAGCATTTTCATAGCAATAATAAGTGTTATAGAATAAATTTACAATCAATTAAGCACCTATCAGTGTACAAGTGGTGGGGGTGAATGAATTTGAAATTAAGGTTTTAATTAGTATGTATATTTAGTCCAAAGTGCTTAGACACAAATTTCATAAGTTAATAAGTTAGAACAACTTGAAGGATCGTGTTTTTAGTTAAATTTTTTTTATGAAGTTCAATGCCATTGTACCAATGTTGCATATATGTGTTTTGCTATTAGGTGTATTTTGGTGTTTTTTTGTTTTGTTTTTGTTTGAGGACAAGCAAAAGTTTAAGTATGGGTATGATGATAGTTTTAGGTTGCATAAAAATTTAATGGGTAGTTTAGTATGTGTTTAGTGGTTAAATTGACTGATTAGTGCATGATTATATTAGGATTATGTTATTTAGTTAAATATTTTTGTTTTTAGCGTATTATGGGTTAGAGCATGCTATTGAGCTCAAATTTTGTGTCAGACTCCGTTTTCGGAGTCTAACTTTCATGCCCTCTCTGATACCATAAGATGTCGGATCCCGTTTCTAGAGCCCGACGATCGCATTCGGATAACATACATTTATCAACTATACTTGCATTCAAAACTCCCCTTTCTAAGCTCAGCTTTGCTCTTCGAATAGTCAACTAATCCATTTATCCAACTGATAGGTCTGATTGTTAATAGTCGACTTACAGCTAAATAGTTGACTTGTCCAATGCTCCATTTCAACCCAAATACCTCAAGGAATAGCGTTGGTGAGTCCACCATTTTACACATGTACC
>JANZXP010000004.1:20988120-21001487 GCA_027576715.1 Erythroxylum flavicans | reverse complement strand
TATGAAAGTGTATGAAAATGTGATAAATGAATGAATGAGTTTTTGCCTTGTTTTGTATTGATGATGGGTTAGAGCTAGCATGATCATAAGAATGGGGTTAGAAGAGTGATGATTTGTTGATAATTGATAAGTTGTTGTTGTTGAGATGATTTTTGAGACAAAAAGATCATTATGATGAATGTGTATATGATATGTTTTGCTTTTGGTGTATATGATTACTTATGGATTTTGAATTGTGTATAGATGATATTGAACTGAAATTGGGGTATAAATAAATAGGAAATGATGAGGATATAAGTTAGAAATGATTTACTAAGCAAAAGAGACGAATTAGGATGAAATTGATGATGAGGAGTGCTGGAAATATGTTAGATGTAGTGTTTCTACTGAACATGCATCTGAAATTTAGACATATCTTGATCTACGGATATCCAAATAGGATGATTGTTGATTTATATTAAAATAGAGATGAATGAATACAATTATCATGAAGAAACAGAGTTTGAATTATGTCTTTAAGAGTTTTAAAAGTTGTCTTAAAGTTGAGTTTCAGATTATGTCTCTGTTCCTAAACAGCATGTAGTAAATTGTGTATGAGTTGCAGTTTATTGGGAAAAATTGTATAAACTTTAGTTCATTATAAACTTAAGACAAATATGAACATTTGTTTAGAAGACAGTATTGCCAAAAAATCTCATTTTTTAGGTCATAATGGTTATACAAAACTGACTTGAAAAATAGAGTTGGAAAAGATAGGAAATGAGTTTTGTTTACTGCCTTCTTTGAAAGTTCACCCAACGGCCAACTCCTTGGTTCATGGCTGACAATTTGCAAGATTTTATGAGGATTCTTCTGGAGAAAAGTTCGCCGTGGCCAACTTTTGGCTTCGCCGCGGCTAACTTTCCTGCATAGCTTAAACATGCTTTGGTATTTTTATCATAACTTTTTCTATAGTTATCCGAACGGAGTGATTCTTGATTTAGAATAAACTAGAGACATTAGAATATAATTTGTACGAAGAAATAGAATTTTAATTCTATCTCTAGATTTCCAGAATCTAACTTGAAGATGAGCATAGAATACTATCTCAGTTTAAGAGCAGTCTGAATTATTTGGAGTATAACTTTTGGAATAATGAACCAAGTTGAGTGATTTTGGTGTCATTAGAAACTTAAAAGATAGGAGAACAATTTTATAGAAGAAAGTTTTGCCAAATTACTCCATTTTTTAGGTAGAGTGATCATGAAAAATTGACATGAAAGTTTAGAGTTTTTAAATGTTATAAGAAGAATTGAGAGTTGGATACTGTAAAGAGCAATAATGCTAAAAGTGAAATGACGAGTAATTGAGTTATAAAATGAGATATGGATTAAACATGAAATTTGATAATATACCTAGGATTGTCATTGAACATGCATTTTACATAGTCCATATACACATTTGTGTTTAAATGAATACTTAAGATTGTGCAAAGTTGTAATGCGTGTGCAATGTGTGTATTGCATAATGTTGATGTGCAAGACAAACATCCGCATCCAGACATTTCCGGATCATTGAAGCTAATGCTAATCTGAAGCTTACTGTGAGTTGACCTAGATGGTCTTACTTACTGATTGTTCTGTTTGTATTATGTATTGAATGATTATGCAATGTGAATATGATTGATATGAATGTGATTTGCTTATATTGATGCCGGATAATGAAGGTCCGAGACTTAATGTATGAATGTGATATTGAAGTGCTACTTGTATGTGAATGTGACGAAATAAGTGTTGCTCAACAATTATGTTGAATGTCGGACTAAAGTCCGATGATAAATGTGATCTGAATGTAAATATGCATATGAATGAAAAAAATGAATCTCAACTTAAATGTTGAATACCGGACTAAGGTCCAATGATATGTGAAAGTGACTGATTGATCATATGTGATTGATGCATTAACGCATGAAACATAAAGGTTGTTGTGACTGTAGTGGCCACCAAAAAAAAGGAGCTTAAAGGCTATAGTGTGAAAAAGAGCTTAATGCTCAAACTGTGATCAGAGCCTCAGGCTCAGTTGTAAATGTATCCGGTATCCATTAAGGGATATGGGACATTATCTGATACATCACGGTATCCATAAGGGATATTGGCCAATTAAAAAAAAGAGACACTCGGTTACAATAATAATAAAAGAAAGTGAGTCTCATAAATACTGCATATACATATAATACGTGTATTTGACTGATTGAAATGTATTCTGAATATGATATCTGTTGAATATGAAATGTGAAATGAATGACCAAGTGATATGCAGTGATAAATGATTGTTAACGAAATGATGTGAATTATGTGATTATATGAATTGTATGTGTTATGCGATCGAGTGAGCCATCAAGGATGGTCACTCATTGAGTTCGCAAAACTCACCCAAAATTTGCAATATTTTTTTAGGCTCCGAAGAGTTACCCCATTAGGCTAACGGGAGTATAGCCACTACACCCAAGTAAGAGATATAGGTCAGGACCAGTTTGCGTCTGCATTACTATTTCTTTATTTTTGTATCAAAATATGTGTTCACAAGTGTTTTGCAATGTGTATGTAAATGATTTCGTATTGTAATGGTTGTGACATTGTGTTTGAAAATGTTTATGAATAAAATTGGGCCTAATTTATTTATTGATTTTTCACAATATGTGTGCTTTGTTTTAAAAGAAAAAGAAATTTCTGTATTGAATTTAATTGACTGACTATTCTAGCATGCCACCCTTGCGGGGTACGTACTCGGATATCACTCAGGATGTCAGGTACGTGTCTTACAAGAGTGGGGTGCGACACAAATTGATTTCATAAATGAGAGCTTTTAGACTGATTAGAGGTGGATGCGAGGCTTATCTTGCCTATACGATTGATACCTGAACTAAGCAGATAGTACAGGATATTCCTATTATTAGGGATTTTCTGGATGTGTTTCCCACTGAATTATCTAGTTTACCCCTAAATAGGGAGACAGAGTTTACTATCGACCTTATTCCAGGTACTGCTCCTATATCTATTCCTCTATATAGGATGACACCTGTGGAACTTAAGGAACTTAAGGCTCAGTTATAGGAGTTGTTAGATAATGGTTTTATCAGACCTAGTTTGTCATATTGGGGAGCCTCAGTTTTGTTTATGAAAAAGAAAGATGGGACCTTGAGATTATGTATTGACCATAGATAGTTGAAGCGGGTAATAGTGAAGAATAATTATCTGTTACTGAGAATAGATGATTTACTTAACCAGTTACAGGGAGCTTAGGTGTTTACCAAACTAGATTTGAGATTATAGTACTATCAGTTGAAGATAGCAGAAGCTGATATACCAAAGAGAGCATTCAGAACTAGATATGGACACTTTGAATTTTTGGTGATGTCTTTTGGATTGACAAACGCTCTAGTAGCTTTTATGGCATTAATGAATAAGGTATTTCAACCTTATTTAGATCGTTTTATGATTGTATTCATAGATGATATTTTGGTGTATTCAAAAAGTAGAGAGGAACATTTTGAGCATTTGAGGTTAATCTTACAGATAATGAGAGAGAAGCAATTGTATGCTAAGTTTAGTAAGTGTGAATTTTGGCTTGATCAAGTAGTATTCTTGAGTCATATAGTATTTGGACAGGGCACATAGGTAGACCCAAAGAAAATTGAAGCAGTAATAAAGTGGGAAGCTCCAAGAAATGTGTCTGAGATCGGGAGTTTTCTTGAATTAGCAGGATATTACTGAAGATTTGTTGACGGTTTTATATTAATCTTAGCCCCTTTGACAAAACTTATGAGGAAGAATGTACCATTCAGATGGAATGATGAATGCCAAAGGAGTTTTGAGGAGCTAAAGCATAGGTTAACTATAGCACCAGTGTTAGCTATTCCATTTAGATTTGGAGGTTATGTGGTGTATAGTTATGCCTCACACCAAGGATTAAGATGTGTTTTAATACAGTATGGTAAAGTGATTGCATATGCATCGAGACAATTAAGGTCTCATGAATTCAATTATCTAAGTCATAATTTAGAACTTGCCGCAATGGTGTTTGCTTTGAAAATTTGGAGACATTATTTGTATAGTGAGACATTTCAGATATTCATAAATTATAGAAGTTTGAGATATTTGTTGAGTCAGAAGCAACTGAATATAATTATAAGACAAAGGAGGTGGATTGAATTACTTAAAGATTATAATTGTACGATAGAGTATCATCCTAGCAAAGCTAATGTTGTGGCTAACACATTAAGAAAGAAATCTAATAGTAGGGTGGCTCAAATTTAAACATGAAGGTCACCAAACCTAGTATAATTAAGATCATTGAATGTTGAGCTAAATTTGGAGCAAAATGAAGCATTGTTAGCCACGTTGAAGATTATATCAATGTTATATGAAAGGATCATAAAGGCGTAAAGTAAGGATCCAGAAGTACTGAAGCTTATTGAGAAGTTGAAATAGAATCTGAATTTTGAGTTTGAATTGAGGAATGATACAATGTGGTTGAAATAGAGATTACGTGTACCAATATGGATGATCTGAGAAAAGAAATTTTAGAGGAAACACACATAGCAGCGTAGGCGATGCGTCCTGGTACTACCAAGATGTACAATACATTGAAACAACATTTTTGGTGGCTAGGGATGCAGAAACAAGTGGCTAAGTATGTCACTAAGTGTTTAACTTACCAACAAATTAAGGCAGAGCATGAGGCTCCGGATGGGAAGTTATAGTCATTACCTATTCCGGAGTGGCAAAGGGAGAGGATCACTATAGATTTCATTATGGATTTGCCAAAGACTTCGAGACAACATGATTCCATATGGTTCATTGTTGATAGATTGACAAAATCGACTCATTTCTTACCAGTGAGAGAGAATAATACACTGGATCAGTGAGCTCGAAGATATATAAATGAGATAGTGAGATTACAAGGAGTTCCAGTATCCATTGTATTAGATCGAGATCCCAGATTTACTTTAAGATTTGAGGGTAATTTACAGACAACATTGGGTATGAAGTTGAACTTTAGTACAATATTTCATCCTAAGATAGACGGAAAGAGTGAAAGAACTATTAAGATTGTTGAGGATATGCTCAGAGCTTGTGTTTTGAAGTTTCAAGGAGCATGAGATTGATATGTAGCTTTGATTCAATTTGCATATAATAATTATTATCACAGTAGTATCGGTATGGCACCATATGAGGCATTATATGAAAAAAAAGTGTAGTTCGCCTATGGTACCATATGAGGCATTATATGGAAAAAAAAGTGTAGTTCGCCTTTGTATTGGGATGAAGAGGGTCTAAGGATTTTTAAAGACCCAAAACTATTCAAGATACTGTTGATAAGGTTAAATTGATTCGTAGTAGAATTAAAACAGCACAAGATAGACAGAAGAGTTATGCTGAATAGGAGTACCGAGTAAGAGATAAGGTGTTTATAAGAGTATCACCTTGGCGAGGAGTGCTGAGGTTCAGTAAAAAGGGTAAGTTAAGCCCTAGATATATTGGTCCATATGAGATTACTAAGAGAATAGGACCGTTTGCTTAGAAGTTAGCCTTACTAACTAAAATAACACAGATTCACAATACGTTTCATGTCAGTATGCTCAGAAGATATTAGTTAGATTCGATACATGTTACTGGTTCAGGAGATTAAAGTTGCAACTAATTTGAGTTATAGTGAGGAACAGGTCAAAATAGTGGGTTATCTGAATAAGTAGTTAAGAAACTGAGTGATTCCATTGGTTAAATCCATTAGAGGAATCATTCGAGAGAAGAAGATATATGGGAGATAGAGGAGAACATGAAGAAACCATACCCCCATTTGTTTCATCAATTAGGTAAGAATTTCGAGGATGAAATTTCTTATGGGGGAGAATTGTAATAACCCATTTCTCATACTAAAGGCTAGAACGCTAGAGCATTGTATATGAGAAATAACATTTAAAAATTATAAGGTGCATTGCATTCACATGAATACCATTGACATACACACATGAAATTTGATTTTTGTACACATTGTAAGAATTGTTTAACATATTATGGGGTATGAAAGGTTTTTAATGATTATGATGTGAATTGTGAATTATTATGTCTTAAATTTTTAGTTGATGGATTATAATTGGTAATTTAGACTTAATTGTTACAATTATGAGATTTATAAATTTATATGTATTTTTGGATTAGGAAAAATGTCAAGTGATAAGACACGTTAACATATAGCAGTAAAAATAAATGACACGTGGCATTAGGATTAATTGACAAGTGACTTAGACAATTGAGTGACAAATGCACTGGAGATTAAGAGACATGTGGTAGCTTATGTAAAAGACATTTAGCTTGGCTCTTCATTTGATGTGTCATAACACTCACCAAGTATTTACTTAACGTGTATTTAACCCATCTCATGATATACTCAAACATTAAAGACCATCTTTCATTTTCTACTTTCATTATATGATCTCATCTTCTTCTTTTTTCTCTCAACTCACGACACTTTCACCCTCGCTTTTACGACCTTGAGTTGTTAAAATCCTTTACTTTATCACTCCAAAGATTTCATTTTTTCTTCTTGTTGATGAAGAACCCAACCTTTTCCTCATTAAAAGTTTGATGATCGTGTAAGCTTGAGAGTTATGGATACTTGATGATTTGAAGAAGCTTTGGAGTTAAAAAAATAAGTGAATCACTGACTTCTTGTAATATATGTAGGATAACAATTGTGATGATAGTTTAAGGATTGATTGATAGTCAAGTATGGTGGAACGTTGATAAAGAAATGTATAAGTTTGTGTTATGTTTTTGTGTGAATGATACATAATAGTTTATGAATTATTTTATAGATGATTTTGAGATGGAATTGAGGTATAAATGATGAGGAAATGAAGTCTAAATAATAATATATGCATAAGATGTTTTGGATTTATTATGTAGGGGTTAAAATTTGGAAAAACATTGAAGAAATTGACTGGAAATTTTCGGATGGCATAATCCACGATCATGGGAAGGCCTGCATGATCGTGGGGAAGGCATTAAACGTGATATCTTCTCTTTTGAGTGATCTTTGAATCAACTAATGATAAGTTATATTACTTTGGTGCATTTAGACTTGATTGAAGCTTAAAATAAACCTAGTTTAAGGTTGAATAAGTTGATAAAGTGTTTGATATGTTTAAGTTGTTAATTGATGTTATGCCTTAAGGAATGAAGGGTTGATAACAATATATCAAAATCTGAAAATTATGAATGATATAAGAATGAAGATGTTCTTAGGAATGTAATTGTGATCCAAAGAATATGAGTGATGTTAATTAAGTATGAATGAATGAAAATTTGGATACTGTGTGATTGTACAATGCTAGAAAAAGGATTGATGAATATATAATTGAAGACTTAGAATAATCAAGTTTCTTTTAGGTGTAAACCTAAGTGTAAGCTAGGCATATACAAATTTAATGTTTGAATTATCATGACTTATGATTAAGGATAAATACTTGGGAAAGTCAATTGAGCATGCGTTGAACATAACATATATACATATATGTATGATTGAATACTTATGTGATTGAGTAATTTAGTAATGTGTAAAATATGTGTATTGCATTATTTAGACGCTCAAGTCGAATGACAACATCCAGACATTACTAGTTCGTCAAGGCAATAGCTAATCTGGAGCTTACTCTGAGTCAACCTAGATGTTTTCTCATTAGGATTGATTTGTTCTGTTTAAATTTCAATTATTGAACTGTGAATGATGTGATTGAGATAATTCCAGAAAATTATGGTCTGAGAAGTTTGATAATTGAGATTGTGTTAGGAGTGTTCCTAATTGAATGTGAATCGTGAAAAATATATGTAACTAGTGAAATGTTGAATGTTGGATTTAGATCTGATGAACGTGTGAAAAGAACATGTGTAATGAATGAAAGTGATTGATTGCAATAATGAAAAATGATGCATTTCATCATATTGATATGCATTATCAGATAAAAGAGTTATAATCGGAGCTTAAAGTTTAGAAATGCGCATAAAGAGCCACAAGCTCAGTATATGAATAAGCCCAATATCCACAATAGGTATGGGACAATTATTAATGAACCCAATATCCACAACAGATACAGGACAGTAAAAAGACACTCGATCACAAGTGCGTTTGCATCTATACACATAAATGTATTATGTGAAAGATCACGTGAATTTACTGAATTTTGACGTTATGAATGATTGAAAAAATGATCGGATTACTATGAAATAAGTATATAAAATGTGTGATGTTCATGATATATATTTGAGATGAGGTGTATTACGAATTTGGTTTTGATATGTGATATATGTGTTTTGATATGAGTGAACACATCGAGGATGGTTCACTCACTAAGTTCGCAAAACTCATCAAAATTGCAAATGTTGATTTTCAAATACGAGGACGACTTAGCTCCTAAGACAAACTAGTAAAAGACTAGTTTTGTCAATTTTGGACTCAAGAATGGCTCAAAAGTCGGTCAGCTAATATTGAGGAGTTCAGATAGAGTACTTTTGTATAATTCCTCATTTCATGTAGAACATAATGTAAAGAGTAGAAAACTCTCATATATTTTTAATACTGTATATATGAATTATGTAGTGAAATGCTAAAGTGTAAATTATGTTTTATAAATGGAATAAGGAGTTGATCTTTGGATTAATTATGTTTTGTATGATGTCATATAAGTGAATGTGACTACTCTAACATACTGGTTTCATAGGGTATGTTCTCGAATGTCTTTTGGATATTAGGGCATATACTATGTGGAGGTGGGGTGTCACATTGCCATCCCTAACTTGACTTCATAACATTTTAGTTACTTATTATCCTAAGTATTATTTCACTCTTAAAGCCAAATTATATGCATCTTCACAGCTATAAATCCTTCGCATTATAGGCTCTTTGCGAATTTCAGCCCTCATGCCATTTTTATAGTGAGATATAAGTTGTCATTCTGAGGCATTTTTATAGTGAGATATAAGTTGTCATTCTGACTTTATCCCTTCACATCGGACAGAAAGTTTATCAAATATTTTCGTGTACTCAGTTATAGACATAATCCCTTATCTAAGGGTTGTAATCCCTTATCTAAGGTTTGTTAGTTGATCTTGGAGATCTTAATAGTAAAACGGTAAGTATTTTTCTGATAACTTCAACTTTATCTCTTCCTAATCAATAATTGGTGGTTGACCTATTTTTCGAAGTCTATCCGCTATTTATCTCCACTAGACTTTGGCGTGTCTAACTAGCTTCATCTTTGAGAATCGAACTTTTCGATGTTTTGACTCGTGGTACCAGCCAAAGAAACCTTAGAATAAGTTTAAATCCATCTTTCCCGCAAAATTAGGGGCTTCAACACAAACTTTCTTAGTAATATCATCAAGTACATTATGTTTTTTAATTTTATCATGGCCTCTAAAGTCCCACATGCGTTGTCCGTTTATTGCTGGATGGTTTTTGTGTCTTGGATGTCTCAGTAGGCATTGATTTTCTAAACCTAGTAGTTGATTAGTTTTAGCCTCTTCATCTTAAAGTTCACTTTCTCCATCCTCAACATCTAGTGTAGTTTAATGTCTGATGTTATTTTTCAGACTAATTCTTAAAGTACTTTGTGATCAAGGGTCATTAATGTCTAATCTTTCCATAATTCTCCAAAGTATTTAATCTCACTTTTGATCATTGAATATTCTTTTGTATAAACCAAAGCTCGAATATTAAATTAGTTAAAACAATACTAACTAATAACTAGAACTTATAAAATTAGGAAATATAGTTGATATTAGGCGAAGATTTTAGGGTTTAATATGGTTAGAATTTAAGGCTTTAGTTGCTAGAATTTAATAACAAAAAATGAAGGTTAAGAAACTAAAAATCTCTCATTGTGTCTAGGAATCATTTTTAAAAGAAAGTATCATACCTTCTAATTAAAAACTCAAGTTTGTAAAAAAATCAGAATATATTATTATTGAAGGGCAAAATATACATATGCAAGGAAGAATAGACACTGTTAATCTTTCACGCAATGACAGCGCCAAAAACTAATGGAGAAACATGCAAGGAAGAATTTTGTGAAACACAACTTGAAATTCATAGTCCATGTCACCGTAAGACAATAATCTTTTCTCAAGTTTGGAGCCATAACAAAGGTAGGGAAGTGCATGTACATCACCAATCTTAAGACTCAACAGACACTGGATACCAACTTAGTAGGCTATTTTACGTGTTCACAAACTCTATTTCACTTCTTCCCGCGCAGCTTCACACCGAGGGCTCTCTCCAGCTTCCCTATGATTTGCTGATTCGGAATAGCTTTACCAGATTCATACTCCTGTATTATCTGGGGTTTTTCATTGGTCAACTGCATGGGGACGGAAAAATTCATTCGCAAACCTTAGCTAAGTGTTAAAGTGTATAATGACAAAAGTGCAATGTATGAGCAAAGAAACATACTTGTGCAAGCTGAGACTGGGTAAGCTTCTTATCCATTCGAGCCTGCATAATGGCTTTCTTCAGCTCAGTGGGGACTCTTTCATCTGTGCATTGAAAGAATATTCCAGGAAATTATCACTCTTTACCAGTGAATGATAAAACAGTTGAATATAGAATAGCAAAAAAAAAAAAAAAGAACAGAAGTCTGAGTAATCCATTCACAGAGTAAGTTGAAGGGAGGTTTTTTCAAGAAGGGTTCAAACGGGTAAGCAAAATGGCAAGCTTTGAGCCAATTAAAGAAGCATTGTTGTTCTACAGAACTTTTAACCAAATAAATCTTTCGAACTTATTTTAATGATCAGAGTGTAATAATTCCAGATCACGAAAGAAGTCTACTTTTCGGAACATAACCATGCTTTGCACATAGGAGACTGACATCACAAATTTGTTCAAATTTTGTCTTCAGCCAATATGCTAAATAGAAGCAGATGTACGTATGGCATCATCTCCCACGGAATCTGCAGACTAAGTGATCCGTTTTTCACTTAAAACCAGTATTTGGCGTAGCAATCAATTATCAACCAACTCGTTGTCTTTGATATTCAACATTCAAACCAGCAAGTAACGGAAAAAATGAAACCCCACGTCAATGAATGAAAGAAAGGGGGCACATACGGCTAAGATTCTCATTTTCATCTTCGAGCTTCCTAGTATTCAAGGACGTGCTGCTTGAGGCTGCTCTGTTCGTACCGGCGTGTGCTGCATATATCAAATCAACAAACAATATCCCCAATAATCGAACAGGCTAAGCTTAGACGCTACTGTTTGTTTGGTTTCGGATAAATTCAAGAAAAACGATAAAAGATTTTCGAAGAAACCCGACGATTAATAAATAATAATAATAATCGCTCTGTCTTAGTAACCAGAAGAAGAAAAAGAGAGAATACACTTTTTGATGGTCTCGATCTCGGCGCCAGCGCGGCGAGCGGCGTTGACAACTTTCTCGTCCTTCTTGGCGGCGGCTGTGGGAGCCTTTTTGCGGATGACCACGGGTTCCCAGTCCTGTGAAATTGGTCCTACTCCTGCCATGGTTGATATGGGAAAAATGGAAAATTGCAACTTTTTAGGGTTTACGAGTTTGCCGAAAAAGCTTTCCAGCTTCTTCCTCAAAATTTGTACTTGGTTATATACAGGGATAGTTCATTAATAGTTAATCTTTTTAAAAGATTTTTAATTTAATTTAAAATTTTTTGCTATTTATAATATGTAAGGGTTTATTAAAAAAAATCTCTATTTTTAATTAGTTATTACTTTTAGGTAACAATTTACATCTTATGAATTTATTAATTAAATTACTAACAAATTAATCACATTTTTATTAAAATTTTAAAATATCAAATTAAAAAATTTTCTAAAAATTTGGACATGAAACTTCGTTGCGGCATTTCCAAGGAGCTAACCGATGGCCCATTTTTCATCTATTTCAACATCAAGAAATGCGTTGCTTTAATGTACCTTGTTTTTTCAATAGACATGATTGCCTTCCAAATGAAGATACATTTGCTAAAATCAAATCGGATCAATTACGGATGCCTCGCTTCTAGCAACAGTGTGGAAGTTAAAGCTACTAAGAAAATCGAGGGTTGTTGATAATCTGATGCTGAGTAGGGCCAGCGATCAATCTGCAGTTGACCAATCAAGTATGTGACGACTCCTTGTATGCAGAAGTGTACAGGCTACGTATGAATCTGATAGATCTTGGGGTTCCAGATTTACATCCTCTAGGGCTCTTGAGGTGGGGTCTTAAAGGCTTAGGATTAGTCCTGCTAAGCTAGAATACCTAATGTAATTAAAAAAAACTTACCCCATAAATAGCTAGTGAAGGCGAAGTCCCTTTGGTGGCTCTGTACATTTCACCACATCAGCTTCTTACCTGGTACTAGTAATTTAACTGTAATTCTCTACAGTGAAAGTTGAAGCAGCTATGTCTTTCTCGACCTACCTGGCATTGTTCATATGCTGATTATCATAACACCATTTAATATGTTCGTTGATGGATCAATCAGCCAAGAACCTTCCGTATGACTTGCAGAAAAAGTGCCCCCATACTGCAATGTCATGTTGAAGAAGCCCAATAAACTCTTTAATCCTCTTCCAATCATTCTTTCATATTGGCACCGTAAAACTCAGAACTTCGTATACTCAAGCTGTCACAGGCAAAAGGAGAAGCATAGTAGGAAGTCAATACAGAAGCTAAATAAAACCCAGCATTATTGAAGCTAAAGATTGGGAGGTAGCAAAGCCACGTGTTGACCTATAATCAGTAGACTAGAGATATTCCATTTCCAGAAGGAATTATACAGCTATATATGTACCAAAAACATTGTAAAAGAATGGTTATGGAATGAATACAATGTTGAATTGGTTCACGAGAACCGTCCCTCTCTCTGTTGTTCTCTCTTTATCATTCTTTTTGTTATACTGTTTCATTGCTAATTTTACACAAACACCTCACACACAATTGGTTGCCTGCTGGAATCAATACTATTTGTCTCCATAGACGTTTCACTCATTACATCTGGTATCAGAGCAGTCCTTCCTCAGCCTTTAGTAATGGCAGCAGGAATGAGATCTCAAGACATTGCTAGGTTGGAGGAATCCATCAAAACCTTAGCCACTGAAACGCATGAAAAGTTTGAAAAGGTTATGAAAGGTTTGGAGGAAAGCCACCACAGGATCGAAGCGACCAACCTAAAGCAAAATACTAAGTTTAAAGAACTCCGAGAACTGATGACCTAGATTAGCTCACAAATGCAGTTCCTACACTTTGCTATAGTGGAGGACTTAAAAACCAAACCTGAAACTGTGAATCCATCCACCATTTACAACAGCAGCAACCA
>JANZXP010000004.1:20954808-20988020 GCA_027576715.1 Erythroxylum flavicans | reverse complement strand
ATTTCCCGAATCAATATTAATCGAGAACAACGGAACATTCTCCCTAATTACTTTAGGGTGATGAATCCTATCTTGATTACTCAACTATCTCCATATGGTTCATGCTACATCCAATGACTACCGATTAAACGATCCATGATTAAAAAAACCATAAGTAGTATCAAAATATAGCAATCCCCATACAAGATAACTTTGAAGACCTCAAGTCAAAAGATCACTTATATCATCATCATAATGAGAATTATATATATATACAAGTAATACTCCAAATGGATTTCTCATATCAGGTCTGTTCAGTGAACTTGTTCTTTAGCAAACACCCACACATTTGTTTAAGTATCTCTATACTTTAGCCTATGAGATTAACTACTTCCTTCATAAGAAAAAACAAACGTGTGCTAATCTTTTTACGTTCTATTAATGTCCAATCTTAATAGAACAATGACTAGGAACATTTAGGAATAGTACATAAATGCAAGATGAATCTCATAATTATAATCTCATTATAATTTTATTTGCAATGTACATTTGTTCCATGAACTTTATTATATACATCTAAATATGTACAAGATAAATAATACCTTTAAAAAATTTGTCACTAAACTACAACTAAAGTGATTGGCTATAAGGTATAAACTAACAATCTCCCGCTTGCACTAAGCCAATCATTTAAGTATCTTATACCATATCACCATATGACGATTATTCTACTACTGGCTTAAGAGAGAATTCTACAAGATTCTCTAAAGTGAGCACTTGCTTAAGTCTTACAACTCCCATCTTAATTATCATCATAATTAAGAAAATTTGTCTAAACACATTCTTGGATCTTTGATGAGACATTAGCTCCTTATGCATGCCCAATGACTCTAATGTTCTACAATACATTACTATGTTGAACAATGCAAAGAAACTCTATCAAATTCACTAAAGAACTTATTGATCCAATTAATCATTTCCACTAAATGAAAAATGTATTATGACTCAATTAACAACCATTGCTATATTGGAACCTTTCCAATCCTAAATGATACTATTCTAAGTAAATAAACCTTAATTAGGATTTACTTATAAAGTTATATGTTTATCATCTTGAACTCAAATATCAACTCTCACATAGATTAATGGATATCTTTAATACTTCATAAGTATCTGATATCTCAAATACTAAATGTCTTTAGTACATTGTCTATGTACTTAGACTTAGAATAAGTTAACAATGTCTAATCTATCTCTATAGATCTAATTCCAATAATTAAGTTATTACCTTTTCATATCCAACAAGAGTTGTTCTTAGACAATTATGTGTTCAACAATTGAAAGTTAGAACTATTGTTCTTTATGAGCAACATGTCTCCACATACTCCCACTGAAGAGGGCAACTATTCTCCCAATAAATACATATACAAGCATTTAAATACACTTACAAGAAAATAATTTCAGCTCATCAATATAACAACTATAAACATATTACCCACCTATTTACTTATAAATCCAAGCTCAAGTTTGTTTTTCCTCTTGCTCTTGAGTTCAAAGTTCTTGGTTCCCTTCAAACAAACATATTTTCATTTAATCAACTTATACGAATATAACTTCCATAAAGCTATATTATCCAAAAATAAGCTTAGACTTAATCTACTCTTAGTTTACTAAGCTAGAAGATCTAAGATCATGTTAAAAGTTCATGAAAATCTAAGAACATAAATCTCTTGTTTCTCTACTTTCTCTCTTTATTTTCAGCACATAACTTATTTTCTCTACTTCCTTTTCTATCAAAATAAGAAGAATAAATGAAGGTTTACCTAAAATTAGCTGAACCTTCTTCTTCCACTTCTTATCTCCTTCTTCTTTCTTTCCTTCTTCTTCTTTCTATGCTTCGGTTTCTCCTTCTCTTCTTCTAGTTTCTTCTACGACTTTCTCTCTTTTTCTTTCTTGTTATACATGACTCTCTTCTCTTCTTTTCTTATTAGTTTAAGACAAACTTTTGTCTTTCCAAGCTTACCCTTCCACATTTAATCTAATGCCTTCTAACTCCTTAACTCTTCCTTTTAATCTATGCAACCACATGTAATTAATAATATGCCTAATTAGACTCCAAAAATTGCTAATTCAAGAATTCTAATTTATATTCATACTTTTTAATTTAATAAAATAAATTCTAAGAAAATTCAGAGTCCAACAGGTAGTGCATAAGCCAGCAGCTGGAAGAGAAGCAAAACAACAATAAAGCATGAAGAAAACACACAGCTCCAAGATGTCCAAGGTCTACGTGAAAAACGCAGATCATGTCTGTGTTAAACACAGATGAGGAATGTATTTCAAGAGCAGATGTTTGCAAGGGTTTTAGACATGAATAATAGCTTGGACTAATGTTTATTTGTCACATCACATGAACAGTAGATAACAAATATAACAGAAGAGAGTAGCGTGAAATAGAGAGAGCTTGTGACAGAGAAATAAAAGGAGGCACAGTGAGAGGAGCTTCGGTAGGGATATTAATAGGGGATGAAGCATTTTTTCAAGAGAGACCCATGAAAGACTAAAGTTCCCGATGTCGATTTAGAGGTGGCATCGATGTCAACAACCCAAGTTAAGTGTATTTCATATTTTTGTTATTTCTTTCTCTCCTACTGTATTGATTGTGTTATCCTAGGTTTATGGATTTGGGTTGTGTATGGATAATCAGATTTTCGTTATTGTTTAGTTATTTGTGTATGAACTTAATAGGTATTATGAAAGGATGATTTTAATGCATTCATTGAATCATTTATTTGCAAACCTATTGCTAGAATTTTGATATAATCTGTAATTGTTATATTGAAATTCATATGTAGCGACTAATGATTTGTAATCGTTAGGGATAACATGACTTACGTTAAATAACGCATCGTATGTGGTTGTTGCCTTGATTTATCAGTTTTTCTAGTTCTTAATGCTACTACCTAATTAAATTTAGAGATCGTATCCTAGGTTATAAGGTGAATAGGTTTAATTAATGATTGTATCTTGATTAAACAAAACCTAAGGGAAATTTTGGGTTAATTATTAACCCACGATTAATAGTTGCTAGGAGAGGTTTAAGAATGAAAAATCAAGGAAATGTGCTTAATTAGGGTGTAGGCTAGTATTGAACCAAAGAATCGGGTCCTTACTGAATTCCCCATTTTAATCATTTTTTGCATGTTTTCTTTAATTTGTTTTCATTAGTCTAGTTTCATTTTGTTTTCTTATTCCAAAAATTCAAAACACCTCTAAACCTAAACACCGATTAATTTCATTTCATAAACTTTGTACACATTCTCCGTGGGATCAATCTAGACTCACCACTACTATAGTAGTAGTGTACTTTTTATTTTAACTAGTGTTACGATATGTTGTCACTTCTTTTTCTCTTCTAAGCCCCCACTTTGTTTCTCTTCCTCTCTTCTCTCTCTCTATATGTTTCTATCCTCCAAATGAGTCTTTATGGTGTGTATGTGTCTCGCCAAATCTAGGCTCATCTCTTATTCTTCCTCTCACTCCTTTTCTATTTATAGCATGAGTCTAGGTTTAGGGTTATAGGGTTGTTATATCGTCAACCTGCATGTGTCAGACTTAAGTGAGTGCAAAGGAGTAGTCACGGGGGTGACTATGCTTGTCACCCTCGTGAGGGCACTTATCACGATGGTGACAAGTTAAGTCACCACTGTAACTAACACTTGTCACGGTGGTGACAAGTTTAGTCACCACCTTGCCGTGACTAACACTTTAGTCACCACTTTTTTAACGCAAAATTTACGTTACCTTTCATTTGTTATGGAAAATTCACATAACATTCCCTTTAACCTTCATGCCATATTCATGACCATTTTCACTCAATTCATCTCCCACTTGGATTAAAAACACAAGAATTTGTAACCAAAATCCATATATTAATACAAGCGAAATCAATAGAAATTACACACAACAGCAATCAATGATCTAATGTCCCTACAAATATTGCCCACTTCATTCCCAGCTATAACTTAGATGATAGGAAGCTAGATGGCTATCAATATCACCATAACTCTAGATATTTCACAAATAGATCCTACAGAGAACTCTTGAGGAAGAGAGGGAAAAGGAAGAGTCAATGCAGACTAGTTTGGAGTTTTAATTTACTACCTAAACTATCATTTTTAATATGGCTTATTGTCAAGAATAGAATAGCCACTTTAGATAGACTTAACCATCTCAATTTGTCTAGGGTTATTGATTTGATCTTGAGAGAGACTAATCATTATCTTAGGAAATCTAGGATCAAACACGTAACTGGATCAATAAGATTCAAGGAATAAAATAAGGAAAAAATAAGTTAGTTTATTTGTTTATTTGCTTATTTGATTTTTTATTATTTGTTTTAATTTTTTAAAAATTTAATTCAAATTAATTTCTAAATACGTTAGAAAAAGTTAGGTTGGAATTGTAACTCATGCATAATCCTCATAGGAAAGATAACCTCTTATACTATAAGATATTATCCGTATGCTTGCAGTGTATTGAGAATTTTATTATTAGATATAAAAATTGCTCAATAAGTTTTTTTGGCGCCATTATTGGGGTTTTCGCATTATGAATATTTGAATTCCTTTCATCTAAGGAATTTTCACCATTCTTGTGTCTTTGTGATTGCATGAACACAAGAATTACTCATAGTTCAAGTAAGATCGATGAAACTCCAACTCTTAAAATCACAAGGCAGGAAAGAGAAATCTAAAAGAAAAACACCAAAAATAAATTGAAAGAAAAATGGTGGAAGAATACAATCACAGTGACCAATAGAGAAACCTTATAGATTTCATGAGGCTAGGGTTCAATGCTACACATCCAGGAACCACTCAACTACTGGTGCAAGCAATGTCATTCGAGATTAAAGCAACATTGCTAAATATACTGGAGATAAAACACCTAGTTTTACAAGTTGGTTAACGAAGGTCCTAACGTGCATCTAGTGAACTTTCTAGAAATATGTAATACCTTTTGATATAATGTATGTTGGAAGATGATGTTAAGATGAGGCTATTTCCCTTTACATTTAAGGATAGAGTCAAGGCATGGTATGATTCCTTGAACCTAAGCAACGTCACAATATAGGAGTAGTTAGTGCATGTGTTTCTAAAGAAATACTTCCCTCTAACAAAGATGACAAGATTAATAAAGGAGATTATTAACTTCCAACAAAATAATAGAAAGTCATTATACAAAGTGTGGGAGCATTAAAAGGATTCGCAAAAGAACGTTACAAGCGTGGGAGCATTATTTGACAATTCTCTCATAGTTTTTCAAAACTTGTTTGAGAAAAGTAAAAAGCACTTTCCTTTCTGATTTAATAACTACTTAGTAGAATAGAAGGTTACTCAAAGGCAATCATAAGTGACTTTTTTCACAGCTTTAAAGGATGGAAAGCTTTTGTTTGTGTAAAGATGGTGGAAATGATTAAAGAGAAGTTAAAGTAGTTAAAAATGAAAAGGGGGTGGAAAAACATTAGTGGAGGTTTTGAGCTCAAAAAATAATCTAGTCAAGATCAAACAGAAGATGGATAAGCATCTTAGCATAGAGACTATTTTTAATATGGAAAACATAAATCTAAAGGATTATTTAAGATTTGTGGCTAACCAAAATTATTTAATCCATTAGAGGTTTATAGTATAATAGATAAAGTATGGAGATAAGAATTCAAAGTGCTTCTTCAATTGAGTTATGGATAAAAGGAACGTGAATAGAATTATCTATACTATCAATTAGGAGGGTTAACTAGTTTCTTCCCAAAAGAATGATAAGAAGGAAGCCACCTTATTCTTTAAAAGTATTATCATAAATTCAACTATAAGCTCCTCATCTATAACACTTTTAAGGTCCTTTATAACTAATAAATTCTCAAGTGAAGAAATTAAAGATATAATTAGACTATTAAAAAAGATAAAGGTCGGTAGGGTGGATTTTTAGTTGATCCCTGAAAGAAGATCTAGGTCTTGATAACCTTAATGGGCTTTTCTATCAAAAGACGTGGAGCCTAATAAAAAAAGAGTGATAGATGTTATGTTGGTATCTTTTTAAAAAAGATAAGATCCTCAAAGAAATCAACAAAACTTTTCTTTTTTTTATTCTTAAAGTGCCTAGTGCTAGTTATTAAATGAGTTAATACCTATTTCATATTTCATTTTTTTGTACAAAATAATTTCTAAAATAATTGCTTTTAAAATGAAGAAGGCATTGAAACCAGTCATCAGTGATGCATAAAGGGCTTTTATGGATGGAAGAACGATAACTAATAATATACTTATGGCTCAAAAGCTTTTTAAAGAATATTCAAGAAGGAATGGACCCAAAAGTTGTGCAATCAAGGTAGATTTCTTAAAAGAATAAGATACAGTTAGTTAGGACTTTATCATCATCTATTGAAGGCTTTTAATTTCCCTAAGAAGTTTAGAACATGGAAAAAATTTGTTTAACAATAACATCTTTTAGTGTGCTCATCAATAGAGAACTGTCTCTTTTATTCTACAAAGTAAGAGGCTTGAGGCAAGGTGATCTTTTATGGCCATACCTCTTTCTATTGTGTATGAAAGCCATTACAAGATTGACTAATAGCAATGTAAACTTTAAACCCAACTTAAAGTTCCATAGTAGATATAAGAAAACTAGTTTAGTATCTTTAGCATTTATAAAAGATTTAATCCTATTTCATAGGGCTAATGATGTCTTAATCAATCTACTTATTGCTTCCTTAATTATTTAAAGATATTTCAAGTTTGGACGTAAATAGAAGCAAAAGGAATACGATTATCTCTGAGGTTTCATAGTTTAGTATGGAATGGTTTCAAATTAAGATACCATTCTAAGAAAGGTAATGATTTAAGTTCTATAAATTAGATATATAGAGATAGATGCATAAGTTGAAGTATCAATTATTTTAGATATCTAACACTTATGAAGTGTTAAAGATATCAATTATTCTATGTATAACTTGATAATTTAAGTTCAAGGTCATATGGTCAATAACTTCAAATTGACATAAATAAATCTTAGTTAAGGCATATTTTACTTAAAAATATTCCAATATGGCATCAATTTCTAATCAATCCATAATACATTTTCATTTAATCGAAATGATTATTTGGTCTAAGAAGTTCTTTAACAAACATAGCATAGTTCCTCACATTGTTAAAATGGTAATATGTTATATAACATTAAAGCCACTATATATGAAGTTTATTTTAATTATGGTGGTAATTAAGATGAAAGTTGTAAGATTTAAGCAAAGTGTATACTATAGACAATCTTGGATAATTTTCTTATTAAACCTCTTTCCCACTAGTAACATGACTATCATATAAAGATATGGTACAAGATACATAAGAAAATGGCTTAGTGAAAGTGGAGGATTATTGGTTTATACCCAACAGATAATCATTTGGTTTTAATTCTATAACTTAATTATTTAAAGACATTATTTATTTTATATATGTTTGTTTACTTAAATGACACAAGATAAAGCCCATGAGAAAATAGTACATTGTAAATAAAATTATGATGAGATCGTAATTATGACATTCATAATTACGATCTCATCATAAACAAATATGTTGGTATTTTCTAGAGAACAAGTTTACTACACTGATTTGATATAAGATTACATTTAGATAGTACTTGTGTTTTCTTATTATGATGAATGTATAAATGATTATTTGACTTGAGAGCACTAAAGTATCTCATATAAGGATTGTGATATTTTTATAGTACTTACGAATTGGGAGCTCAATCACTAGTTATTAAATATAGCATGGACTATATGAAGTTTGTTGAGTGATTAATATAGGATTCATCACCCTAAAATGATTAAAGAGAAATTTTTTTGATCTCGGTTAGTATTAATTTGAGAAATTCTTAGCCAAAGTGGAATTACACTTTGAAAATAGTTTTTTAACTATTATTATTTGAATCAATTACTAATAATGGAGAACTGGCATAAATGGACTCAAATAAAATATGTAGTAATTTCATGCTCTATATTTAATTAGAACATTATATGATGAAAGGATTGAATTATATATACAAAAGAATTATATATGAAAGATTAGTCAAAACTGCTTTGATAATTCTAATAATTGAATAGTTATAATACGTTGCTAGATGTCAATCTTTATATATATATATTATTTAATTATAGACGAGAAGATAAATTAAACAATTTTAGTTTGTCTAATTCTAAATATAATTTAGGTAATTTATATTCATTTTCAACATATTTAAGAAGTTAATAGGTTACACTGAAAGAATGGTTGAAGAAAGAAAAACGTGACTTAATCAAGTTAGATTTGATATTAAAGTTTGCAAAATTTTAGTATTAATATAAGATATTTAAGAAAAAAGAACCAATATGAGATATTTGATCTTATTTAGATCTAATTAATATTTAACTATAATTTATTATAATTTTAATAAAAATTTGATTGAAATTAGAATTTTATTTCGATTAAATTACTAAAAGCTCGAACCCTCATATAAATAGGCTTAGGCTCTAAATGATCTATCACTTCAGACTTGTTCATTTTTACAATATTTGTAGAGTTTTTTCAACTCGTTCTTATGGATAAAATTAGAGGTTGAACATGTATGTAACTCTGATGGTTGCGATGAACTAGTTTTTGAAGTAGTTTATGGAAACTTCAAGAAAAAGGATCAAGCTATACAATAAGATACAATTTACGTTTATGTTTTATTATGTACATACATCAATCATGTTATAGAATTTAAAGTGATGTTAGCTTTCACAAAATTAAACAAAAACTTTCGTATTTTTCCATTATGCACGAGATCAGATCTTATCCCTATTTTCCAGCAAATTCCCCTTCTCTTTAGTACTGTATGTATGCATTAACTAAACTCAAAAGAGATGCTTCACCACAGCACTATACCACATTCTTTATAAGCAAAGCAAGGTTGACAATACCAACTAAATCAAACTCATGTCCAAGCCATGGGATTGTTTGCAGGATGGTTCTTATTTCGAAATATATGCTGTTGTACAATGCGTCGACTGAAAAACAATACCGTCTTCAAACGAACTTTATACTTTGTGCTTCATTTGCCGAATTATAGTATATCCTTGAGACTAGTTCTGAGAACAGCTTGCTTTTCCTACATAACATCAAGATAAACTAAATTAAAAGACAATTCAACATCTCTGACTTGAAACAGTAGATTCTGCATCAAAACTTTTGCCAGCAGAGAGGCATTCAGAATCAGTCAGGCTATTACAGTGAATGTTGTTGCTGTGGTAAAAACAGAAATCTCGCTGGTAAGTTATCTTCATTCTCACAAGAATTAGAAAAAAGGTAGACGTTTAACTGTGGCTTAATAAAACCAACTAAAAGCTAAATGAAATAATTATCAAATAAAATGAATTTCACCAAGCAAATATACGCAAATGAGTCAGAAGAGCTATTATCTAGGGCTATCGAATTGTCTCCAACTAACCGAAAGAAATGTTATACGGTTTAACGATAGATCTTAAAAAAAGGTCACCTGATTATTACTGGAAGATCTAAGCGAGTGATCAAGTAACCTGCCTCTCTCATCATAGAGAATGAGACCGCTAAATCTCGGAAGCTCACATTTCTCCCCCATAAGTATCGGCCTTTGCCATACTGGTGACAGCGAGTTCTGGCTTTGCCACCTACTAACCTGCGGTTGAGGCGTTTGTCCAAAAGTCGCAGCATCCTCGTCATCCCATTTGCTCGGTCCACTCCACCTAAATGACCCCATCAACACTCTTCTTATTGTAACCCTATTAGCACCACAAGGAGACCATTTAATCAACGCATTTCCGTCTGGATCCTGATTTACCTTATCCTTGTTTTGGTCCTTCCTTTTCAGCATTGTTGCAGTGCATAGACAAACAACAGCAATGGCCGAGCACGCTAATAGGAGGAGTGCATCTCGTGTTTTTAGTTGCCATTTGTCCTCCAACTTCCACAAGGCTTCCATGGCAGCAGGCTTCAGCTAGTGTGAGATCAAGGTAGGCAGTGACGAAGTTTAGTGTTGCACACGACTCACGAGTAGCCAGCTAGCTAGCTTGGTTGTGCATGGCTATATTTGAAAATTGCAACACTTTCATGTGAGATCCGCCGCTTGAGAGAGTATTTTCAAAATATTAAATGTATTAAAGGCGGATCACGAGGTTTGGAAGGTTTGCTCCGACAATCTCAAGCAAAATAAATAACCGACGGACAATTGTAATTTTGAAAGCAACTAAAGTCCATTCTTTAATCTGTAAGCTTTGCAACCAAAGAAAGAAACGGTGTTGATAAAAAGCATTCATGACACATCATATATCTACTTAATTATACCTTGTTACTAATAAAGGTATCGCTAGCCTGAAACTATTGGAAAACCGGGACTAGATTTGATCTTGCCTGCGGTAACATAATTATGAAACCTTTTCTTATTTTATTTTCTTAAAACTAAAGATCATTTTAATTCTATAAAATGATTAACTTCTAAATCATAATAAAGAATGAATTATTATTTGTACCTTATTCCGAAGCTTGATTATATTCTTGTCGTATCCCTTAAACTATTCACAAAACCGATCCATCTCAACCATCGTAGCTGCATAAGCATCTGGCCTTTAACGATATTCAGAGAGCTTGAGAAAACTCTGTAACTCTTACAGAAAGGGTTAAATAGGAAGTGTTAGCTCTATAAAGCTTAAGCTTATTTATAATAAGTTTTGAACATTTTAATAATTTAATTGAAATTAAATTCTAATTTTAATTAAACGTTAATTAGAATTACAAATAATTTTAATTAAATACTAATTATGCCCAAATAAGATCTAATATCTTATATTGATCCTTATTTATTAAATATTTCATGTTTAATTATAAAGTTCCTCAAACATTACAATCAAGTCCAACTTGATCAAAATATGTTTGCTCTTTTCATCCCATTCTTTATGTGACACTCATTAAGTTTCCAAATTTGTTAGAAATAATTAAAAATTTTAATTTATAATTAGAATTACATAAATTAAAAATCCTTTTAATTTATCTTTAATTCTCCAATTAAATAATTTGTCATTCATTGATCAAGATTGGCATCTAGCAATGCATTATGACTACCCAAATATTTAGGAATGGCAAAGTGATTTTGACTAATTTTTTCGTGCATGATTTTTTCGTATAAATCAATTATTTCATAATACAATGTTTTGATTAAACAGAGAATGGAATTAATGTCTACTCTTTTTTAGCCCAATTATATTACTTCTCTGCCATTAGCTATTGATTTAATTAATGATATTTGTAAAATATTTATAAAGTGTCATTCCACCTTAGCTAAGGATTTCCTGAATCAACACTAATTAAGAAGAACGGAACATTTTCCTTATTACTTTAGGGTGATAAAACATATCTTGATCACATAACTACCTCCATTTAGTTCATGCTCATCTAATGACTATCAACTAAACGATCTATGATTAAATAGGTCATAAGTAGTAAGAAAATATAGCAATCCTTATACAAGATAACTTTAAAGACCTTAAGTCAAAGGATTAGTTATACAATGATCACAATCAGAATTTCCATAAACATATAAATAATGTTCCAAGTGGATTTCTTATATTGGGTCTATTCAGTGAACCTGTTCTTTAACAAGTACCCATATGTTTGCTTAAATATCTATATACTTTAGCCTATGAGATCCACTACTTCCTTCATAAGAAAAAACATATCGTACGCTAGTCTTTTTATGTCCAATTAATGTCTAATCTTAATAAAAGAATGACTAGGAATAATTTAGAGATAATACATAAATGTAATATCAATCTTATAATTATAATTATAATCTCATTATACTTTCATTTGCAATGTATAATTATCCCATGGACTTTATCATAGACATATAAAAATGTATAAGATAAAGAATGTCTTTAAATTATTTTGACACTAAACTACAACCAAAACGATTGGCTGTAGGGTATAAACTAATAATGTCTCACTTGCGCTAAGTCAATCATTTAAGTATCTCTTACTTATCACCATATGACAATTATACAACTGCTGAGATAGTGACTTAATAAGAGAATTCTATAAGATTCTTTATAATAAGCACTTGCTTAATGTTACAACCTTCATCTTAATTATCATTATAATTAAGAAAAATTGCATAAACACATCCTTTGATATTTAATGAGACCTTAGCTCCTTTGACATGCCCAGTGGCCCTTATGTTCCACAATACATTACTATCTTGAACAATGCAAGGAACTATATCAAGTTCACTAAAGAACTTATTGATCCAAATAATCATTTCCATTAAATGAAAATTGTATAATTTCTTAATTATCAGTCATTGCTATATTGGAACCTTTCCAGCCTTGAATGATATTGTTCTTAGTAAAATAAACCTTAATTAGGATTTACTTTGAAAGTAATATCCTTATCACCTTAAACTCAAATATCAACTCATACATAGAATAATGGATATCTTTTATACTTCACAAGTATCTAATATCTCAAATACTAAACATCTTTAGTACATTATCTATACACCTGGACTTAGAATAGGTAAACATCTTCCAATCTATCTTTGTAGATCCAATTCCCACAATTAAGTTGTTACCTTTTCTTATCCTATAAGAGTTGTTCTTGGCAATTATGTTCTCAACAATTGAAAATTAAAATTGTTTTTCTTGATGAGCAATATGTCTCCATATACTCCTACTAAAGACGGAAAATATACACCCATTAACCTTCTTATAGAAATGATAAATTTCCAATCATTTCTAAAACAAACTCGTTGAATTCATTATGAAAGTGAATCTTTCAACAGCTCGTAGTTTTTCAACTATACACCATAAAGGAACTAGTTCAACTTGGACGTATTGTTATGAGATTTGAAACTTTCTCTTATAAGTATATATTGAAACAAACAATTTGTTCAATAGGTTTGTAAAACTATATCCAACCTTTTAGATATCTCATCATGTTTTATTATCTGATTTAGTTATAAACTTAATGGATGGTGGGTCATCAAGCTACCAAAAATAATTCATATTCCTGAAACAATAAAAACTTTTAGTAGCGGTGAAATAGGGTCGAACCACGAGGAGTTGTAACTATCAATTTCTTTCTATGATAAAAAAATTAAATAAAGGGGAATTTGTGATTAAAATTTAGATTGTGAATAAAACACAAAAAAATAAAGAAAACAAGTAAAATAATTAATGCAGAGAAAAGTTGCAAATAGGGGTATTGAAACTCATTCGAAAGCACAATCGTCGTCTTGATTTCTAAAATTGATCGTTGATAACTAAACATATTCTTTAGCCAACAAGTTGGTTGTGACTGCTGAAGATGCTTCTAACCCTACTTTTTGTCCATCCTACTGTTGTCACGTTTCACCAACATCCACGCCCTAAAGTCCTCAAGAACTGCCGGATTAACATTCAACTCCGCAGACTGAGGGGGATTCTGAACCTGCACTTCTGCCTCAGGATGAGCAGGAGCAGCAGATTGCTTCTTACTATAATAGTCAGAAGCATGTCCATACCGCCCACACGCAAAACAAACTAAATGCAGGCCTTCATATTCAATAACTCGAACCCTCCTACGAACCTTAAATTTGCTAAGTAGAGGCTTGGACAGGTCAACCTTAACACACATCTGGGCAAAATGACCTCGAGTAACAAGACTAGTATTCATATCCACCTGAATAGGTTTGCCTATCTTCCTACCCACCTTCATAAGAAAATTTTCATCATAATACTTTATAGGTAGACACGAAAATCTCACCCAGACTGTAAGATTACCCATTTTAACAGTATATGGATCAAATTCCGGGCACCATTGACGAACCATAAGGTAATGGTCTGCTATCATCCATGGTCCTGCCAACAAAGCATGATCATAATCACCCTCACAGGAAAACTTGACGAGGAAGTACCCATTATCCATCGCAATGATCTCCATGGGCGAAGTAGGTTGCAACATCTCCTTCAACCTCCGAGACAAATAATTGTAACCAATGTTCCGCCCTAATAGCTTCACTATCAAAGTCCTCCTCTACCGTTTATGCAGCCTCTCCCTCTCCAATCTCGATAAACGGATTGTTGAGCACAACTCATCGTCCTCATCCTCACTCTCCGAATCCATGCCTGGATCAACATTGGAATCCATTTCCTCCAAATTAACTCTAACAAAATCAGCACCCACCCCCTCCTCAAGATGACCTCTGCCGACGAGAGTATCTCGAAAAGATCGCTTACCATCCGCCGCACCATCAATCTCACCCTCAAATAAGTTCTGATTATCCTCTATCTCCTTCCTCTTCCTTCTATTGCTAGGCAACAATTGGTCATCCTCCTCCATAGAAGTGCCGTGATTATCAGGGTTATCGCTAGGTTAACACCAGACGCCATCATAATTTTGAAAAGCAATTATCATTGCTAAAATAAGCATGACCTGAAATTTAAAATTATAATTAAGGTTTAATCGGTATTATAATGTTATAAAATTGGCTAAAAATTATATAAAATTAAAAAAATTTGAAATATAATTAAAAGAGATTGGCTTTACTTATTGAAAAATTTAAAATGTAATTAAAAAGAGATTATTAAATAAAAATTAATTGATTTATTTTAGTTTATAAGAACATATTAATTTATAAAAAATTGACTAATTAATTAATAAATTGATCGAATTTTAATAAGAGATATTAAAGTAAATATTAAAAACTGAATCCAAAATGAGTAGTTCAAAATTAAGCATCTCCTGAAATCTAAAAATTGTAATTAAAGAAAAGAGTCCTGAGTTACATTTACATTTATTGTGAATTAAGATGAGCCCAAAATTTTAACTTATTTCCGAAAAAATTAGAAGACAAAGCGGCGCAAAAGAGTGGTAAAACCCTAGAGACTGTAGTGTCTATATATAGAGAGACGGTGGTAACTTAGTTGAATGCCACTTCGCCGCCGCTAACCCCAAACCCTAATTAGTTATCGCCGGCGATACAACTTGTAGGCTTTGGCTATATCAGCTTACATGTTAGTTGGCTGATTCCATTTTTGCTTTTTAGTTACTGGTGGTTCATTTAGAGGATCTGAAAAAGTTCATGTTTCGAGTTTTACGTTTTCAGGAATATAGATGAACTGTAAGGAATTTTCTTTGGCATGTTTGTTTGAGATATGATGAGTATTCAATTGGTCCGTGTTTCTGATTCCACCGTGATCGATGTCTGGTTTTAGCACACACACTCTGATCTCTGTTCTATAATTTTTTCCCTCTGTTATTTGCTCAATGATTACGTGCCCAACTGGGGCAATATACGCTATTCTGATCCATGGCATGAATAGAGATCATCTTATGCAATATGAGAGCTTTCAACTTGGATTATGTTTTTGCCTTTTCAAATGTTAAATACCATTATTGTTAATCTTGTTTGAAGGCAAGCTGTTTCTGTACTACTGCAATGATGAATTTATGAAAATTTTCACATGTCAGACTTCAGAGATTTAATGTCTATGAGAAGAAAGTTCATATTCTCTGAGCAGTAGTGCTATTTTGTTCAAAAAGATGTATTTTCTTTCTCTGTTAAGCTTTGGAGCATTCATCTATTAGATTAATTTGAATTAAATTCTTATTCGTGTTCACGATTTCCTTAAAAATGATTTGACATTTTTCATACGCTTTGAGATAAGACTTATGTTACGGATCAAGGATGGCTCGAGCTGAATGAATACAGGATGAAGGAAATGTGGGTTCTGGTCAGAGCTTCCCTTAGAACTTGGTTAATGAATAAGGATGAAGGAAATGTGGGTTCTGGTCAGAGCTTCCCTTAGAACTTGGTTAAGGCATTTATTTGCGGAGAAGTCCGAGTCTGGTTTAACAATGGCAGTCTGCTTGACCTTGGATATTGGGCTTCAAGTAGGGATGTCACCGGCCCAACTCCGGGCTGGGTGGCCCGTGGGCAGAGCTAGCCGGCGTATAACTCGGCCCACCTGAACTATTTTTTACTTTTTGTAAAAAAATTTACAAAATAACATCATTTTTGTCTGGTTAAGTCAGGAATCGGGTCAAGTTGAACATTTTAGCTTATGGCTCGGTACCGAGTCAAAATCGGGCTGAGCTGGGCTAAAAGCTTCAAGCAAGACTTTTAATTAATTTTAAAAAATTAAATGAATTCTAGATTATTATAATAAAATTAAAGAATTTATTTAAACACTTGTAATTTGTAAATTATTAAGTATATTCGAAAGATAATGACTCCTACACCAAATTATAAGTTGGTCAACAGTCATTTGGAAAAGATACTTAGCCATTTTTATTGTATGAATAGATAAACCTTGATGTGATCGGTTGCATAGGAAATTAGGTCAAGTGTATACGTCTATCAACTCATATTTGAAAAAGATACTTAGCCATTTTTATTGTTTGAATAAGTAAACCTTGATGTGATCAGTTGATTAGGAAATTAGGTTAAGTGTATACTTCTATCAACTCGTACTTATTTAATAAAGTGGTTTTAGAGTTTGATAAAATTTGAATTAAGTGTGTTTGAATAACACTTTTTTTCAATGTACTATTAAACATCTTAGTGAAAACATTGCCATACGTTATTGTTGATTCAATTTTACCGCAAAAGTTATTTTAAAGAAAAACGAGTATTTAGATGTAAAATTTAAAAGTATTTTTTTAATAAAAATAATTTTTTAAGAAATTAAAATGCAAAATTTTTAAGAAATTTAAATTTGAAGCTTCTACTCGTATAAGCTTTTATTTAAACATGCACTTGTAAAACAATAACTTAACATAAAAAGGATTGATGCTGATTTTCCTTTGTTGGTTGGCATATGCACTAAAGTCATTTATTACTTTGGTCCAAATTCATCAACCATTAAATGCAACATTAGTACATTGTATCAAACAAGCACCTTATTCCAAATCTGCCACGTGGCATTTAGCTACGTGGAGGATTGAAACTCTTACTAGAGCTTTAAATGCTTTGGAAATTGACATGGCTCATTAAATGAATCAATCACGGGCATTGTTTAATGCTTTGTTCTGTTTTCAAACTTGTAAGAAGGGTAAATTTTACAGGATATCCTCAAACAGGATAAGCTGAAATCTGTTGCAGCCAAATTACAATGTAGAACAAGAATTTGATGTTTCAATGTTTATTATAAATTGAATTTTGTTGTGATTTAGTTTTTTTTTTAATCACCAGTAAAAATTTCTCTAAGAAGCGAAATTTAGAAAAATTTTGTAATACGTTATCTTATCCTTAAAGTTATGTTTGATTGAACGTAACATTTTTAATAGAATAAAATAAAATAAAATATAAATAAATATAATATTAAAATTTATTATTTAAAATAGACAAATTTCGTAATATAATAAAATAAAATATTGTTTAAAAAATAAATGAAATAAAATAAAATATAATGTATAATAATACGGAATGCTATTAATAATGAGTTGTATTGTCTTGTTGCTTATTATTGAAGTTAAAGATATAATTAGTATTATAAAAAATTATTAAATATTTATTAAATAATCTATATTTATTATTTTCCATTCCATTCTAAATTTTCTAAATTAAAAGTAACTTATTTTACAGTTTATAACGAAATATAATATAATATAAAACTCTTCCCCTCTCATATTTTAATACATCCTATGATAAACTCTCTCTTGATTCATTTATTCTATTACTAAAAGCCATATTGAACCTACCCTTCCCTAATTAGCTAAAAAGTTTCCAAAACTTTTGTCTAAGGTTTGAAGTGGGTAAGAATTAACAAATAATAACAACATGAAATATGAAATATAATTACATAGATGAAGAAATTGGAACCACTAAGTACTTATAAACCTTCAAATATATTTACTTAAAATTGGCACTAAAAAGCCAATTTCAACCCCAAAAAAAAGTTTTCTAAGATGTTCATCTAATCCACGATTTCTGTGTCCTAAAATTTATATGATCTATAATATGAGATGAGTTCTCTAATCTTTATCAGAACAATAAGAACGTATGAAACCTGCAGCCCCAAGGAATCAAATTGTTGCGTTAAGATCAAGTCGAGGCCTCTTGGCGAGCAATAATGGAGATGGAATGGTAGCGCTACAACGAGGGCATCTAGGATTGTTCTTCAAAGTCATAACGTACATACAACAACCAGGACACCCAGCAGCAAACATGGTCCCTTTTCCATCTGTTTCACTTCCTTGTTCTTGTTCATGTTCTTGGTTATGGTCTGACAATGGTGTTGGTGGAGACGAAGAGGATCGTTTCTTTAAGTAGGATTGTTTCTCTGCCCTTTGCAGAGCTGATTTGACCTTGTCAAGGGTACAAACGCTCTGTGAATGGCTTGGATTATAAGTTGCAGGTCCCTGGAGTTTCAATTCTAGGGAGGTTTCTTCAAGGGACCTGAGTGCTGAGAAGTTGTTATAGGGCAAGTCTCTGTTTTGCAGTTGAGATGTTCTCCTCATGACATGGTGATCGTAGGTATTATGCTTCTTGGTGTCGACCACAGACGTTAATGATGATGACGAATGCATCGGTGGATTAAAGTTCTGTCAGGAGGTGCAAACTTGTATTAATGTCGGCAGAAAAGCCAAAAATGATAGATATCAGAACTGAGGCACTAAATTTAGAGAATCTTGGATCTAAGATTCTCATTCTGCTTCAGGTTGATAAAATAATTTCGACCAGGAAGGAACCAAAAAGAAAAGGTAAAAAGTCTCATGAGCAAAACCAGATAATTGTAGAAAACTCACAAACTGTCTAGCAACAAATGGAAGGACAAAGAAGAAAAGAAGTTGAAACAAAAGTAGCAGATTTGTAGCCAACAAGAAAAAAAGATTGGAACTTGAACAGAAACCCACCTTCAGCTTCAAGTCAGGAAGGGGGATAGCCTGTAAATCCTTATGAACAGCAACTTTTGATAACTCTCCAAGCAAGTCCTTAGTCACTAGCATCTCTGAGTTGCCATTGTCAACCATTGAGCTCACATCTGCTGCCATTTTCTTGAGATATCCTTTTGGCTTCCCAACTTATTGAGACGACCTGAGAGATACGTCTGTAAGAAGAAGACAGGGTGTGTTGCTGTTAATGCCGAACAATAAATTAGCTAGAAACCAAAATGACCCATTTATTAGTCCATTCAAAAGGATAGACTTTTCAGATACCATTTTCATTGACAATTATTAGAAGGAGGTGCTCTTTATAAATGGATGACTATCCAAGGAAGAAGAAATTGCAGAGATATCATCATTAATGGTAGGCATTTAATGCAATTTGTACCGTAGTTTCTTCCATTAAATGCTCTTCTTCCTACGTGAGAAGGCAACTTGAGGCTTTGAAAATCTTCTTCACTCTCACCAAACGCGCGTACACCAAGAGAAAACTCGACTCCATTAATGGGCCTTCTTCTGACTGATCTCCATCTCTTTGTCAACGTCACATGGCGGCCCAAATTTTATTACGTAAAGCATTTTTTGTTCTTATTTTTCCACTACTGTGCAGTTCACTAGGAAATACCAAAATTAAACTATTAAAGTGGGTACTGCTTTCTTTTTCTTTTTAATATTACTAGATTTTATAGGATAATGATAAATTCAATTTACTCCTTTTTCACGGACTAATAATGATTTAAAATCGGTTTAATCATAAAAATTTTGAACAGTCTAATTTTTCGGTTCAGTTTATTTTAATAACTTTTGTTGTTAAAAATCGATCAGTTTATTAATTAATCGGTCAATTTTTATAAATTAATATTTTTTTATGAACTAAAATAAACTAATTCATCATCATCGCACCCAATCTGAAATTCCGCGATAAAATAGGGTTTAGAGAGATTTGATAATATGGAACCTTACCCTTACAGAATAGAGAGGCTATTTCTGATAAACCCACATATAAATCTGACAATGCAAAAAAAAATACAAGTTAAAAGAGTAGATATGTTAAACTGATATGCTAAAAAGTATGTAAATAAAATTAAAATAATTGAATAAATAAACTAATTCATTGTCATTTAATAATCTTTTTTAATTAAATTTTAAACTTTTGATGAATAATGATAATCATATTTCAAAATTTTTAATTTTTAAAATTTTAACTAATTTTATTATAATTTAATACCGATTAAACCTTCTAAAGTATAAATCTTTTATCTTATCAATTTAACTTTGGATCAATTTTTAAAACTTTGCATACAAAAGTTGTTAGTTTTTAATCCATCAAATCTCATTAAATCAACGCTTTAGTTTAGAACCATATGGATTTGGTCAACCGTAACATCATATAACATGACCCACTTGGGTACGGAAAGCACCAAATTTCAAGCATTGCTACTCATCTGATCCCACAGTTTACGAGCATTAATTAACCTTTACATTTGTTTTACTTGGTTTGAGAATCTTGAGATGGCGTGACGTAATGGTATATGATAATACAGACGAAAAATAAGGAGTCTACAAAATTGTTTAGTTGGTGATGATTTAAGCGGCGATACAAGGAAAAACCTTGAAACATCAGGTAAAAAGCTAGGATTCCAAGAGCGTTAATGCCAGACAGGAAAGGGGTTAAGCACACAATATAACTTAACTGCATCCACAGAAAGCTTTATGCCACTATTGACCACTACCGTTGAAACAGGACAGTACGTTCTTCGTCTTCAATGACTTTGTCCTTTTCCTTTTAAGCAGCTTAAACAAAGGTTTCTACACTTCTTTTCCCATGATAAACATTTAACTTCAACAATTTCAATATGGGTTTTACACGTTCTGGTTTTCCTTTTCCAGGTATAAAATTTTTCCCCTCCACACGGTTCATTTAGCCACTACTAAGTACTAACTTCACAACAAGATTTCTATCCATTAGCACTTACAAATCTTTTGTTTATGCAAACCTCAGGTTCATTGCTGGGGTTGAGGGAAACAATGGGTGAATTTCCTATCTGATTTCTGTAGATTTTGCACCTTTTATGTGAATAGATGGTATATCTAAGACTTGTTGAATCAGATTGGTTGGCCTACTTCATCAATAATTAGGTTGCTTGGTTGGCTTATGTACGGGTGTCCATTTATGTTCTGGTGATTGACATTTGACATTACTTCTACGTATTTGTCAATAACAATGTTTTCAACTTTTTGACAATGTACTCGGAAGGGTTGGTTCTATGAATCGATCGGGGTTAGTAAGATGTAGGACTGATGGGTTGATTTCTGATCACTACATAAAATCTTATTCAACAAGTTACCGCATGGCCTTTTCTCTGGGATAGAGATTTGGACTCTCCAGTACTCCGCTTTCCCTGATATGTTGGTTTTACGTACCTGATCCTGGATAGTTTAAACTGGTTTCCAAACTCTGGCAAACTGTTATGCGATACCTACAAATGACTCTCTTTCGATGGACTAATGGGTCTAGAGTTACTTATTGACAAGCTTGGACATGAAAGAATTCAAGATAAGATTGGTGGAAAAGAAGTAGAGAAGAGTTGATAAAGCAGAGAAGAGTTTATATATATCAACTTTGATGCAGACGAGGCTTAATTAACTAAAAACTAGTCTAATAGATAGATTTGTCCAGCTCACATATAAGATCATCTTGACCAATACTCTCAGGCGATGTAGGACTATGATGCTCACTGTATCAATTCTCTCCATTGCAAAAGAACACACGTCTCGTGTATGGTCTGGGTCACCTTCTACTAAAAGATCGGCCCAAACCAACCTCACATACTCGTGTGCACTCACATGCGTGAGAGCTCGGCTTTGATACCAAATAATGCAGATTAGGCCTAATTAACTAAAAAACTAGTCTAGTAGATAGGTTTGCTTAGCCCACATATAAGGCCATCTCAACCAATACTCTCAAGCGACATTGAACTATAATGCTCACTGCATAAAACTCTCTCTGGTTAGATGAGCAGATAGCTAAGTAAACAAGAAAAGCAAGCAAATAAACGATAGCTTGAGAGGCTGCAGCGATGACAAAGCAGAGTGTTTGCATCGACGCTAGCTTGTATGAATGATTTACGTTTTCGAACACGAGGTGCTCCCATCGTATCGATTACTCTGCTCACTTCACATTACTTTAAAGCATGTTGACAACAATTAATGAATCCAATACCAAACCTTGGAAGTCCAGAACCCTCATAACGCTTGACAACTTTCTCGCGTAAACTATGGTCCAATTTTCAGAAACCATGATAACCCAGATAGCTATCCTCATTTCACTAATTTTCTCGAGTGTCAATCGCTAAGAAGTTTAGGTTATTAACCTGTGCTCGTCCTGATGAGGTTTTATCATTTTGGTGATTATCCAGCGTAAAGAGATTTAAAACTGACATTACCTGCACTGTGAAGTTGTCAGGAGCAGGTAAGAGGCTTTTTTTATTTAGATTCGTATCTGTCAATACACAAACCCATTTTAGATCTTCTGGTATGCATTTATGTGATTTTATAGCCCTTCCTAAGCCAGGATTAAAGAAATGAAGTTACCAACAACCCAAACCTGTACAAGGATTAACGAGAATACATGATGTCCAAAAGAAAAACTCAGCTTCATCTTCTTCGCTAAACATCGTATCAAACTAAACATAAATAAATAGTTTTACAAATTTGCAATCACTAGATACTTGGGACATTAAGCAAGCTGGCTAAAAGGGCATAATTTTCCATCTTTGACTAGTGGCCCATCAGGCCAATTAATCTCATTCTATAACACAACACAAGCAAAATTATGTTTAGTGTACACATCCTACAATTGATTCTAACCCATCATTATTATTTTTTCAGCTACACATGTAAATCTCCCTTATAGTGTGTGCCGACACAATAACTAGCCGCATTTTGACTTCCCGTCTAGAAAAGGAAAAGCTCTCTCCTCCAACTTCCCCTCTTTCAAGTTCTAGTACGAATCAAAATACGCTGCTCCAAAGATGTTACCTTTTTGATACACAATCTACATATGTATGCAGTTTCCATCAGGAAAGCTCTACCTCTGTATTCTTTGTACTTCTCCGGTGTGCCAAATTCGGACTTGTGTATTCAACATCACTATCTGCTGATGAAATATTTGATGAAACTGAAGATTCGGGGATTGTGCTTGTAGTTGGGTTTGGTTTGGATTGATTCCTGAAACTCTGAGAATTAAGCAACTCTGTCCTTGTAGTTGTTGCTTCAGAAGTTGAATGCCCTTGTGCCTCTTCAGCAAGTTTTCTGATAAGATTCATAACAGTAGGAAGAAACTTTGAAGAGATGGATAATAGCCCAGCCAACTGCCAACAAACCAATAGTAGAATGAGACAAATAACATGATTCTAAGACATTTGTGCAGTTAGTATAAATACAACAGATTCCCCACGTATAGGAGTATAAAATTAGTAGTAATTGGGAGGCAAGATTCTATCTTCACAACTCACAGTGCCATGTTGGAACTCCCCCGCAATGTCCATCTGTACCCATAAAGCTTTCGAAAGTAGAAATCCAACAAACAGAATCATAAGGTAAAAAGGATTCCTGCCACATTAGGGGAAATGTCACGAATCAAGAACAGAAGGAATGTAAAGATTTTCAAAACAAAGTGCAGGAGTTAAGATTTTGGGTTTTCAGTAATTACTTCAACAGAAGCATAAACTCATTGAAGCCAAGGACAATCAAAGCAACAATTGCCCACGGAGGTGGTAACCAATTATTACTCCGCTTGTAAGCCTCCTGAAATAAAAAATCATCCACATGAAAATACTAGAAAACTTCAAGCACGAACCAATTATAAGCAGTAACCAATTTCTGGCATCACAATTAAAGAGTGTTTAACACATGGAAATAAATAAGACATGCTAAAATTGAGAGGCACATACATTGATAGCCAACGCCCATGCATTGGAATCCACATTAAGATTTAAGCAATAATACAGATCAAAGCACACTTCAAAGCTCACTTTTACAAACTCAAGCAGGGTACAGAGAACAACATATCTTGGTCTCAGGTGCAATGATCATACCTGAGTTCTAAACTCCAACCATTTTGAATATATTCCTCTCTCAAGATAGTAGTTAAAGATTTGCATGACTACATCTATCAATCACAGCATAATCTCAACTCCAAAAATGGTAAGAAAACACACCTGAGCAGAAATAGCTTGAGTGACTGTAAACTCGGTCTCTGCTTTGAACTGCTTCCATATTGCCTTGCACTGCACTGGTGTAATCAGGGTATCTTTTGGAGAAACCCGTCTCATATTTGAGTCCTCTGTTAAATTTGATTTTACAGTTCATGGCAAAAGGATAAATGCATAACTATCACTTAACTACTACAGAAATGCTTATCTCAAGAAACCAATCTCCACCACTCATTACCTCTTCCCATGTGCTGGATGCAAGGGGATCTGCAATAGTCAAGCTTCTGTCCTGGGATGATGCAGCAACAGCACCATCCATGAGAGAAGAAGAAAGAACATTCTCAATTTTATCCGGTTTCTCATCCAAGCGTATGGCTGCCACTACTGAGAGAAGTTTCAGAGACTGCAAAAGGGTAATACAACATCTTAAGATGTACCTCAAATATAACACACAGGTAGTCATATTGACAAGTAACCTCTAAATTACCGCTGAGCGTGCATCTTTTGTAATTTTCCTAATATCTTCTTTCCCAGTCCAGATTCTAGGCATTGAGTCATTATCATGACTGAAAATTGTTGAGAACCTGAAAATTACCCAAAACTTTAATGGCCACATACTAAAAGAAAAAGAAGAAAAGAAAAAGAACTAGATTAATTAATGTAATTGAATTCTTTACCTGTCCTTCATTCGGATCAGAATTTTTCCTGCTTCTTCCTTGGCCTTCTTCTCAACCACTTTTCTCGCACAATCTCTCAATTTTTGGACCATCGTGTCAACAGGATCAGTGTCCGACTCAAAACCAGTAACATCAGATTGTAACTCAGATACAGCAACTTCTGTCTCATGTTTAAGAAGCTTTCGTATTGATGGCCAAGTACCTTTCCCCCAGCCTCAAATAGGGATTCTATGGGTTCGTTTAGTGCTACAGTGAGTTGCTTCTGCACAAGAATAACAAGGAATTGTTTTTCTCTGGCAAGGAACGCTGTGTTTCTAGTTCGGAGACCACTTTTAGATGACATAATTCTTATATTGCAAAATAAACAAGCAATCACCTCATATTTGGCTATTATTTCTGACAACTTCGTATCACATACAGATGATGCATGTGCTTCAATATCTCGTTGAAGTTTCTTCCGATATATTATCTCGTTGGCTATTATCTCGTTGACAACTTCGCATCACTCAAGGCTTATACTGCCACCGTTGATCGTGTGTCGATGGTAACTGGTGATGGTGTTCTCCTCCTGCTTCATCCGATTTCTGAGGTGAGACTTCATTGTAACTTTGATTGGTATACAAAATGCTTCTTGTTGTTGTTTTATATGTTACTCCTTTTATGAAAACAACGACAAGAAAGTGATCGTCTGGGTTTTCAAGGTTGTCCACTTGCGATACTCTAGAGCACTAATTTGTATGCCATTGAGATCTAATATTCAGAATCAGCAAACAAGCAAACAACTTTATTGTCTCTTTATCCTCTGCTTGTTGATAATATAATGATATGGTCGTTTCTTGTTCTTCGTCTTTTGGGTTTTCAAGGTTTTTCACTTGGGATATCTTCTTGACTACTAATCTGTGAGCTTTTGAGATATATTGTTCACAATAACCAAAAAAACAAGATATTGATAGTAGATTTTGCAGTCTTCTAAGTCAAGAGGGGATTCAGCCGCGAGAGCGAACACGACCTGGAAATAATTAAACAAATACTGGAAAATAAAATAAAAAAGTACCAAATTGTACAAAACAACAATATTTTATTTATCTTTTCTCAACACATGATTGTACATATAAAATTAGAAGAAAATACATAAAAATTTTGGAAGATTTTTATGCAGTAAAGGAAAATATTCCTGTGAGTAAGGACTCTTTAATCTTTATGTTGTTGTATTGTATGTGTAGATAACTTATGTTTTTGAAACATAATGATATGGTCGTTTCTTGCTCTTCGTCTTTTGGGTTTTCAAGGTTTTTCACTTGGGATATCTTCTTGAGTACTAATCTGTGAGCTTTTGAGATATAATGTTCACAATAACCAAAAATACAAGATATTGATAGTAGATTTTGCAGTCTTGTAAGTCAAGACGGGGATTCAGCCGCGAGAGCGAACACGACCTGGCAATGGGAGTAAGTTTTATGGGAGTAAGTTCTAATTGCCTCCCTCTTTTGTCTTTAGGGATTGGGTTTCTTAAACACCAAACAGAATTAAACTAACAGTTTTGTTTTGTGAATACAGTATGTTTATCTCCTCTTGCAAGAAGCTGAGAATCATGAAAGGATCTGAAGCTGAAGGACCGGGTTGTTTGTAACAGAAGCCGTGATCTGAAACAAGAAGAAGAAATATAGATTCATACCAGGTCACTTGGCTTCTAATTTCTCTTTTGGCAAACTGATTCCAAAAGTTAGTCCTCTTGGAGATTATAGTAGGAATTAAAACATTAGAAGTTGAGGTTTTTTTTCCTTTTCCTTTCGCTTTTATCTGTTGGTCTTGTGATGCCCTGAAACAAATACTGGAAAATAAAATAAAAAAGTACCAAATTGTAAAAAACAACAATATTTTATTTATCTTTTCTCAACACATGATTGTACAGATAAAATTAGAAGGAAATTACATAAAAATTTTGAAAGATTTTTATGTAGTAAAGGATAATATTCCTGTGAGTATGGTCGATCGTTCCACCTTAATCTTCGTTCACGAGTAAGGACTCTTTAATCGTTATTTTGTTGTATTGTATATGTAGATAAAACTATCCTATAAGGATTATTGTTTATGTAGATAAAAATATTCCTATACGTAGCAATATTATAATGAGAATTAATTAATTTAAAAATACAATATATTAGATTAAAAATTGTTAATATAAGAGTATAATTACAAAAATAGAAATAGGACGATGATTTTTAGTTTTAGTTTAATTTTCTTTTTTAATTAAAAAACATAAAATTAAACTAAAATAAAAATGACAGTTTAGTTTTACTTTTGTGTTTTTTTTGTATAATCTATTTAAAGAATAAAATATATGACTAAATTTGAATTTAAAATTTTTATGATTCACTAATTTTGAATTTAAAAAATAAGTTTATTTTATAGGTTGAGTTGAATATTCACTTAAAACTTTCGGTTGTCTTTATTTACACCTTGATTAATCTAAATAGAAATCTATTTTTATTCCACCCAGTTATGAGTTGAAATTTGGAATTAAGTTGATTTGGTGGTGTTAAAATTCCACCCACCAAAAATGGGTTAGGTATGGAGACTTAAAAGTGTTACTATCTAAATATCTGCAGTTTTTTAGAATTTCAATTAAAAAATAAAATCAAATTTGTACAGTAATGCAACTTTCAAGTAATGTTTAACAAAATTGAACTAGTTAACAGTAAAAATTTTGAATCGGTCAATTTTTGAGTTCATTTTTTAACTTTCTAGTTTGATTTAGTTTAATAATTTTAATGGTTAAAAGCATATCATTTTATTAATTAATCGGTCAGTTTTTATTAACTAATTAATTTTTATAAACTAAAATAAACCAATTAATTTTTATTTAATAATTATATTTTTAATTAAGCTTTAAAATTTTCGATAAGCGAGGATAATCTTCTTTAATCATTTTTAAATTCTTTAATCGTATTTAATCTTTAATCGATTTTATTACGATTAAAGATTATTGAACTTTTTAAATATTAAACCTCTTATTTTACATATTTAGCTTCCAATCTAATTTTTAAAACATTATATTTAAATACTAAACTAACCACAATAAAATGATAACCGTAAAGCCTTGTTTGGAAAATTTACATTATCACGTTTGAAAAATTTACATATTTAGCTTGAAAAATTAATATTTTTTTTTAAATTTACATTATCATGGATTTGTTTTTAATGATTATTTAATTGCTACGTAACATTCCGTATTATATTGAGACGACGCTTCACTAGATGAAGTCAAGGTTGATACAAATATTTAATATTGTTTTTTTATGTGAAAAAAGAAACGAAAAAGGTACATCAAATTTTACAATTCTCCAATATACCACAAGATAAGAGAGTAACTTAATGATGTCAATTCCAATAAAAAATTATTCAAACATACATAAATTCGGACAGTAGAACTCAAGTTACTATAACAGCTCATGTGTTTGAGGTTAGTGAAAACGAGATTGTAACATGCAATTGGTAATGCTGAAATGGAATGATTAAAGAGAGATAATTTTTAAAAAAGAAACACGTAATGTCAATATTCTTAATAATTTGCTAAGAAAAGAACACAAACATTGATAGAAACAATTCATATATGCAAACAACCATTAATCTCTGACAATCGTTTTATGTTACCTCTCTAACTATCGTGAGGTCCAACTGTGTACATTAACGTTGGGCGCGGCGAATGAGATGTAAAGAGTACAAACTATTCTTCCAAGTGGTAGTTTGGTGAGAATTTTCCTCTTTCACTACCTAATGGCTGAAGGAGCGAAAAAGTGAAAAACATCGTTGACATACACAAGCATATATATTTGAATGGTCAAGATTCTTTTATTAAAAAATATTTTGATTTGGGATTCAGGATCCTATGAAAACCCGTACAGTTGATTAAAATGAATTTTCTTCTTTTCTCATGTTGATGTTGATGCCAATTTGCTATGAAATAAGAAGATTCATCAGTTGCTTTGGTTGGACTTTCTTGATAATGTAAAATGCCAAAATTTGAAAATTCAACTATCTCATATTTCAAAAATACAATGCAATTAAATAGTACTAAATAAGAAGACAAACACAAATGAAATAAGGTAACTAATAAAATATGGCAACAGAAGAGTAGAATGATGAATTTGCATTGATGATTAGTATTACATTATAGAGCTCTTTATATTTGTATCAATTATCCTAAAACAATAACAACAACAACCCTCAATATGAATCTCACTAATATACGGAGTTTAGAGAGGTCTAATAGTACGCAGCCTTACCCCTAATTAATAGAGAGATTATTTCCAAATAACTCATATGAAAAAGAGAGAGAGAGAGAGAGAGAGATTATCCTAAAAATAAAAGGAAAATATTTGGGGAGTATTGACAAATATCATGAGAGTAATTATAGATATTCTAGAATGTGTAATTATATGATTATAGGAAACTAAATGAAAGGAAGAATATTAGAGAATCACTTCTTATCGGCTCCCATCAAGATCACTGGTGAAATTACAATAAACTTATCTTAAAATTGATAAAAAGAAAAAAGTTCTTAATGCTTTCATTATTGAATCTACCATTGGATTTGTAGTAAAGATGCAAGGAATAAAAAGTATCCTTTTAGCAATTAAGTCCTAAATAAAATGAGTATCAATTTTGATGTACTTTGAGTAAGAATGTGAGGCAAGATCAAGAATAATGAATGTAGTATTAGGGTTGTCACATTATAAGGTGGGAGTGAGAGATGGGATCCAATTTAATCAAAGAATGTGAGGCAAGATCAAGAATAATGAATGTAGTATTAGGGTTGTCACATTATAAGGTGGGAGTGAGAGATGTGATCCAATTTAATCAAGTAAAGAAGTAATCCAATAAATCTTAACAACAATAAAAGCAATACCTTTATATTTAACCTCAGTACTAGATCTAGTAGTAATAGATTGTTTCTTAGTACTCCAAAAAATAAGATTAGTTCTAAGATAAATACACTAATTTGCGGTGAAGTGATAATCATCAGGATAGCCTGCCCAATTAGTTTCAAAATATGTATGAAGGATAAGATGGGTGGGTTTGATTCTAATATCATAAGAAAAAATAACTTTCAAATATTATAGAAATAATTTAATTACGGTCTAGTGAATGTTGGTAGGGCAATGGAGAAACTGAGATACTTTGTTTACTATAAGCTGAATGTTTGATATGATTAAGCAAACATACTGAAGAGCTCCAACAGTGCTACAACATTCAGTAGGGTCAGAAAGTGAGAGACTATGGTTCTTGGACATAGGTAAAGTGGACGTAAAATGTGTAGGAACATGTTTTGATTGATCAAAGTGAGTTCAAAGAAGGAGATTATGAGTGTATATTTTGTGTCAGAAGGAGCTAAGTGGTTGTAACTTCAAAACCAAGGAAATAATGAAAACGAGCAAGGCCTCTAATGGTAAAGGTGATATGAAGGCCATGAATAAGGATTTGAGTGAATGATTGTGAAGAACTTATAATCAAGATATCATCCATATAAACTAATAGAAAGATGGCGTGGGAGGAAGATGTATGAATAAAAAGAGAGGTGTCAGACTTGAAAAAAACGAAACGAAACCAAGGCTATAAAATTTTTCACTCAATTTATGAATCCAGGTTCTGGGGGCTTGTTTGAGGCCATAAAGAATTTTTTTCAATTGACACGTATGGTTAAGATGACAAAGATAAGTAAAACTTAGTGGTTGATATATGAACACTAATTCTTGAATGTTATTATGTAAGAAGATATTGTTAACATCAAGTTGATGAATTGACCAATTTTAAGAAAAGGCAAAGATGAGAATGATACAAATGATTATGGGTTTGACAACATAACTAAATATATCAACATAATTAGGACTAAGAGACTTGTGAAAGTCTTTAGCAACAAGGTGAGTCTTGTAGCGATTAACAGTACCATCAAGTTCGCGCTTAGTATGAAAGGCCTATTTATCGCTGAGAATGTTAGAGATGGGAGGTGGACGAACCAAATTCCAAGTCTTATTATGATGGAGGGTGTTAAACTCTTATAGTATAACTTGTTGCAAATATGAGAATTTGTTTACCCAAGTAAACAAGGTATGATGAAGCTTAATTGGAGCTTGAAGTAATAGTGTTGTAGGTTGTGTATTCATGAAAAGATTTGAGTTTATGATTATGCTCACTGGTGCGAGTGATCTTGGGATGCAAAGATGGTGGAGTAGGTGGTGGTGGTGTTGTATCTGGTGATGGGTGAGAGCATGAAGGTTAAGGTGGAGGAGATAGGAAAGGTGGTATGGTATCAGTTGGAGGGTTTGGCAAAAAAGAAGTCAGTTTCAAAAAATCTAACATTACTGAGAGATATATATTTTGTCGATGAAAGGGTTAAGATAACAATAACTTTTATGGTAATAGAGTAATCTATAAAAACATAGAAATTTTTTTTGAGGTAGTTTATCAGACCTAATTTAGCCAAGATAAGGAAGCATATGTACCCCTAAAACCAAAGATGATCAAGGTTGGGAGATTTTCTTTAAAAAGACCTCATATAGAGATTTATGATCAAAGGTTGGTGACGAAAGGAGGTTTAAAAGATACATAGCTATAAAAACAAAAGTAAGGTTGAGAGGATGCATGAGGGTGAGACTAGTTTTGATAATATGAAAAATTTTATGTTCGACAACCACATTTTGTTATGACATGTTAGGATAAGAAATGCAGTATGAAATGCTTTGAGAAGTGAGAAAAAATGTGCAAAAGGACCTTTGATGAGTTTAAGTGCTTAATCTTGTTAAAACATTTTGATTTTGGAGGAAAAGAGATTTTTAATTTGAGAATTAAAGGTTTGGAAGAGATAAACAGTTTGAGACTTATAAGTTATAGGATAAAGCTAGATTTATCGACTAAAATCATCTTCAAATATGAGAAAGAAACAAGATCCAGATAAGGAAAGTGAGGATGAGGGACCCCAAATGTCACAATAGATAAGTTAAGAAGATTATGATGCTTGTCTTGAAGATAAAGTGGAAGGCAAACTACTATTTTTTCTTTAAAAGCAAGAAGTACAACGATTATTGACTCTTGAATTTTGTAAAAAAGGAAAAGGAGACAACTTAAGACATTATTTGATGACATTAGTAACTAAGATATTAATGCCAAACTTGAAACAGAGCTTGAAAAGTAGTGAGAGCAATTGGATTAGTGAAAGTAGAAGGAATCTTCTTAAGATAAGGATTATTGTGAATACGACCTGCTAATAGAGGAATTAAATTCAATAAGACAAGAGTTTCCTTTAACAAATTTAGAAATAGAAAAAAAAGATTTGTAGTGAATTAAAGTACAATTGAGATGTCTTTACAGTGAACAGAGTGAAAGTGAATCGATAGTATTAATAAACCAGTAGAAGATATAGGAAAAGTATTACCATTTTCAACAATTACTTTGTTGGTACCTTGATACAATTGTCCGAATTCTAATACTTACAAATTAGGAGTCATGTGCACATAAGCACTTGTATTTGGAAGCCACATTGTAATGTCACTTGAAATAAACAAAGAGAGGGTGCATGAGGTTACAGGCATAGAATACGGTTTAAGGCATAGAAGGGTTACGTGGAGGTATTAAGGGGTTATTTCTATACCAAAAATGACTAGTGATAGTTATGTGACCAATCTTTTTACAAATTAGGCATTTTGGACGAAGTTTGGTGAAATAAATTAACAGTAAAAATAGCTCATTGTGTAGTAAATAAGTTATTATAAAAAGGGAGGTCGGGTATAATAAAAAAAGGTTGGATTTGGGCTATTAATTTAGTGCATAAGAAGAAAAGGTTAAGTTCGGGCTATTAATTTAGTGTATTAGAAGTGTTGGGCCAAGAATTAAGGGAGATAGAAATGGGCTTGGGCTGCTTCTTAGTTGCGCATGAATCATAAAAACTGGAGAACGCCATTTCGTATTTGTGACATATTATTGTCAAAGTAATTAGAATAATGCTAGAGAGCTTGATAGAGACATGCATTTATCCATCAAATAAATAGGACTGACAAAAAATAGATGAATAGATGCTCATAAAATAGGATAGAAATAAAGTGACCGGACAACTTAGAACTCATTTCACGCTGCCACTGTTAATTTTGCTGCTGCGAACGCCGTCTCTAACGTTGTGTTTGGTTGCTGTCCCTGTCACTGGGGACAGTGGACAAAACATAAAAATCCTGTCTTCTTACGTTGTTTGGTTACTGTCTCTCGTGATTTTGTCCTCCGTCCTCGGTGGACAGGGACAAGCGTTTTTGTCCCTCCAAAAATCAAAGGACAGAGACGCCTGTCCCTGTCTCCAAAAATTTTATGACACGAGAGCCCTCCCACCC
>JANZXP010000004.1:20915275-20938311 GCA_027576715.1 Erythroxylum flavicans | reverse complement strand
CTCCTAAAAGTTAGCAAATCAGATCAGTTAGGATATTATGTACAGATATTAGTTTCCTAGAATAGCCCTCTTTATTTGTATATATACTTGTACCTATGTATTGACCTAGTAAGATATGGAGAATAATATACATCTGTTTAGAATTTCTGCAATGTGGCTGTGTGCAACATGACAAGTTGAAAACATTATGAAAGCTTGAGCATTTGCAATATATTGCAGTTCTGTTCAGAATTTCTGCAATGTGGCTGTGTACAACATGACAAGTTGAAAACATTATGAAAGCTTGAGCATTTGCAATATATTGCAGTGCTGAGTTTGGTCATTGTTTTCAAATTGTTATGCAATATACATATCCTAGAGCACAAGTCAATTTATGCAATGTATGCAGTTACTTGCTGTCACTCCATGAGATATTTCAATGTCAGATAGAAGCCAAGAAACTGTACTTTTTACATAGACCTAAGCAATGCCATCATTTCATATGGTGTATAATTTGGCAATTCTAGTTCCTTGTTAACTTTTTTCTGATAGAATAAATGGCTCACAAAATTACAGAGTCCTGTTATTTCTACTCCAAAACCACGGTGGTAGATCTTTATTTTCGCATTAGTTTGTTTTCTTTGGCCTGTAATCATTTTATGGGATTGGTATTTAGTATATTTTATCTATAAGGTTTTGTTTCATGTAGGATTAGTACTTGATTAGATTTGATGTCTTGAATTTTGTATCTAAATCTGATATTTTTACTTTTCAGCTGTGAAACATAACAGATTCTCTCCTTTTAGAGTCTTGTAAGATATGGTACCTGGTGTTTGTGAAAAATCCCCGCAGAGCTAGTTTATACATCAGTTATGTTCTAACATCTTTTATTTTTTCCTTTTAGGCTTACCAACTTTTGGCACAAAAATTGCTGCCTTTGGCATGTATCGGTACTTATCCACCAGGTATCTTCAACTACTCTGTCTATACTTCCTTTTCTGTGGTTGTGTTACTTCTCACCATTGGCCGCAAGTTTGAATTCTGTAAAACTGAAGCAATGTTCATGCTTGGGAATTGCTGAATTGCTTTCATTTGAGAGGGACAGAGATTGTTGCTGCTGTTATGTAACAGTTTCTTATCTGCGTGAACATGTTAGTGAAGATGGACAATTTATTTGCTGGTTGTTAGAGAATAATTGGCTAAAATAGTGAATAAGAAGCCTTCAAAAGTTAGAAGTAAGCTTTCCATTTATTTAAAATTCAAATCCAAACTGTTCCAAAAAACCACTGAAACTATCTCTTGGACTTCCTTTCCTTCCACTCACCTCCATCTTTTTCCCATTGTTTTGCCTTGTTAAAGCAAATATATGAAATTCCACATCATGAGGAAGATTTAGTGGCACTAGTTTTTATCTTTCTCCGTAATTTACAACTATGATATTTTGATCTCCATTAACACCTATATCATTAAATCCAACCTTTCTTAAAACTGATTCAATTGCCCTTTTTGTTTTTTAATAACCTTTCTAGTTCAATGAAGTGAATAATTATGATAATGTCATTACCTAACTTGAATCCAATCACAACTATCTTAAGTAATCATACAACCATGCCTCTTTTGTGTATGAAAAGCGCCATATGTAGTGGGTAGAAACTTGTACCAAGAGCAATGTAACTTTGGTGGAGATTGGAAGAACTTAGACAGACAAGCACACTAGACAAAGGAAAGAACAGCACATTAGATATACACAATTTTTTTAATCAATAAGATTTACCCAATAAGAGTGATTAAAATTATTGGGAAAAAATTTAAGGAAATAGAGGAAAGAAAATGGAGTCTGCATGCTGTAGGACAAATAGAAGAATTATTAACTAATAGCTAAAAATCACAAAATTAAGAAATATGGTTGATATTAGGCTGCTGGAATATCAACTTTCTAGGTTGAATTTTGGCTGGGAATGCTGAAATTTCAATTTTTGTATAGCTGGAATTTTAAGGCTAATTCTTGTAATGTCTTGGATAAGTGGCATTCTGAGAGCACTATATCACACATCCCCTGTGAAGAGAATTTCCCAACTAAGATGTTGAAAAGTAACTAATGATGCATAATTGATTTAAATTAAAATTTGGAAGGTTTCTTGTACCTGTCTGGCAGTATTCCTTTTATGACACTAAAAAGTTGATAAACCTTTTAAGGAATGTCCAAGTCAGGTTCATGCATTCTCTTTTATCTATTTTGCATCCCTGGTTGAACCTATTTTTTGATTTATTGAGGCTAAATCGTTTTTACTGTACGTCTCTTATGCTCCACGCTTTTCTACTAATTAGGAATAAAATTCAAAAATAAATAAAATTGCATATTTTTGGAGTCTTGCATCTTAGCAGGATTTTTATTAGGACGACATTGTTTGATTACGCCCATCTTAACTTCTTGACCAATTTTCTTTTTTACGAGTGCATTCATAGATGCATTGAATTGGCCAATACATTACAGCCTACTCTTATTTTATTTCCAATAGCTGCTGATTATGTTAAATTTTGCATTTGATGTTTGCCCTTTAATTAACCCACTCAACTCGGCCTTATTATTTAGCAAGACTGACGTACATCTCCTGTCAGTAATTAGCAAGACTAATGTACATCCCCTGTCAGCAAGACTAATGTAAATTATAGCCTTTTTAGTTGCTATTAATTTGAATCTGGAACATATTGACAGAATTCTTTCTAGTTAGGCCTTAGTGGTCTTGATCTCCATATGCTAGCACTTTTAGTGCGTATGCAACTGCAAATTATTTAGTGTGCAAGCAATGAATCAAGGTTAGTTAGTATCAAAACCATTCTGATAGTTTGAAACACCATGGTCACCTATCACCTTATCAATGTCTCTTTCTTGCAGTGAGTATAGCAGCTTTTAACGAGGTTCACTTTTCAGTTATTTTGAGGCATTTGCAAGAGCTCAATCAAGCATTCTGGATAATACTTTTGCAAGAGTTGTGGAAACAGTTTATCCAAACATTCAATTAATTGGCTAGTCACTCGTTGTAAACGTTGTTGTTAAAGCAGTTACATCCTCTTTACAGTTAGAGTAGTGTAGGTTAGTTCTAATCTCTTCTGATTCAAGAAAAAAAGGGTTTTTAATTAAATCAGTTAATCCTCCACCTAAGTTTTAATTATATTTAAACATCTTTTGATTTAGAATTGGGAACATTTGAATCAATGTTATGAATACTATACCGGACAAAGTACTGGATTGGATTCTGGTATAATACTTACCGGTTTCAGTCAATATTGGGTATCATTTCGGACAATTTTTTTTAAATTTATCAAATAGTCTTTGAATTTTTTAAAATTTCTAAAATAGTCAATTAGTTTATTATAATGTATACCTTATAATTTTATATACACTATATCTCTAAAAATCATAATAAAAAATTAAAATTAAAATAAGTTATTTATTTTTATTAATATTAATTTTCAAATATAAATAATAATTATAATTAATATAAAAAAAGATAATTTCAATATTTTGTTGAAATAATATTAAAATCTTATTAGATCAAGTTAAAATATACCAATGTACTCTTTCATCCTTTATGATTATAGTTATAACTTATTTATTTTGGCTCTCAAATGCAAAGAAAAGTGTTTGATATTTCAATTATTTGTTGAATTTTATCAAAGAATTTAAACTTTTATATTGAATAATTACGTAAGAAATATTGTGAATCAAAATACTATGTTTGTTCTTATTTATCTATAAGTTGAATTATTCTGATTATATTTAAATAAATATAAAAAGAGATTATTTAACTCAGAGTCATGAATTTTATTAATTAAAAACTTATTTAATTAAAAGATACTAAATGTTTATGTGCTTTCTGAAAATTTTATAATATTATAATTTTTTGCTAAATGTTGTTAAGCTTATACTTTTTGGATACGTGGCAATGTCACATTAAAATAATAAAATCTATTTTAATAATAAAGTAAAAAATTATTTCCTTAAAACCCTCGTGTTTTTTTTTTTTCCAATTCACTCCCTCGCTTGGCCTTTTGTTTCGACACTCGCTACGCAAAAGTCAAACCCACGTGCTTTTTTTCTCATTCTATTTCCTCTCCTTAACCATTTGTTTCTAAACTCATTATTTTCTCAAATCTATTTTCAAAACTTGTTTTCTGGATTACGCATAACTCACCTGCTTGTTTTTTTTTTTTAAATTTCCTCTCCTTACCCTTTTGCTTCTATTATTTTCTCAAACCCAATTTCAAAAACTTATTTTCTGAACTACGCATAGTGCAACAGTGGGTGAGTTAAAACAAGACACAAGGGGGGAGGCAGGTGGTTCTTACAGCAAAAGGACTTCGAAGCCATGGCTGTAGCCTCTCCTCCACAGCAACTTAGAGAGATGAGAAAGAGAGAGGGTAGTTGATTTCGGGCGGAGAGATAAATAGTGGTTAGCAGAGCAGATACACGGATGGGGAGGTTAAATTTTTATTTTTTCTGAATAGTTTCCAATTTTTAAAATTTATAGACTAATATTATGTAAAATGATCAGTACTGTTCCTTAATAAGAGGTCAACTCAAGAATGATGAGGTACCACATCTTTGAACGTCTTGGTTTTCATAGCAAAAATGTTATTATTTTAATAGCATTTTGCGTTTTTTTTTTTAATTATAGATGGCAACCGAGTCTGGGTTAATCGGGAATCTCAGTTTTAACTCTATGCACAATAATCTCTTCCATAAATGAATTTTGTGGTTAATAATAGTTGACATTGGGTTGGCACTGGGAAAAAGGTACAGAAGATTTAGCTCCGATTAATTGGCTTTAAGTTAGGCTAAAGTTTCGGCTCCACTCTTATATATAAAAAAAACGTTATTTTTGTTTTTTAATTTAAAATAAAATTTGGATTAAACTGATTCAGATTCAAGTTCAACTTTGGTTGGAGCTAGGGACCTCGTGATCTCGAGTCGAGTTGGGCTTGGGCCTCAGCGGCAAGGTCATCCATATTTTATATGGTTTAATAGTATTACTCCAAAAATAAATAAATAAATAGGCCTAACCTAAGCTTCAATGTTTTGGTTAGGCGGGACAAAATAACATTCGCATCTCCCGCCAAACTTTTGCTGCAAACGGAGCTACTTCCCGGGCGTCGCTTCCCGCCATCTTCATTTCCCCAATTCAAATCCCACTTTCACCACAACCACCACCTTTGTGCTGCTAAATTGAAAGTAAGCAAAGCCTTCTTGTAAAACATATTCTGAAAATGGACTCCAAATTTCAAGCTTTGCCTCCTCTCAAAAGATTCAGCCTCTTGCAAAAGCAACAGCATCACCAGCCTGTGGAAGATGGCAAGGAAAATGTACATATGACTTTGCAGCTTCCGACCAAGAAACGAAAGGAGTCTAGGAGCCAAGCGTTCCCTGACCCAACGACCATTTCCACTGCCTACGTTGTCTACTGTTTGCCGGCCAAGAAACGAGTGTGGGCGTTGCAGTCCGATTTGGTCTCCGGTAAGCCCCTTTTGCCTTTGGATCTCAATGTTGAATATAAACCATGTTTTGATGAAGAAGAGAAGGGTGTTAGTGCCAATCTGTTTGTTGAAACTCGCCGACCAGACAACAAAGAAAAGACCCCATTGGCAGGTAGTGATGAACAGTCCATTGGAACTCCCAGAGAAGAGAAGAAAGAGTCATTTATTTGCGGAAACAGCAGTTCAGAAGGTAATGGAGACGCAGAGAAGGACGAAGGGAAATTGGAGAGCAGAGAAGAGGATGATGATTATGATGATGGCATTTTGTGTGCAATCTGTCAAAGTACGGACGGAGACCCATCAGATCCCATAGTGTTCTGTGATGGTTGTGATCTAATGGTCCATACAACTTGCTATGGCAACCCTTTAATAAAGGGTATCCCTGAAGGTGACTGGTTTTGTACCCAATGTATGCTTTCTCAATCCGAGGAGCAAAAGAGGCCCTTATCCTGTCGTTTGTGTCCAGATAAGAGTGGTGCCATGAAACCCACAGTAGCTGGGTCTTGGGCACATGTTGTGTGCGCGTTATTGGTTCCTGAAGTGTTCTTTGAGGACCCAGATGGGCGTGAGGGAATTGACTTGTCAAGAATTCCTAAATGGAGATGGGGAGGGAAGTGTTATGTATGTAAAAATAGAAAAGGTTGTGTTATTGAATGCTCTGAGCCCAGATGCTCTTTAGCATTTCATGTCACCTGTGCATTAAATGGGGGTCTTTGTATCGAGTATCAAGAAGGAAGGAAGAATAAAGAAGCCATTGTAGCTGGATTCTGCAAGAACCACACTGAACTGTGGAAAAAAGTGAGTATAAAGCTGGCTTCTTTTAGTCTTTAAATTCAAGATCAAATTTTTGGGTTACTAATAATGCTTCTTGTTGGCAGCAACAGCAGACGGGAAGATTTAAAATTGTCGCCAGAGTACACAAGAAGTAGGTGAACTACGGAGGTTAATTGTTTCCGCAATTCGTTATGGCATTGAAGGATGTTTGTCTTACAATTAACATGTATTAGTTTGGCTACCAGAACTAGTTTTTCTTTTCACCAAAATTTGGTTTGGTTATGGTCGTTTGGGATCTTGGACAAATTCAGAATATGAATAGTTGTACTGTTTCATGGGCCTGATGCTTTACTTGATTGTTGACATTCTATTTATGGTCAATGTTTGATACAAGCGTAATAACTCTCATGTTGATTTTAAAAAAGAAGTTTTTTTTAAAAATAAAATCTTATAAATGTACTATGAATGAAGTTGTTAAGTTACAAAGGGATCACACTTTGGAGTAAACTCCGCTCCAAACTCTCAAAAACTACTTTCCACTTTCTACAATTTAGATTGCTGAAGTACAATGAGAAAGAAATTACATTGAGCATGAAACCAAAGTTTCTAAATTCTCTATGAAGTCACCAGTGTGTTGTTGCATTTTGTTCCAAATTGGTTTATTATAAATTGCTCTCTTACGTTTGCTAGTTGAGGCTATCAGTATGTTTAAGTTTTTTTCCTTGCCTGTGAATTTTCTTGAGTTTCTTTCTTTCTATATCTGTTGAAAACAGGTAGCCAATGCCATTGAGTACGCATTCTTATCATCCGTCGATATTGGTTTCACCTGTATCCATTGAATAATGTCAGCTAGGATAGAATTGATTTCCCAGTGATCTAGTTTAGTGGTCTTCAATATTTACTTGGAAATTCTACATTGGAAAAAAAAAGTGGTATCTAGTTTTATCCTCTAGCTTGCATAAAGCATAGGTTTTAGGTAGAGATATATATCTAAATCTATCCATTATGCTGAGCTTGTTCAACATTGCTAACCACAATAGAAAATTGACAATTGACTTGAGGTTTTTATTTCATATCACTCTTACTCCCTTGGATTGGTTCCTTGGTTTTCTTATTGGTTAAGTCAAATATAGGTATGTTATGCCAATAATAGATATCTTCATTTGTTGGGTTTGGGAGTAGGATTGTTATAATATTTCTTAGTTCTTTTATAATTGTGCACAATTTTCATTTTCTAGGAGAACCTACACCTTGGCTTTTTGAGGAAAAGTGGATAGATTTGTCATTGCATGTTGATTTTGTATAAGAGTACCTTGCGCAGTCAGCTTATCAAACCATAAAGAGGCCATCTATTTTTCCTACTTTCCAAATTACATTCGATTCTACCAAGCTTCTTATTTCAGGAGCTGGTTAAAGAACTATGAATGTAAAGCTTAATTGCTAGTGTAGTTTAGTAAAATTTGATGATATATTTGAAATTTTAGAAAAATGCCTAAATTAGATTCTAAGGTATTTGTCAAATTTTAATTTGAATCTTAATGTTTTAAATTTTTAATTTGCCAAGCTTTTAAAATAGCCTCTAATTTAACAGAACACAAACAATTTTGTTAAGATATTCTAGTATAAAATTGTATATTATTTTAGATGGATTTCTTTGTTATATGAATATGGGATTCACTAAAAAAATTAAGAAATAAAATAAAAAGTGAAGTATTTAAGTTTTACTCATAGATGTGTCAGACGAATTTTCTATTTTCTAATTGATTATCCAACTTTTTAGAAGAGGGACTTTTCTCAAAATTCAAATTCTCTTTGATTTTATTAACTTCCATTATTGTTTTTGCATCTTTTGAACTTCCTTTAGTCTTGAATTCAGCCTCACTCTAAGGTGTCAAATTCTACTCAAATTATGCTTTTATCATGACTGTAATGTTTTGTTTCAATTCCTAGTTATAAAATTTTAAATCCTTAGAATTTTCACTCGTCTTTTTTTCTTCTTTTCACCATTAAAATTTGCAACGTCTTCTTCATGTTTAAGTGAAGGTGGCAGAACTTTTAGTCTAGATTTAGATAGTAAAAGCTTCTTTTACCTCGACTTAGACATCAAACACCTCCTTTTCATCTTCAATTATCTTTGAATCCAACAATTTTCCATTAGTAATCTTTGAAAGAAAACCTCGAACTCGTTAAAAACGTCCCAGCCAATCTTACAGCAAAGCAACCATCCTACTTTTCACGGCCTATCTTAACATAGTCTCTGCCAAACATCTAACCAATCATTGCAATTTCATCAAACTCCAAGGCACTTTTTTTTAATTACATTAGGTATTCCAGCTTAGTCGGACTAATCTTAAGCCCCTAAGACCCCACCTTAAGAGCCCTAGAGAATGTAAATTTGGAATTCTAAGATCCCTTAGATTTTTACGTAGCCTGTACACTTCTACGCACAAGGAATCGTCGTATACTTGATTGATCAACTGCTAATTGATCGCTGGCCCTGCTTAACATCAGGTTCTCAGCAGCCTTCGAGTTTCCTAGTAGTTTCAACTCCTACACTGCCGCTAGAAGCGAAGCGTTCGTAATTAATCCAATTAAAGAGCTTTGCCCAGGGGATTAGAGGATCATCAATAGGACAAATTTCTCATTTCTCCTCCTTTTGCATGACTTGAACTCATGACTTCTTGTAAGGGAGAGCTTTAAGTGAGGAGTTTACACCATTAAGCTATTCCTCGTTGTTAGGCGCTTTTCTTCTTGATAAGCCTTTAGAATGCTTTTGCCTTTTAGCATATTTGATGACTCTGGTTTTCCATACCACTAACCAATTCTACAAAAATTCAGTTTCTCTAACGAGCCAAAGTTGGCAGGCAAGTAATGGGGAATTTCACTCATAAGGTAACTTCATGGAATTGTGTGATGGGTATGAAGAAATATTTGATGCAGAGTCAATCTTGGATGAAGAAATCAAAGAGGATATTGATATTTGATAGTATAAATGGGAATCTAAGTGTTTTCAATGAGCCATCAAAATTGGAGGCCGGATGAATAGATTCCCTTATACAATGGGACTAAACATTGACGGAAAATGCCAACTTGGACTTGGACTTAGACTTGGTGGTCTGAGGCCTTTAGAAACAGTGAAGATGCGAACTTGTGGAAACTTTTGATTGTGGACATTTCTCCCAAATTAAACAAAAAGTCTTTTAAATTGATCTTGAATTAGGAGTTGGAATAGAAATAAAAAACGAATCCAAAGCTAAAGCCAAAATTGAAACTCCAATGGAAAAAAAAGGAAGAAAATTGGGAAACTGGTGGTTGAGTTGAAGAACTTTGGTTCGAGAATATGAATATAATTTCCTATTTTTCTTAATTTTTTTAGTAGGTCTCTATCCTAACTACAATATTCATGTAGCAAAGGAGTTTGTCTAAAAATAATATAAAATTTAGACTGAAATATCTTAACGAAATTGTTTGTGTTTTATTAAATTAGGAGTCTTTAGTACTGACTTGCTTGAAACTCTGTTAAGTATATACAATGTCGTCTTGATGACTTCAACCCAAAGATAATCAGGTAGGTTAGTCCTGCTCTGCATTGATCTTATTATATCCTTTAGGGTGTGGTTATGTCTTTCAGCTATACCATTTTACTCAGGACTATTTGGCATAGTGAACTGAGTCACTATTTCACATATCTGGCAAATGAATCTTTTTTTTTGGTCCCAAAACATCATGTTTCTCATAATACTCTCCTCCACGATCAGATTTGACAATCTTGATGGGTTTTTCTAATTAGTTCTCAACCTCAGTCTTAAAGATCTTGAATTTGTCAAGAATTTCATACTTTTCCTTAAACAAAGTCATATAACCATAGCGGAAATAATCATCAATAAATGTTAGAAAATATCTAGAATTGCATAAAGTAATTGTATAAGGTCCACTAATATCCGTATGTATGAGATCCAATAAATTAAAAGCTCGAGTGGACCCTTTTTTCTTTATCTTGATCAACTTATCTATGCAACGGTCAACACATGTTTTCATATCATCAAAATCTAGAGTTAGGAGAATGTTTTTCTTTATCAATCTCTCAACTTTATCTTTGGTAATGTGGTCTATGGTTGACCCAGAGTGTGTTAGTCATTATTTAATACCACAAATACAAATAATAACTGTAACTAGTACGGAAAAATGCAGGTCGATCTCACAAGGACGGTAAGTACTAGTAATTACTACTATCCTATTATCCACCTACGAATTAATAATGGTTTTTAACTTAAGAAACTAAAATTAAGCAAATAAACTAACAAGCAATGTGAATTAAAGTAAGGGATTGGTGACACTAAATTAATTACTGATATTAGATGATTAGTACCTAAGCTTCGGATACCGTTAAACCTTAACCAATTGATTTCTTTATGTTATTGAATTACTAGATCGTTGAATTATTGGATTGTGGAGATTCATAAGGTATGCTAGTAGTTGACCTTGAGTTTACTAACAACTAATTCTAAGGTCTCTAATTGAATTACTCAGGTTAAAACTTATAGGATTATGTTACTGTATTCTGAATCTCTCTATTAGGTTTGACTCTAATCTAGAAGATTTATGTCACCCTATTTCTAGGATTGCAATAAACTCTTTCCAATTATCATAGGTCTATTCAACCTAGGATTTCTCAATCGTTAAGTATGAAATCATATTAAAGTCCAAAAATCAGATTAATAGACAGTAAATAGAATGGATAATTGGATTGCAATAATCAACAACCACAATTGTATTCACAAAAGAATCAAAACATGTCAAATTGTTCAACTAGGGTTCATCTAACCTAAGTACTAATATAGAAAAATTAGCTACCCTTCGATGAACACGAAATAATATCTATATATACAGAAATAGAATAGAAAACATCAGAATTATAATTCTAAATCTTTTTTATTGTTCTCTATTGCGTATTCTAATAATGTAGAAGTCCGATCTTGTATTCTGATGGATCTTTTAATCGCGTCTTCCACTTTGTAAGCTCCAAATCACCTCTGGAATTACCTCTGAATGTCTCAGGATAATGTCAGCCACTTTCCCCTTTCTAATTGTCTTTGAAACGTCCAATTTATATAAAAATCTAGGTTTTTGGATTATGCACATTAGTGTGCATGACAGTGCATAAGAAAGTGCATAATCAGAGTTTGCCGGATATTGCAAAAGTGCACGAGCTTGAAAAAGTGCATGGTTTTTCATTTCTTTTAGATTGCTGTTTTTCTTATTTTATTCGCATTTTTGTCTAATTTCTTCTCTTTTAAGTCCACATAAGCAATTAAAACCTATAAACACACTTGAAACAAAGTAAGTACTAAATATACATCAAAATTATAAAATATCAAGCAAGAATATATTAAATATGGGACAAAAATATAGTCAATTAAACATCTATCAATACAACTTTTCTTTAATCAAAGGTCTCTTTTGAGTAACAGGTTAGCAATATATGAAGAAGCATATATCTCATGAGAGGTAAGACACATTCTGTATAATCCATATGACTTGAAGGCAATTCCAATATATTTTGCATTGAAGGATAAATTTACAACTGAAGTATCAATGACAAAACGATAACCTTCTTTGTCTAAGATTGATACATAGATTAGATTTTGTCTAAAAGACAGTAATACAAGCACAAACCCCATATCAAGGTTTAAACACGCATCCTTACATACATGACACTAACTTCCTTATTGTTGCTAACCACCAGTTTCTCCTCCCCTTTATCTGAACCTAGACATCATGTAGGCAATAGATTAGATGCTCCACTATTTAGTTACTAAGAACAAGATGTGGCTATAGTAAAATTAGATTCATAAATCATGTAAGCTAAGGAGTTACCTGACAGTTCCTGTTTGACTTTCTAGGCTTTTATATTTCTGACAGTCGGATTTCTTATGCCCCTTCTTCTTACAGAAGAAGCATCTTTTATTCTTCATATCTTATGGACCCTTTGCAATACTAGATTGACAAATATGCAATTATGGAGAGGTTTTGGATTTCTTTCCTTCGAACCTTTGGGGCTTGACCTTTTCCTTTCCTTTAGTTGCAAACAAGGTTGTATAAGGAGTGTTCTTCAGTTTCTCTTCCTCTCCAACATAACGGGCGATTAAAGCATTGATGTCCCAAACCTCATCCCAAATTATATGTGGTGACCATAATATCAAACTCTGAAGGGAGTGCATTTAGAGCTTGGTGCACTACTAATGCATCAGGAATTAGAATATCTAGCGCCTTCAACTTATTCTAGTAGTGTGCCAGCCTAATTATGTAGTCATGTACTCCCCCTTCTTTAGTGTACCTCATGGAGAATAATTCCTTACATAAGGTACTCATCTTAGTATTTGACGAGATCTTGCACCTTTAGGAGATATTGTTTAGGAATTCCTTTGCTATGTTTGTGTCGGGCAGTCTACTAAGTAGATGATCCGAAATTGACCTCTTAATGGTCAGATAATACATCCTGTTTGCCTGCTCCCAGGCTGCAAAGGTTGTTTTATCAGCTTCTGAGCTAATGGATGTAAGTGGTGATGGCTTATTCGTCATTATGGCCATATTGATATCCGTCATCTCCAAGGAAAACTTCACATCCTTCTTCCACTTCTTAAAATTGAAATCAGTTAAGGTTTTAATGGCGATATTGTTGTTGTTGACAAAAGGTGACTGTAAAGACCAGCACAAATATAGGATAACAATGATACTCAAAGTCATAAAATAGTATCTGTATCGAGAATCTGACTACATATATTACGAAACACCTGTGGGATGAAGACATAGTACATGCAACCGGACCTCCATATAAAAGTGATCAGAGTACATACCATCAACTCTTATGACATTAACACCCATGGGTGAATAGATCATTTAAGCAATGGCTTTCCTCCATTTAATGTCTTTATGCACATTTCAAAATACCATATAAGGCCAACACTTATGGGTAAAATAACTAAACATGAAACCAAAGACATCCCCCAACATTTAAGCAGAACAATCCAAATACTGACTTGAAATGTCTCTGTGGTGACTACATTCTTCTCTGTACCCAAAAGGATTCATAAACACAAGGAATACATCTTTATGTTATCCTCACACTCTGTATGGGCATACTATATGTGACCAATACCATTAATAAATGCAAAATTTGAGTGCATAGTCTAATTTTCATATACTAGTGTTGAAAACATTATCATTAAACTTTATTTGAGACTTCCGTTGTAAAATATCTCAATTAGAGTGACTATTGTGCATTACCAAACATTGAACCTATCACATGAGACACAAAACCCTCATGTATCTCTCTCACGTGAAGTTTGAAGCATGAAAATTTACTCAAAAATGGCTTTAGAATGACTTATATCCTTTTTGTAGATTTAAACTTTATTTATTACCAATGTAATAGATCCAGAAAAATTAAAAACTCACTTTGTTAACTCGCCAGACCTAAAAACTGACCCAAAATAACTCGAGGTTCTTTACAAAAATTTTGAAAATTTTGAGTTTTTAGCTGACGTCATGCTAATGTAGCATCATTGTACCGTTGACGTCAGCATGATGACATGAGTGCATGTGGTCTGGATAGCGCATACAGTGTACACGTCATGCCTGATGCACTTCTAGAAGCGTCAGGCGTGTGTTCTTCACACACCTAACACGCAACAATGTGCACGCGCCTTACACGTAGACTCGCTTGACCATCTTACACGCGCCATACACACGTCCTCACTTGCGCAGGCCATGCGTCGGAATAGGTGGCTGGCGCGTGCGTCAAATGGACATGTCCCCTCTGTCGTTTGGATTTTGTGCCCGAGTTGGCGCGTGTGGCCGTCATTCATCCGTTGCACTACGCGTTGCTCATCTGTTTGGCACGTGTGTTCCTAAGAGTAAGGTGTCTTCAATTTTGACCTTCTACCTTTCATACACTTATGAAGGATACTTTGGGGTAAAAAGGACTACCTATAAAGTTTTAGACAGTGGTTTTTACTAGCCTTCACTATTTAGAGATGTGTATGTCTTTTGTAAGTCAAACGACAGTTGTTAATGCTCAGGTAACTTGTCCTATAAAAATCAAATGCCCCAAACTCCCATTCTTTTCTATGAAATTTTTATGAATAGGATATTGATTTTATGGGACTATTTCCTCCTTCTTTTGGCATTCATTATATTTTACTTGCAGTTGATTATGTCTCTAACTGTAGAAACTAAAGCCACCAAAACAAATGGTGTTAAATTTGTTGTAGTTTTTGTCAAATCTAACATCCTTTCTAGGTTTGGGATGCCAAAGGCTATTATAAACGATAGGAGAACCCATTTCTAGAATAGGGTGATGGAAACATTGTTCAAAAAGGACCATATTATGCATAAAGTTTTCACCTCCTACCATCCCTAGCTGGTGGCCAAATTGAGGTATCTAGTAGAGAAATCAAGTTAATCATGGATAAAATAGTTCAACCTAATAAGAAGGATTGGAGCTTAAGGCTAGAAGATGCACAGTGTGTAGCACCCTGCTTCCACCGAGCACGTATCCGTACATCCTGAGGACATTCAGACGCACGCCCTGTGAAAGCGATGTACTAGAGTAGTCAAACAATCAAACTTATTGAAAATTTTTCTCTCTTCAAACATCACATGCATATTATTGAAAACCACTAATCCAATTTAGGCCCATTTTTCATAAACATCAAAGTCACAATTGTTATTACACTCATTGACCAACCTCATTTACAAACATTTCCAATCTAGAAAGTCATTACAAAACAGAATTATTCACATACAAAGGTACAATAATTACAGAATACATTCTTTAAGACAAAAATAATAGAAAATACAAATGCAGATGTCAACGGATCCCGACCTCTATCTTTTATCTGACTACAGTGGATAGACTCTAATTTGTCTAACTAGAGATCTCCTTTAAACCTGAAAAATGTTACAAATATTGGGTTGAGTTTTGCGAACTCAGTGAGTAGACCATCCTCGATGACTTACTCAATCACATAACACATCAATTCATGTTATCATGTAATTCACATCATTTCACTAATTAACATGTTGAATCATATACACTTCATATTTCACGTTCAGACGTCATTCAAGCAGTGCATTTGAATCATTTAAACATACATATCAATTATATATGCAATGTACATGAGACTCACTTTCAATTGTTATTGTTGTGACCGAGTGCTTATAACTGTCTCGTATTTATTGTGAATACCGGGATCATTATTAACTGTCTCTTATCTGTTGGGGATATATGGCTCATTTTACATAGTGAGCCAGAGGCTCTTACATTATGAGCTTTAAGCTCTTTTTCGGTGGCTACTCCGGTCACAATAACTTTGATCTTTTATGCATTCATGAAATGAAATGCACTACATTCACATATTTTGAAACAATCACTAGTGCTTAATATTCCACATTCACATTTATATATATTCATCAAATCGATGTCCGGCATTCAACAATAATGTTGAGAATCACTTATTTTAGTCCAATTCACATATAATGTGCACTTCCTATGTTCTCAAATTTATCAAACTCCTCGGACTTTTAATGTCTGGAATTGTATCAATCACATTCATATTCAATAGTAATTCAATACAGAAATTTAAAATAAAACAAACAATGAAAGTGAGACCATCTAGGTCGACTCACAGTACGCTCCAAATTACCATTAGCTTCCATGATCCGGAAACGATTGGATGTTGTCGTTCTATCTTGTAAATCAACATTATGCAATACACATATTGCAAACACATTATTAATTGCATAATCACATAAACATTCAATTATACACATATGTATATGTGTAATGTATAATGCATTCTCATATTGACTATTATGGGTATGTTTCTTTAATTTCATATCCCATCACTCAAACACTTTCACTTGAATATGACTAACCTGCACTTAGGCTTATATCTCAAAGATCTTGGTTATTCAAACATCACAACTCAATCATTCATCATTTCTTTTATAGCATCATATGATCACATAATATCTAATTCTTATTCACCTTTACTTAATACATGTTACTCATCTCCTTTGAATCACAAATACAATCATATGAACATCTTCATTCCCATTATACTCATGCCTTTGGTACTTTGATATCAACAATTCAATCACTAAGTTATAAACTCAATTATCACTTCATACATATCACACATTTTGTCACTTAATCCAAGCATCATTCTAGGTTCAATTCAAGCCCCATTCAGGCCTAAATTAAGTCCAAATACATCATAGATAAGTACCTTATCCTTAATTAGTTCAACCATTACTCAATCAAAACTTTACCTTGAAAAAGCACTGGCCACGATCGTGGTGGCCATTGGCATGATCGTGATAGAAATAAATCTCCCTTCTTTCCTGCAATTTTCCAGTTCTCTTCAGGACAGATTTTCAAATCAAATTTGTTCGACCATTTTGACCTAGAAAATGAGGTATTTAGACAACACCTTCACCTAAACAAATGTTCCTCTATGTCTTAAGTTTTTAATGAATTAAAGTTCATACAATTAGGTTCATTATTCCAAGATTTATACCTAAAATACTGAAGACAGTTCTCAAATGGCGATAGCACACAGTTCTCAAATTCAAGTCAAATTTCAAAACCCTTAGAGCCAGAATTCAAGCTCGATTCCTTCATGAAAATGTAGCCATATGTCTCTAGTTTAATTAAAAATCGTCCTATTTAAATACTTAAAAAGCAAGATATGGCCAAAACACAGATGCATGTTCAGTGAAAGCACTCTATCCATCACATATTTAACTTCATTATCACTCTAATTTGTCTCAAACTATCATCCTACTTCTTCTCATTTCATGAATAACATTAACTCACTACCATTTAGAGCATGATCTCTTTATTTTTACACAACACCCAGGTTAAAACATATATATGAAAACCTATGATCAATCATCAAATTTCTCATCATACATGTTCTATTTAACACTACCCATGAAGATTAAAGCTTAACTTACTTGATTTAACTCCAAATCCTTCAAGATCACACCAAACCTAGCTTTGTAAACAATCCACGTACATCACCATTTCAAGGTGGGAGGTTGGGTCTTTTGTGAGGAATGAGAGAGAAAGAGTAGCAAATGAAAGGTGAAAGTGAGGTTCAACTTTGATGATGGTTGAGAGAGTATCGTGGCAATGAAGAAGAATAAAAAAGATGAGAAGAAGAGTGTTGAAGAGAAGAAGAAGAAAAGCAAGAATGAAAGGTAACAATTAAATGGGTCTTTCACATAAGAGAGTTGTGAGTTATATGCATGGTGTGGCAAGTGACATATGTAACTTGCCATATGTCCAATTTCCCATTGGTTTAGAAGATGTTCTTTCATTAGCTAGTCTAATCAATCTCCAATTTCTACTCTAATTGTTTCCAAATTCCAATGACATATGTCATCAAATCTTAATGTCATTTATCAAAAATTTCTACTACCATTTGAAATTTATTTCTACTGCTATTAATCATTTGTTCTGCCACTTGGCATTTTTCTTAGTCCAAAAATTCCCAAAATTCCAGAAAATTCTCAAATTTTACCAAAAATTCTAAATCACTAATAAACACACCAACTCAATTTTCAAGATATAAATTCACTATTCACATCATAATCACTTTAATAAAAATCATTTATACCTGAAAAATGTCAAACGAGTGCATGAACAAACTATTGTAATGTATGCAATTATCAAATTCACGTGTGTGTATAATAATATTATGCATGAGTATGAAATGCATTTTTCTGATCTCTCAATAATATTGCCCATTTACGGTATTCTCAGGCTCTAACCGTTAGTATGGGAACGAGATGCTACAAGATGGATTCAATGTAAGATTCTTCTAGGAGAAATGGACTATGTTACAAATTCTAGTAGTAAAAGCAGTGTAAGAATTCTTCAAAAGTGGTAGTTTACTTATTGAATTGAACAAGACTAATCCAGTCTTGGTACCCAAAATGCTTAAATGACTTCAGACCTACTACATGTGATAATGTGGTATACAAGATTATTGCTAATATCCTTGCTAATAGGTTAAAAGTTACCTTACCTAGCTTAATCAATCCAAGTTAAGGTGTTTATGTCCCAGGAAGAAGTATGAGTGATAATATCTTATTAGCTTATAAATTGTCTAAAGATTACAAATCAAAGAAGCATATCAAGCATTGTGCACTCATAATTGAATTCACAAAAGCCTATGACATCATCAAATGGAGTTTCATTATCAATTCTCTTCAAGCTTTTGGATGTCCATCTAAGTTTATCAAATGGATTCACTCTTGCATAATATTTGTTTCTTATTCAGTATTGATTAATGAAGAACCTTTTTAACTCCATAAATTTTCTAAAGGAATTAGACAAGGTGATCCACTTTTTCCCTATCTATTTTCCATTGCTATGGAAGTGCTTCAAAGAATCACATAGATTTCTATAGAGGAAAAACATGAATTTCAAATTTCATCATAGAGGCAATGATTTTGGTATTAATTAACTCTCATTTGTAGATGGTTTGCTCATGCTTAGTGCCAATGATCCTATTTCCATTAGAAATATTCTAAGAGCTTTGCAGAATTTTTAGGAAGTCCTAAGACTCAAATTTAACCCAAGTAAGAGTATTGCTTACCTTTGTAGACAAAGTTGTGAAGATTTAATGAGTGTGATAGTAGATGTTGGGCTTAGTATACACCGACTACCTCTTATAATCAGCCTACTCACCAACTTTCTAATAAAATCATAAGAGATCTGTTAAGGGTTAGGAAGCCAACAGTAGAGTGGCACAAAATTATTTGAAAAAAAAAGGTACCTCTTAAAACCCCATTTCTTCTATGGCTCACTATATAAAGTAGACTCAACACTATAAATCAAATTAGGTATTAAACATCGACGCTTCCTATTCATTTTGTTCAACATATGAAGAAACAAGGGACCACTTATTTTTCACATACGAGGTGACCAACCATATATGGGAAGCCATTAAATTGAACTGTCTCTTGCCTACTCAAGTTTTCACATTTTCTAGTGATATTCAATGGTTATCTACTCAAAGATCTCCTCCCACATTGAGTCACATTGTAGCTATTAGCATGTGAGTGCTAACCATTTGGAGAGAAAGTAATGCTAAGTTCTTTGAATCTAAGCTCAAACCAATTGCAGCCCTCAGCATTGAAATTATCAACAACATCAAGTAACTTTTATCGCTAGGAAGTGTAACTTGCAGCATCAACATTCTCTAAATATTAACTTATTTTGTACAGTATCTATATGTTTTTATTAGGTAAAACCAATACATGTCTTTCTTATTAAAAGGTATTCCCCTAAGCTTTCTTGTTAGCATGTAATTTCATTCTTTATCAATGAAAATTCTTCTTTTATTTTAAAAAAAAAAACTACCTCTCACATATTTGTCCAGTTTCCACAAAGAAGCTTAAGGAAGCTGAATGCAAATCTCTTATAGAAAAATTTAGTAGGAGATCTCTCAATGGAATAACATATTCTTGTTATATAGAGGTAGATTATAGTTGGCCATCACTATTCTCAACAATCTGCATATATATTAGCTATCACATATATCTATCCTTAGCAGTTTTGAAGAAAATTGATGGGAGTTTTAGAGACTTCATCTAACATAGACCGAATTCTGGTGGGGGAAGAGTGTCCAAAGTTAAACGAAGTGTTATGTGTCTTCCTAAGCAGTATGGATGATTGGGAATCAAATCAACTAGCAGAATGAATAAGATCTTGTTGGCAAAGAGGCTTTGGAGGATATGCTAGGACTAAGAAAGTCTATAGATAAGATGGGTTCACATGTTTCGTATCAAGCAGAAAAGCATATGGTCTATTTCTTAGACTTATTCAAAATCTTACACTTTTCAACAGATTTTACATATAAGGTCTTTCATGCATCCTCATATCAAACATTATGCTCAAAATGGGATAAGCACAACATTTTGGTTTGATAATTGGCATATCTTGGGGTCTTTATGTAACACTCACCTCTTTGTAGCTTTAAGAGGATCCATTGCTGAAGATACTAAAGTGCAAACATTAATTTAAAACAACAATTAGCATTGGTCTTTTCTTATGTGTAGAGGAATTAGATTTGTTGTTAAACAATGGCCTTCATATTCTCTAAGTCAGGCACAAGAAGATGAAATCAAATGAGAGCTTTATAAATCTCACCAATTTACAACTCAATCTTGTAAACAATTATTGCTAGGCTCTATGATCGAGTTTCCATTTCACAAGTTCATATGAAGTTCAGGTATTGCTCCAGGTCACTATTTCATCTTATGGTTAGTAACTCTATAGAAATTAGGAACCAGGGATAGTATTAATTTTCAAATTCCAAATACAAATTGCCCTTTATAATCTAGAGAACTTGAAACATTAGATCTTTTTTTTCAAATGTCTTCATACCAAACAACTATAGAGTGCTTTTCTTAATATCTTTGGATAGGAAGATAGAGATCTTAGATGGATTAATAGTTTGGCTTGGGCTAACAAAATTGGGATGGACCAATAAAGAAGATCAAAGAGTCTTCAAAATTACTTTTGCAATGTTAGTAAACTATATTTGAAGGATAAGAATACTAAAATCTTTGGAAAAGTTAAAGAGTAAAAAGAATACAAATGGAACTAATTTTGGATTAAACTAAGGAAGGCTATTATAATCAATGCAAATTAACTACTTATCTCCAGTTATATTAAAATGTAACTGAACATTTAGAATCAGTTATTGTTGGATATATTCTACTTTGTTATGTCCTTAATTTGTATAAGCTCCATTCTCTGGAGATCTAACTTCCTATACTCTGTAATTTCACCTTTTGAATGAATTTATTACTTACTTTTCAAAAAAAAATACAAGCAGAGCTTTAATAGTCAAGCCTGAAAGAGTAACAAGATCCTAAGCTAAAAGAAAATATCAAGTAAAACCATTAAAAAATTATTATTTTAATTAATTTATAGACTTGAGATGGAACTCACCAATTGATTTTATAAGACAAGTAACAAAAGGGGAATTAGTTTTGCAGAATAATAACATATCAAGGAATTCTATTGGTGAGTCATGTGAGCATAGTGAGCTATTGAAATGAAATATACTATAATGGAATTTATGAAGCCATTTATAGTTTATCAAAGCCCTACTATTTTTTCCTTATGTGCCAGTTCTTTTTTTATTTTGGCTCTAATTAAAGAACCTACCATTAGATTTGAGGCTTGTAACCTCTAACTTAAGTAAACAAGTTCTTAGCTTATTATAAGACTTGCAGGAACATCTTTCTCCTTCAAATTCTAAAGATAATAAGGTGAAATTGAAGTCCCCTAACAGAATCAAAGGTTCACTTATAGTAATTTTATAACCTATCCATAATGAAGATCTTTGAAAAGAAAAATTGGATGCATAAATATAATTGAACCAGGTTGTCCCAATACCTGAAATATCCACAACATATAGATGCACTGAGAAGAAGAAGAGTATCAAATGAACTTGATACAATTGGGATCATAAGAGATTACTACTCTCCCAAAAAGAGTCCCATTATGACTAGTTATGAGTTATAATTGATTCTTGAACAACCAAATATTAGAACAAATCTCATTTTTCAACTTAGTTTCCAAAAGGCTAAACATAATAAGCTTTATTGATCTGATGGAATCAACCATCATTTTATACTTTTTGGGGTCATTGATCCCTCTTATATTCCAAGTAAATATAAACATTAAGATTTAGAGGTGCTGAAAAGCCTTCTCTTAGCTCAACAATTTGACTTTCTCCTTTCCACAGTTTTAAAATCTTCATGGGATCAATTAGATGAAACAGTTTCCCGAGTAGATTCTTGTATATCCATATTGATATTATCTTTAACATACTCAATAACACAAGAAGACAATTAGATAACTTCATTCTCCTTAGAAGAGCTATCAATAATAACTTTAGCGACCTCTAAATAGGTTAGGGACTAAGGAAAAGCAAGAAAATTGAGAGGATTATCACTATAGACCTTAGGATGAGCTACTAACGTATTTACAAAATCTGAAGTAGTGGGATATTGGTTTAACACTGCATCAATTATGAAAGGTTGAATAAGAGTTGAAAGGTGCTCTAAGGACATCAATTTATTAAAATTATTCATTTGGAACATGGTGTTAATAGGCTTCCACATATTCCCTTGTTATTGTAAAGATGATCTCTATTGATAAGAGACTGTAGTGGTATCATCTAACAAGGAGTCATCCTTTCTTAATTTTAATGGCAGGATTTCCACGTGAAGGACTTAGGCTCATATTGACAATAATATAGAGACAAACATAACCGATCCTTCTATATGATGTGGTTGCCTCATCCATAAATATTGGTTTACCAATGTTGCTTTCCAAAAGGCTTAAGTCATTGGTAGACCAATATTCTAGAGAGATCTTATGAAAAATAACCTATAAAGGTACCTACTTTTGTTTAATATCTTAATGTTTTATCCCCAATTTCCATATTTGCAAGAAGATTATTAAACTATTAAAGAGTCAGCAACTTCATAAGCTTTTTCCTTGGAGGCAAATTTGAATAGAAACTGATGGTTATCATTGATAAGCAGCTCTAAGAGATATTTGTTCTTCCATTGTTTAGTTGCTCATAATTTGATCATTGGGAAAGCAAGTCTCTTTCCTAAGAAAATAGCAACCATGGTTGATTCCTATGACT
>JANZXP010000004.1:20896276-20909269 GCA_027576715.1 Erythroxylum flavicans | reverse complement strand
GGTCAAACCAGTCAGAATTAAGTCTATACTTAATTAATGCACTGTCTTTTCCTTCTCTTTCCAGCCAACCATGTCTGTGCCTCGTCACTCTTCTGCCTCCCCCTTTGAGTTTCCACCTATGCCCTCCCAAACCTTAGCTACCCCCAAACTCCCTCTAAATGCCTCATCCTCAACCTCTCCCTCAGTCCTCAAGAAGAGTTGGAAACATGTCCTTGCTGATGAGGGTGACATTGGTCTCTACTACTCTCCTCCGAAAGAAGACCATGGTAGATGCATTGTTGCCCCTGATGTGGAAGTCCTACAAGAAGGGGCACGTTCATAGGAATCCTCTTTAGTGGGCTTCTTCTTGGAGAGAAGACCCCCTTTTTCGATGCTGCAAAAGTGGGCAACCAATACGTAGAAGAATAAGGGACTGTTAGAGGTAATGTTAGTAGATAAGAACTTAGCATTATTTACCTTTTCTTCTAAGGAGCAGGCAGCTAAAGTTTTGGAAGAAGGTCCTTGGCATGTGCTGAATCTCCCTCTGTTTCTTCAAAGTTGGCAGCTGAAATTCTAACCTAAAATGGGAAAGATAAAATTAGTACCTTTGTGGGTAAATCTGTATAATGTCCCTCTAGAATATTAGACTATAAAAGGCCTTACTATGATAGAAAGTTATTTAAGGCAACCTCTATACGTGGATGAGTTCACTGCAAAACGAAAAAGGCTAGGTTATGCTTGATTATATGTCACTATGGATATTACGAAGGAGCTGCCAGAATATATTCCCATCATGAGATTACCCTTTAATGGTTATTTATATGAAGATACTATCACGGTGGAGTATCATTGGAAGCCTTCGTTAAAGTTGCAAGGGGAAACAATGGGTTCCAACGGGGAAAAGGTTCAAGGAAAGGAGCTACAAGCAACTAATGCGTCTTGACCTATTCGATAATAAAGCCACTGGAGTACAAGGAATTTGCCAAAATAGGGAACAAAATGAGTCAGTCTTGAGTGACAAAAAATAGATGGATAAAATTGCTATTGAAGTTACGGAAACTGTTGCAGCATCTTCTGAATTACGTGAAGAAATCCAGCAAAATCCTAACTTTGATACAAGCATCATAAAAGAAACTTTCAAGGAAGAAAAGATAGTTGTTTTGGAGGGAAACAAAGAAGAAGATATGGAAGCTAACTCTTCTTATTCAACTTCGACTAATGTAGAAGAGATAGAGAATGTAGAACCTTTTAACAGTGTTAAACAAAGGAAGGGCTCTAGGAGTAAACAAAGCTCCAAACCCAGTCCATCATGATAGTAGTATGGAATGTTAGGGGCCTTAATTGCCCCAAGAAAATCTTAGCCTTAAAAGAATTTTTGGCCAAGGAAAACATTTCAGTGTTTGCTATTTTGGAAATAAAAATCAGATTAAAGAACCTCAAGTTTCTTAAAAAAACTAGGAAATAAGTGGCAGTTCTATACTAATCATCAAACCCATGTTCTTGGCAAAATCATTATTGGGTATGATCCTAAATTGGTGGATATTCAGGTTTTGGAAGTGGAGTTGTAGGTAATGCACATGAAATGGCATTTTGTTGAGCACAACTCTTCCTTTTTTTGCATCAATCGTGTATGGTTTAAACCATGTGTTTTAAAGAAAGGAGCTTTAGGAGAGTCTTTTGAGGTTCAAAGGAAGGGTGGTAGGTCCTTGGTTTGCTTTGGGAGATTTTAATTCTACACTCTATCGAACGGAAGCAGAAGTTACTTCTCTTTAAGGAATCACTTTACTGATTTCAAGGACTGTGTTGATCAATTAGGCATTCTAGATCTTAAGGCAACTGACCACTTTTTCTCAAGGAGTAATAAGCCCTCTAATGGTTGGCCACTTAGGAAAAAGCTTGATCATGTTATGGTCAACCAAGAATGGCTACAGATTTACCCAAAAAGTAAAGCCTCTTTTCTAGACCCTTTGTTTTCGGATCATACCCCAATATATGTTGGGGACCTATTCCTAAAGGTGAAGCGATGCCATCCTTTTAGATTCAACAACTATCTGGTGAATCTAGAGGGATTTCAAAACTATGTTAAGGAAGGAGCAATAGCATTTGTATTTGGAACCCTGCAATTCCAATGTATCTAAAAGCTGAAACAAATCAAAGAGGATTTAAAGTTACTGAAGAACCAGACAGGTGAGAGCACTCTTCGGGCTATTTCAATAGTCAAAGATAACCTATCCCATCTTCAGCATAATCTCTCCCTCAACCTTGGGGATAATCTCCTTTTATCTTAAGAGAAATCAGCCTTGACTGCCTACTTGGAAGCTCTAACCAAACATGATAGTCTTTTAGAGCAAAGAGCTAGGGTGAAGTGACTAAAAGAAGGAGATAGGAATACAAAATTCTTCTTCAACTCTATTATTGCTAAGGAGAACTATAGTTCTATAAAGGAAACTAAATTACCAGATGGGAGAAAGTTAAGTAAGCAAGAGGTTTTGTTGATAGAAGCTAAGAACTTCTTCAAATAATTCTATGCCGCTCGTAGTGTATCTGTGAATGCTCAGTTTTTGGAATCCATTATTCCAAATAGGCTCTCAAATGAAGAGAGGTCATTCTTAACTAAAACAATGGAGGATGCAGAGATCGAATGGGTGTCTTCCAAATAAATACTAAAAAAGCTCCTAGTCTTGATGGTTTTAATGGTTTCTTTTATCAGAAGGCATGGAATGAGGTTGGTTCTATGGTTAAAGCAGTTATTAAAGAGTTCTTCTCTTTAGGAACTCTCTTAAAGGAGATCAACAAAACGTACCTCTACCTAGTCCCTAAACTAAGTAATCCAACTACCTTGGAGGACTATCGACCTATTGCATATTCTAATTTCATTTATAAAGTGGTTGCCAAGATTATTGCGAATAGATTGAAATCTGTTTTGGGGTCCTTGGTTAGTGACAACCAAAGTGCTTTCCTACAGGGTAAACAAATAGGGGACAACATTTCCATAGTACAAGAACTACTTAGAAGTTACTCAAGGAAGAAATCTCCAAATAATTGTGCTTTCAAGATTGACTTCAAAAACGCTTTTGATACTGTAGAATGGAACTTTATGTTGAGGCTACTAGATGTGATGGAATTTCCGTAGATGTTCATTAAATGGGTAGAAGCTTGTATAACTTCCCCTTCCTATATGGTATTGGTTAATGGATCTCCTACAAGACTTTTTCATGGTCATAGAGGACTCAGACAAGGCGATCCTCTGTCTCCCTATTTATTCATTATATGTATAGAAGCCCTAACTTCTCTTTTAAATTTTAACATAGAAAGGGGTTCTAGTTTTAAACATCACAGCCGATGCAAGAAAGTCTCATTAGTAAATCTATACTTTGCAAATGGTCTTTTCCTATTCTCTAAAGCTATGAGACCTCTATCAAACTCCTTGTTAATTCATTGAACCTATTCAGCTCCATGTCTAGTCCCACTGTTAACTATAACAAAAGTCATTTTGTTCTCTCTAAAAGTGCAGATCACTTGGAAGGTTTAGTTTCTTCCTTATCTAGTATGCTAAGGAATCAAACTACTATATGCTATCTAGGTCTGCCAATTACTTCTGGGAGGATCCAGTTTAGGGAGTGTTACCCCCTCATTGAAAAAATTAAGATGAGTTTGTCCTTTTGGACCAATTGAGCTCTATTCTTTGGGGGAAGGTTGCAGTTGGTTAACTTTGTACTTAATTCTATGTACACCTATTGGTCCTCAAATATGGTGCTGGCAAGGAGAGTTATAAAATCTATAGAAAAGTTGATGAGGAACTTTCTATGGGGAGGAGTTAGCTTAACTAAGGGGTATGGTAAGGTTAAATGGGTTGATGTTTGTAGACCTAAAAGGGAAGGAGGACCTAGAATTATTCCTATAAAACTGACTAATAAAGCTCTTTTGATAAAGGAGACAATACTTTATAAGTTAAATGGCTCCAAGCCTATGTCGTTAAAGGGCAAAGCATATAGACTATTAATCCTAAGTCCTCTCACTCTTGGTTTCTTTCTCAATTACTAAAGATAAAGGAGCATCTGAGTTCTGAAATTTTGTGCAAGGTGGGAGATGGGGAGAAAGCTAGTTTTTGATTCGATAATTGGTAAGGAAATGGTCTCTTAATCTCTAATCAGTTTGCTGTCCAGCTCCTAAGTCATCTACCTTTAAATGCAAAAGTAAGAGATTTTATCAGGGAGGGTAATTGGGAGGAATTCCTAACAGCAATTCAACATCTCTAGCTTACCTACCCTCCTAACCTATTAATTCCTGACCAATATATTTGGAAACACCATTCACAAGGTATTTTCACTACAAAAAGCTATAAGGAATGGCTAGTTTAGAGAAATACCAAGGTAAAATGGTATGAGGTTATATGGAATAAAGAACTAAGGCCGAGCCAATCATTTATCATATGGCTTATGGTACTGAACAAACTAAGTACTATAGATCGACTCTCTTATTTGGATTCTAGAGTAGATTGCATCCTGTGTAATTCATGACATAAAAGTAGGGATCATCTCTTTTTTAAGTGTCCTTTCTTAGAAGACATTAGGTCTTGGATAAAACATAAATGTATGTAGCCTTTAAGCTCATCTCAATTCACAGAGATCATGCAGGGGGTCAATAGACTAAAGCTAGCTTCTCAACCTAATTCTCTTATCAGTCTAATCTCAGTTATGACTTGCATTAAAGAAATATGGGCAGAATGAAACATGCAAAGATTTCAAACAACTAGCAGATCACCACATCAAGTTAGAGTGTGCATTTTTGATAAAGTTAGAGCATAGATTATTTTAACTCTCCCAAGGAATGCTCATCCCAGCTTGCGACAGAATGGAGAATATAGAGATATATGAAGGACAAAGATTATCTGTTATGACGTATGTATACAGTCTCATACATTCAGGACAGGGAATCTGTTATGTCAAATGTATACAATCTCCTACAAGTTTCTACATTTAGGGCAAGGAACAGTCATTGGGGAGTGGTAAGGGGTTCGGGACACTTACCTGCTGGAAAGGAAGGGCTCTCCCGTGCTGCATTGGGTATGACTTTATGATCTCCAGTCTCTGTTATTGACAGTCTGTTAGTTCTGTCTGTTTTTTAAAGGAGGGTTGGGTGTGGAAAAGAGGTAAAGGACACTTATCTAATGGAAAGTAAGGGCTTCCCCGTGCAGCATTGGGTATGGCTTGACGAAGTTACGCTGTCCTCAGTCTGTCTATCGAGGATGGTAACAGAAGGTTATGCCCTAATACCAATAGATCTTGTACTCTTGAAGTTAAGAATGTTACCTGTACTTGGACTTCCTCTATGTTGAGCTCAGTGTTTACGTATCCAGTTAAGGTAAATCGAGAGATACAATCCTTCACCTTCGCCATCGCCTTCCTTCTCAGATCTGTCGAGGAAGGAAAGAGAAGGTTATGCCCTAATATTGATTAGATTTTGAATCCTTGAAGTTAAATGTGTGACCTGTGCTTAGATCTCGTTGAGCTTCCGCTAGAAAGACAAACCGAGAATCATCACCATCGCCTTACTTCCTAGATCGAGAAGCTTCTAAATTCTATCGCGAAAGGTTAAGTTGGTTTTACCCTAATTGTGTAACAACTTGGTCTCTTCTGCGGCTTGTAACACCTGCGTTTTTGTAACTTTGATGTTTGTACGCCATCGTTATGTAATTTGCGTAAGTGAGCCATGAGGAAGGCTCACGTGAGAGAGAGCCTCCTATAAACATCCCTTTTTTCTAATTTTTCTAAAAAAAACTTTGCTATGATAATGTGATACTGCAATGTGGACACTGTCATTTGATATCTCACCATGATTATCAGTTAGAATGTTCTAATATGATTATTTCCTTTGATTGAAAATAACTTTTCCGGTATCTCACGAAAATAGATATTAAAGATATGTTAGAGTGTCTCATATTGATTAAACATAAAAATATTAAAGGGTTTATAAGTGGTAAGGGTTAATTATTAAAATGACTAGTTCTATTTATTTTAGTAATAGTTAACTCAACCTAATTCTTGTTAGTGGGCACTACACTTTACTTATATTAAAAATCTAATATAGTATTAGATTAGGTTTAGTCCAGATTATTATTTTCTCAATTGTCTATCTGGATGTTTAGTCCCAATAGCTTATTCGGTTATCGCTGCGTTTATTTCAAGTTACTACTAGATGTTCAGTCTAAGTTGTATTTAAGATGGAGTGTTAGAGTATCCCATATTAACTCTAACTCATTTCTTGTTAAATGACTCTACATTCAACTCATATTAAAAATCTAATTAGATACATGTTCTGATCGGTCAATCTATCATTTTCTCTTAGAATTATTATATGTTTATGCAAATACATCATCATCACGTCGTCGTCATAGTTTCACCATGAGAAGTCTAACCAATGGTGCAAATTAATGAGAAAAAAAACCTTATCCTGAATCGGGTGGACTTGCGTGAAACACAGCATAACTCACCAAATTGTACAACATGACAGCATTTGAAGATTTCATTTTCAATTGTTTGTTTCTAGAATGGGTTTCAGATGTCAAAGGTTAGGTATGCCCATATTTTATAACTCAGGCCTGCCATTGCGTACCAACCAGAGCTGCAGAGTAATACAAGCTTAAGTCGAAAGAGAGACTCTGGAGAACCCATAAGAAACCCTTTCTTGCAATACACATGGACCAGAAACCAATTAATCTTGGAAACTCTCTTCTCGTGCCTTGCGTACAAGAACTAGCCAAAGAGCATGATAAAATGATTCCTCCCAGATACTTACGTCCTGACCAACATCAACCCAATATAGCTCCTATTCATATCACTTCACCACAAGAAGTGCCAGTGATCGATATGCAGCTATTGCTTTCTCAAGACTCGGCTGATTCTGAATTGGCAAAACTCCACTTTGCTTCCAAGCACTGGGGTTTCTTTCAGGTACCCTATGTTACACCCAAACCCCATTAGTTAAGTAGTATCCCTGTTTGTTGTCGCACTAGCTATTCTTCTTTGGTTCGTCGTATCAAGCCACTCATTCTTAAAGACTGTTGTGGAGGTTGATCAATTTATTATTTGTTCACTATTAACAGTCTTGATATATCCATCGTTAGTCGCAGAGATACAGTGGTTATGGTAGAGTATTAATTAGTGTTTATCGATTTTTGTTCGTTAAGTAGAGGAAAAAACAGGAAAGAAACCATATAAAAATTTTCCAGGCCGTGAAGAGTTCAGGACACAAGCTTTAAAGAGTTGATTTTCACCCATAATAGCATATTATATTCAATTACATAAGATAAACACTTAATACGTCACTGCAAATCTTTATTTTATAAATTTTTAAATAATTATTTTCTTTAAAATTTACAGTGATTATGAATTTACTCCTTTCAGGAGTAAGTAGTGTCCGGTTAAATGCAAGGCTCAGATATACAAATAGATGAGATGATATGAATTTTCATTTTAAAATTCAATGATGGTCAATAAAGCGTAACTATAGACCAACTACATCTCGAGATGATCTTGTTGGATTCCTGCAATCTTGCAGTTAATAAACCATCAAGTAAGCAATTCATTGCTGGCAAAAGTAAAGATGGAGGTCCAGCACTTCTTCAATCTCCCACTGGAAGAGAAGAAGAGTTTTTGGCAGTATCCAGGAGAGGTAGAGGGCTTTGGACAAGCATTTGTAGTGTCCGAGGAACAAAACCTTGACTGGGGTGACCTATTTTTCATGACAACGCAACCAGTTCCTGCAAGAAAACCCCACTTGTTTCCCAATCTCCCATTGCCTCTTAGGTCAATCCCCTTCTCTTTGTCTTTTGCTGCCCAGCATTTCAATTGTCAAATATATCAGTTTATATAGTCTTATCAAAATCTGCTGTTTTTTTCTAAAAAAAATTCTTTTCTATAGAGACACCCTGAATAGTTATTCACTGGAACTGAAAGGTCTAGCCACAAAAATCCTAGCACAAATGGCCAAAGCCCTGAAAATGGAAGCAAAGGAAATGAAGGAACTCTTCGAAGACGGGCATCAGTCGATGAGAATGAATTACTACCCTCCTTGCCCACAACCAGAACAAGTCATTGGCCTTACTCCACATTCAGATGCCACAGGCCTCACGATCCTGCTGCAACTCAATAATGTCGAAGGTCTGCAAATCAACAAAGATGGCAAGTGGGTTTCTGTTAAGCCCCTCCAAAATGCGTTCGTGGTTAACATCGGGGACATGTTAGAGGTACCATCTACAGATAAAACCAACTTTACATGTCACAATATAGGAGGCAAATTAGTCGAGAGATTGATTGTTACTTTATTTGGCTTCTGTTTATCTACAGATGATAACCAATGGGACATACAGAAGTATCGAACATCGTGCAACCGTGAATTCTAGTAAGGAAAGACTTTCAATTGCAACCTTTTATGCTCCAAGATATGGAGGAAAAGTTGGGCCAGCATCTAGCCTGATAGCCAAAGAAACACCAGCTCTCTATAGAACCATGGACGTTGAAGAATACTTCAGAGGCTTGTTTTCTCGTGAGCTTCATGGAAAATCTTACCTTGATGTCATGAGGATATGAGCGGATCTACCAATATTTAAGTATCGGAAAATCGGAAAACATTTTAAACAAAACATATTTTAATATAAATGACCAATAAAGATTGACAAAATACTTGTTGAATAAAGAGAGGTCTCCATTCACAATTTTGGCAATAATAAAATATTTTGCTACTAGCCATTTCAAATTTTTTAATGATATTTGTAACTCAAATTTGTCAAAAGAACATATCAATGACCTAGAAAAATATAAATGAAAAATGTGATAAGGAACAATTTGAACCAATTGAACATGAAAGACCAACAAATTGAGTATCAAAGCGCTTGAGGGGAGCAAGACCTGAGTGCGAGCGTTTGGCGAAGGTGAGCAAGAGCAAATGTATGGCGAGGTCGAGCGTCTGGTGAGGGTGAGCAAAACACGAGAGCGAGCATTTAGCATTCTTAAGCCTATGATAGATGGATATTTGACAATATTTCACTACCCATATTTGATTTATTTTGATTGATATTTTATGCTTTTATTATATATTTGCTGCTTACTATGGTTCAAGTGTGTTTACAGGTGATAATTGCCTTCACAGACCTAAATAAGAGGAATTTGGATGAAAGCACAACATAAAACAGAAAAGTAGCAATCCAGAAGGAGTGCACGACCATGCACGTTTGTACGCCGATGCATTTTTGTGATATCCGACAATTTCCAATTATGCACATTCTTGTGCACGGCCGTGCACATGATCGTGTATAACCCAAAATTCTAGGTTTTCATATAAATTCGAAGTTTCGAAGGCAATAGGGAGAGGAAGCAGCTGGTATTATTCTGAAGAGTTCAGAGACAATTCCATAGGTGATTTGGAGCTTAAAGAGCAGAAGATGCTATATTTTTATTGACAAATCCATTAGAACGTAAGATCAGACATCTACATTGCCAGAATACGCGATAGAGAACAATCAGGGAGATTTAAAATTATGGTTATGATGCTTTCTATCATGTTTTTTGTACATATGAATATGATTTCGTGTTCGCCAATGTATAACTAATTTTTTATTAGTATCTAGGTTAAATGAACCCTAGTTAATAATTTGACATGTTTTGATTTTTTTGGAATGCAATTGTTTTTGTTGATTATTAAGATCCAATTATCCGTTTTATTTATTATCTATTAATATGATTTTTAGACTTTAATCTAATTTCATACTTAGCGATTGAGAAATTCTAGGTTGAATAGTCTACGATAATTGGAAAAAGTTGATTGCAATCCCAGAGATAGGACGATATAAATCTTCTATATTAAGGTCAATCCTAATAGAGGGATACAAAATACGGTAATGCAATCTTATAAATTTTAACCTGAGTAATTCAGTTAGAGTCCTTATGATTAGTTGTTAGTAGATTCGAGGTCAGCTACTAGCCTACCTTAGGAATCTCCACGGTCTAATAAATCAACAACATAATTGCATGACAAATAATCAATTGGTTAAGGGTTTAAAGGGATTTTAAGCCTAGGTACTAATATGTTAATATTGGTAATTAATTTAGTGTCGCCAATCCTTTGCTTTAATTCATTCTGTTTGTTTACTTTATTTGCTTAATTTTAGTTTCTTAAACTGAAAACCATAATCAATTAATAGGTTAGCCAATAGAATAATAGTAATTACTAGTACTTACCATTTTGTGGGATCGACTTGTATTTGTGGTTACTAGCTAGAGCTACATCATGCACTTATAGTATTAAATATTGACTAACACACTTCAAGGTCAATTAGCCTGCATCTGGTGAGGGAGCAACTGGCGAGAGACAAAAGGTGTGCGAGGACCTATTGACGAGTTGTTGCACTATAGATTTATTATAATTAATCTATATTGTCATAAACAACAATTTTCAGCTAGTTACCTATGTTTAAAGGGCTATTGATGGGCGATTGAAGGCAAAGGCTTAAAGGGTTTACTGTTAAGAAAGTTACTGACCGGTAACTTTCCTATTCAGGTGGGTTCTACTGCCTGAGGTCTATAAGGTAGGCAACAACTTCAACAAGGAGTTTCCCTCCATTCATAAATCTATGACTATGAATAAGAGCAAGGACAGGTTGCGAACCGCCCATAAGGAAGCTCCAAAATCCTAGAGAAATGTTGCACCTGATACTCTCCTATTAAAACCAAAATTGTTTCAATCCACTTTGATTAATGGTGTGGTCTCTCCCCGTGAAGAGCTTTTACATTTGGGCATAAAGGCTTAGTGTTGTAACCTAGTAGGGTTCTTTCTTAGTAAAAGGCCTTCTTTCCCCATGTGCATGCTTAGGCATTTAACAAATGGGGAAATAAAGGATTAGAGAAAGTGCTCTTTACTAAAGAATACTCTTTTTTATTCAAGTTCAGAGATGAAGATATTATGAACTCGTTAATGGAGTCGAGTTTTTGGCATATAGGTGGTCAACTTCTACTTGTGAAAAAATGGTTACCTAGATTGGAATTAGATAGGAGTGGCATTGAGTCTTTCCCTATTTGGATTAACTTTCATAATATTCCTCTAGAATATTGGATATTGGATTGTTTGATCTTCTATGCCAACTCAGTTGGTAAGGCTCTTGCTTTTTACTCTTCCACTACTAAGTTTGAAAGAATTTATTATGCTCAAATTTGCATTAAGGTCAGAATGAAAGATGAACTTCCTGAGATGTTGTCTGTCATGAAACTCAATGAGTTGGGGGAGACGGTTAAAGCAGAAGTTAGACTTTCGTACACCATGATCTAATAAACATCAAGGGAGGCATCTCATTAGAAGGAAGCTTGATAGGGTTTTGATTAACCACCTTTGGACTAATTAGTACCTTAGTTCTCTTACTTAATTTGGTCCTCTTATATGTTCTGATCACTCTTTTATGAAAGTTATTATTCCTTACAAACAAGATTTCCACAATGCTCTATTTAGGTTTTTCAACTTCCTAGCACTCGGGGAGGAGTTTTGGATGATGTTAAGGATGTATGAGAGACTAGGATTTAAGGCTCTAATTTTTATCAGCTGATGAAAAAATTGAAACTACTAAAATGCAGATGAAAGTCTTTTCTAAAACACAAGTCCCCTTATGGTCAAGCTCTTCACAATGCGAAATTGAAGTTGAAAGAACTAAAGAAACTTTCTTACCTTGACCCTTACAAAACATATTTGAAACTCAGGGAAACCAAAGCCCTAGAGGGTTACATTAGGGCTTTGCAGGAGCATAACCCTTTAATATTTCAAATGGTTAAGCTTAATTGGTTAAATAAGGGGGATGCCAATTCCATGTTCTTTCATAATTCAATCTTAGCTAGAAGGAACTCTAATAAAATCCTTTGATTGAAGGATATGGTTAACCAAATTATGTATGATAATCCCTCCATTTAAGGTCTTGTTTTTTATTACTTCAAAGGTATTATTGGATCAAAGAGCTCAGATCAGTTTAACTCTCGATACTATTCTCATATTGATGTTGCCTTACTAGAGGACTTGCAGAAACCAACTATTGTGTTGGAAATTAAAGAATGCCTATTCATATTGAGTCTAAGGAAGGCTCCAAGGCCTAATGGCTTCAATGTTTTCTTTTTTCAATTTACTTGGGACATTATAGGTGGTCTAATGGTGCAGGTTTTACAAGAGTTCCTCTCCTAAAGCAAAATGCCAAAATAGTTAAAATCTTCATTTATTTACCTTATACCTAAGATTACAAATGTAACTAGTCTTAAGGACTTTTGTCCTATTTCATGTTGTAATACCATATATAAGGTTATTTCCAAGTAATCAACTAAAAGATTGAAGAGTAGCTTGAAGAAAATCTTTCATTCCTCTTAGAATGCTTTTATTCTTAGCAGATATATTTCAAATATCATGTTACTCAAGTGGTAACTTTTAAGGGATTATGACACTAATAAATCCATCAAGAGTTGCACCATCAAAGTGGATTGCTCTAAAACATTTGATTCGATTAGATGGGGCTTTATTTTGGGATGTTTGAAGTGGTTGGGATTCCCTGTTAGATTTATTTCTTCAAATGAAACTAGTATTTCGTCTACCTCCTGAGCATTCTAGTGAATGGAAATCTAAGCCCTTTTTTTAAGGGAACAAATCGTGAACCCATTTCTCCTTATCTTTTTTTTATTGCCATAAAAATTCTTACATGGATGATAATTAAGTACACCAGGACTGCATAAACTTCAGATTTTATCTTAAGTGCAAAGATCTTAAGATAACTCATCTTAGCTTTGCAGATGACTTGATTTTGCTCTCTAAAGTTGACAATGTATATGTTTAAGTCCTTTTCAACTCCACAAAGGAGTTTGGCAAGCTCTCTGTGATAAGTCAAGAAGACTTCACTTCTTCTATTTATTTTGTTGAAAGTCAAATAATAATAATAAAAGAAGTGTGTGAACTGTTTTGATGAGTTTGTTAAGTGTGCAGATAAATGTAAGT
>JANZXP010000004.1:20880385-20896176 GCA_027576715.1 Erythroxylum flavicans | reverse complement strand
GCTCCCTTATCTTAGGTTATGTGTCGGAATGACCTACGGGCGTTCCGGTGCGTACCCTAGGGTAATGGGGTGTTACAGCCTAGACGTAGTGGGAGGGTTGTGAGGCAACCAGGCCGATATCTAGGTCTAGAAGAAGGCATAACTGCCATCTTATACTAAAAAGTAACAGATCCCATTATTTATACACAGGCTATTAATGACGTTGATGTGGAAAAGTGGCTCAAGGCAATGGAATTCGAAATAGATTCCATGTACTCTAATGAAGTCTAGATCCTTATAGATCTACCACCAGGTGTAAATGGATCTTCAAAAGGAAGAGATGATCTGATGGAAAGGTAGAGACATTTAAAGCTTGAATGGTAGCTAAGGGTTATACTCAAAACAAAGGTATAGACTATGAGGAGACTTCTTCTCTGGTTCCCATGCTTAAGTCCATCAGAATTCTTTTAGCCATAGTAGCCTATTTCAATTATGAAATATGGAAAATGGATGTCAAGACTGCATTTCTTAATGGGGATCTTGAGGAGACCTTTTATATAGCCAACCAGAAGGTTTTGTTGAGCCAAGTAATGAGCATAAGGTATGCAAGTCTTGGAACATTAGGTTTGATAAGGCTATCAAAACCTATAGTTTAATACAAAACCTAGATGAGCCTTGTGTTTATAAAAGGATACAAGAAGGCAAGGTTACTTTCCTAATTCTGTATGTCGATGACATTTTGCTCATTGGGAATGATGTAGGAATGTTTTCTATGGTCAAGGTGTTAGGCCTTGAAATTTTTTTTATTTTAGTAAGTATGATTTGAATAAATTTTGTAGCATGGTTAGATAAATCTTTTTATTTGGAGGTAATTATTATGTCAAGTTTAGGAGGATTTAATTCATGGATTGATAGAATTAAAGTGTTGAGGTTGTAAGATGCATAAGGATATTTTTGGAAGATGACTTAAGGTTAAAAGAACTTAAGTTTAGAAGGAAGTGGACTTTAGCATTCATTAAGGGTAAAAAGAGGAAAGTAAAATGTTATCTTGGGATGTGGAAGATCAAAAAGGGGATTGGAGTGAAAAAGAAGAGGAAAAATAGTGAAAGAGATAGAGAAAGGAGAGAGTTTCGGTGGTTAAGAGGAAAGAAAGAAAGCTAAGCTAGGTTTGATTTTTCTTAGTCTTGAAGAGTGATTTTAATGTTACTCACTAAGAGAGAAAAAAAGGAAGGGAAGAGCTTTCTTTAGAGCCAAGGATCTCATTAGTTGGTGAAGATCCAAGGTAAGTTGATTTCTAGATCTATTGGAGTTTTGAAGGGCTTTTGGTTCAAAGAGCTTGGGAAATATATGGGTTTAAGCATTCTAGTATAAGTTCAGTGCTTTTGGTTCTATTGGTTCTCAAACTTGATTCCTATTGAATGAGGACTTGGTTTGTTGTAGGAAACCAAACAAGTCCGACCAAAGGTGAAGAGGAAAGACATCAGAGAACCTTCATTGTCAAGCATTTTGGTGTGTGATGTATTTATAGTTATTATGTGATTAGGCAAATTCTTGCCTATATATGTGTGCATGCATGTTAAATTTGCTGAAATTGTGATCATTGAAAATGCATGCGATTTAATAAATTTTGATTTTGTTATGCCATTGAAATATGTCATGGCATTTTGTTGAATGAATGGATAAATAAGCACAAAATCCGAACATATGAATAAATGAATATGTGCTGTTGATTGGGCGAGAGTGGAACCATTTTGTTCGTCACGTGCACGTTGATAAGAGCCTTCTCCCAGCTGCCTGCTTATGGCTTATGAGCTCCGAAAAAGGACTCATTCTATTTATGGGATAAACTTTGGTTTCTCCATTCTGTCCATGGAACCCTCGAGCCATTTGTTGTGCATTGCATCTGTAAGTTGTCAAGTAGGATGCATTTGAGTGTTATGTGTTCTACATTATTCTGCTTGTTTGAAAATAAATTATTTGTTTACATATCTGTACATACGTATATATATATATATGTTTGGATTTGTGCTAATTACTGATGGCTATAAATATATTAGCCACAGAGCTGTGTAGCTCAACCCCTTTTCTTCCCTTCTCAGGTGCAAACCAAGACGATAGTGATCCCTGCAAGGAATAAAAAACTCCACATTAGTTAGAGTTACTTGTACAAAGTCAGTGATTGTAATATCTTATTCAGCATATCAGCATGGAGCATCTTTTGTATTTAGTTTAAGTTGATGTGTAATTTGATTTGTAATAACTCTGACTGTGTTTTAAAATGGAAACAGTGAAATTGAATTCCTTGGTATGATTCTGTTATTTTAAATATTTGGATAATGAAATGTGTATGTGCATGCTCTACTTGATGAATTTGCCAACTGTTGTTAGTTTTAGAATAGCACGTCAGACTTGGAAGGATTGCATGTGAAAAACACAGACGAAAGGAATCGTCTGCGATGACGTTACAACACTGAGGCAAGGAAAAATATAGAGAGGAGAAGTATCGTCTGTACTGACGTCAGAATAAAGAGGCAAGGAGGAATAGAGAAGAGAAGTATCATCTGTGATGACGTCAGAACACAGAGGACACGTCATCACTCAGAGGATAGAACAAAGGGATAGACCACAGACGAAAGGTGGTCAACACAGAAGATAAAAGTCAACTACAGAGGATAGAACATAGAGGATAGACCACAGACAATAAGTGGTCAACACAGAAGATAAAAGTCAACTACAGAGAATAGAACATATATCATAGGCCAAGGAGAATAAGAAGAGTTAAGAAGTTGTGTTGGTTGAAGAATTTCGTCTGTGTTACTGTTCACAGACTTCCTCTGTGTTACTGCTCACAGACTTCCTCTGTGCTACTGCTCACAGACTTCTTCTATGTTACTGTTCACAGACTTCCTCTGTGTTACTATTCACAGACTTCGTCTGTGTTACTGTTCACAGACTTCTTTTGTGTTACTGTTCACAGACTTCTTCTGTGTTACTGTTCACAAGTATCGTCTGTGTTACTGTTCACAGATTTCCTCTGTGTTACCGTTCACGAATATCGTCTGGGTTACTGTTTATAGTTTATCTTCTGTCCTATTTTTGACCATTCAGAAGTTACAATTGACCTTCGAGGTCTTAATGAAAGTTGTAGCTCTTGAATTCCTCTTTCAAACTATATAAAGAAATCCTAAATTGGATGCCTAAAGAAAAAGTTATGCCAATAGCCCCGAAGCATATTCATATGTAAAGTGTGGACTCACCAACGTTGTTCCTTGAGGTATTTAGGTTGAAATGGATAAATAGACTAGTCAACTATTCAAAGAGCAGAGCTGAGTTTAGAAAAGGGGAGTTTTGAATACAAGTATAGTTGATAAATGTGTGTTATCTGAATGCGATTACCGGGCTCTGGAAACGGGGTCCGACACTTGTGAGCATTGATAATTTGTTCATTCTACCATAATCTTTCATCCTTTCAGATTTAATAACTTTCTGAGGAATATGGAAGGATATCAAGAAGCAATTATGAAGGGTTTGGAGTGTCAGACTTATAGGACAAAATAGTACACTTATCTCCAAAAGCTCAAGGCTATTAAAAATGAGCTGAAAGACCTCAACGCAAGGAGCAGTAGGAATATCTCTGAGGAGTTAGAATTAGCTAGAGTTAATCTTTTAGATATACAGAAAGCATTGGCTGATAATCCCATAGATGGTTCTCTAGCTACAGCTAAAAAGGAAGCCTTTAAGAATTACTTGCAATTAGTGGATAATCAATATTCTCTATTGAAGTAGAGAGCTAGAGTTAATTGGATAAAGGATGGGGATAGGTGCACTAAATTCTTTTTAAACTCTGTACTAGCTCAGAAGAATGTTAATAGAATAACTTTTATTAAAACCGAAGTAGGTGAGATTGTGTTTGGGTAAGAGGGCATTGTTAAGGAAGCCTTGAATTATTTAAAGAACCTTTTAAGTTCGGAAGTTCCCCCTACAGGAACTAGAGCTAATCTTGGGCAGATTGTTTCAGCTAGAATCCCTGAACAGGCGGCTTCTTGGTTAATCAGACTAGTTATAGACTAGAAAGTAGAGAGGGTTGTTTCCAATATGAATGGATCTAAGGCTCCGGGTCCTGATGGGTTGAATGGGATTTTTTATCAGAAAACCTAAAGTTATGTGGGGGGACTAGTAAAGGAGGCAGTGCATGAATTTTTCCTAAAAGGAGTATTGCTTAAAGAGATTAACAAGACTTTCCTTTGTCTAGTCCCTAAAAGATCCAACCCAACTTATTGGAGTGACTATATACCTATTTCTTGTACAAACTTCCTCTATAAAATCATCGTCAAGATTTTGGCAAATAGATTGAAGGAGGTTCTACATTTTCTCATTAGTGAGAATCAACAAGCTTTCATAAGCAGCAGGGATATTGGAGATAATATTCTACTAGTTCAAGAGCTATTGAAAGGGTATAATCGCAACAAAAGCCCTCAAGATTACACTGTCAAAGTTGACCTTCAGAAAGCGTTTGATGATGTGAACTGGAGTTTTCTACTATAAACCATGAAAATCATGAATTTTCCTCCTAAATTTGTAAGGTGGATTTAAGAGTGCATTTCTACTGCCTCCTATAGCATCCGGATAAATGGGAGCCCCTCTGAGCTTTTTAAAGGGAAAAAACAACTGAGACAAGGGGATCCTCTGTCTCCTTATCTATTTCTAATTTGTATGGAGGTCCTTATTCAAATGCTGAAGCACAATATTTCTAAAGATTCTAGATTTAGATACCATGCTAAATGCAAGAAACTTTCTCTAACAAGCTTATGTTTTGCAGATGACCTTATTATCCTAAGCAAGGAAAATATTCACTCAATCTCTCTTATGATGAATACACTCAATCTCTTCAAGAAGTTGTCGGGTTAGGGTATTAATCTTCAAAAGAGTTATTTCATGCTCTCCAAAAGTGTATCTCACCTTGCCAATGCCTTGTCTATAGTAACGGGAATGGAATTCAATGATCCTCCTCTTCTTTATTTAGGGATTCCTATTCAATCCAGGAGACTAAGGTTCTGTGAATACATACCTTTAATTGAAAAAATCCAGAAAAGATTGGGGTCATGGACAAATAGAGCCCTATCCTATGAAGGGAAACTTCAACTTCTAAAGTCGGTCATTACGTCAATGCAAACTTACTGATGCTCCTACCTATTTCTTTCCAAAGGGCTTATTAAAACAATGGAAAAACTGATGAAGCAGTTTTTATGGGGGAAAGGAAATGGTAAGAAAGGAATAGCAAAAGTAAGCTAGAAGACTATATGCCAATTGAAAGAAGGAGGGGGATTAGGTTTGGACTCAATCAGTCAGAAAAACAGGTTACTTATGCGCAAGAGGATTTGGAGAATCCTAAGAGAAAAACAATCTTTGTGGATCGAATGAATCCACATCTACATATTGAAAAGTGAGAGTCTTTGGGCTCTAAAGATCAAAGATAGCTACTCTTGATTCTTTAATCAAATTCTGAGAATGAAGGAAGAAGTCCAGCAACACATTACTTGTTAAATAGGGTTAGGAGAAAGAATTTCCTTATGGTATGACAATTGGACAGGGCAGGGAGCTCTAATTCAAAATCAGCTAGCTATAACTCTATTGGAGAGATTCCCTAAGAAAACAAAGTCAGTAATGGAACTTGGTTGCTATCATCAGATGAGATAAGACTCTTGTCTATTCAACAATTTAGAAGTTTCAGGGAGAGTGATGTCTATTTATGGTATGGGATCCCAATTTTAGAAATAACTATGAGGGAAGCTAAGAAGTTGAGGGATGAGATAGTAAAAGGAGTGGAATGGTATTCTCACAAATGCCAGCTTTCTTCTCTGGCTAGCTATATTGGACAGACTTGGTACTTTGAATAGGCTGAGGTTCCTATCTTCCTTTAAGACTTGTAACCTATGCAATCTAGAGGATGAAACTACTGAACACCTCTTTTTTGAGTGTGTATTCTCTAAAGCACTTTGGGCAAAAATCTCTAGGCTGTGTTTTCCTGGGTTTAACTATTACAGACTCTCTGACATTCTAAGGCAGCTATCACTTTTGCACATTTTTAGAACTAACAGGGATATTCTAATGATCTTAGTGGCTACATGTACTCAAGCAGTTTGGAAGGAGAGGAATAACAGATGATTTCAAGAAAAATCTATTTCTCTATCCTCTCTTATAGATCTTACAATAGCTAGCGTAAGGGAACAACTGATTATCAATTAGTAGAACCTACACTGTCGTAGAGGTATAACTCTCGCCTGGAGACTATATCCTCACTGTTTCCTATTGTATGCTACTCTAATGTCTCATTCAACCTAGCCTAGTCTAGTACAGTTCAGTATTCCCTACCTTACAACCTGGGTTCACATCAGAATAGTTCAGAAAGTGTTCTTACAGCCTAGATTCACATCAAAATAGATAAGAAAGTGTTCATACATAGTTCTTTATCTACTCTTAAAAAAGCATCATCAACAAGCTCAGTTCAGAACTTCATACTATATGGGTTTATTTCAGAACAGGATAGATAGTAATCATGCATATTTCTTCTTCAGTAAATCACGATATATTTCTATAAAAAAAGGGAGGGTTTTGTTCTTACCTGATTGAAATGAAAGGTTGTTCTCAGTTGCCTTTTCTGTAGCAAATCATGAAGGATCTCTGTAGATATCAGATCTAGCTTGTTAAGTTGTGAAGACGCAAAGGTATAAATGAAGGGGGAAATCTGAATAAATGTTCTTACGTAAGTAAAGATCTACCCTCAGACTCCTCATGGATAAACTGAATCTCCAAACTTCCAAAAGAAATGATAAATAAAAAGCATGGGTAATAACCTAGTTAGGCCCTAATAGTAGAAGGAATTTGCAAAAGAAGAAGATGAGTTTATTACATGGGAAGGAAGATTCATGGGGCAGAGAAAAGAGAAGGAAACCACCGACATACACAAATTGCAAGCTCACAATCAGAGATTTAGCTTTGTTTTCCAAAAACGTGGAAGCAAGGAAGAATTGAGAAAGTCGAGAGTAATTACACCCTAATTGTCAATCTGTCGTTATAATAGTTCCAAACGATGTCGTTTGCTATCAAAGTCTCTTTTGTATTTCAAATGGGTCTAACCTACGTGTTCAGCTGTATACTTCTTTTATTTCAATGAAAAATTTTAATTTCTAAAAAAAAATGGGTGGGGGCTCGTATCTTTACCACCTTCGATTATTACATGAAAATTTAGATATATAATTTCTCTATCTTAAATTATAGGTATTATTATACAGATTAATTTGAGACTGGCTCCTAAAAAGTGTAAGAGATACGTATTCTTTTATAAAATCTCGACACTGTCTACAAAAAGCACTTTTTTAAAATATGGCGTTTTCGAAAAAAAAAGTTAAAGAAACGAAAATCTTGTAGCAACGCCATAGATTTATCCTTGCACTTTGATATGTGTGAAGTGAATTGATGGCATTAAATGTTTTGCCACCCACCTTACCTAATATTGTTTATTATCAAGCTCATGTCCACCATCATTTAATTTGCCAGTTTTGACGAGATATCTCTGCAACTTCCGCAAATTTGTATCGCATTTGCAATAGCAATAATAATATGGAGAAGAGGGATACAGTAGACTCCGGTAAAGGAAGATCGCTAGTAGCTGGCGGTGGAAGTTCACCCATGGCCATGATGACATCGATTAGGAGCGTTGGTGAGGCTGATATGGATGTTAGGAGCAGCTTACGTACTGCTGAGACCATCCTCCGTCTTCTTCCGATGGCTCTGTGTATATCGGCCCTTGTTGTCATGCTCAAGAACTCACAGACTAATGACTTTGGCTCTCTTTCTTACTCCGATCTTGGTGCTTTCAGGTTTCATGTCTTTGCATCATTCTGTGCATTAGCTTTTGTCTCTCCTGCTTTTGATAAAATTCATGATCTCTTCGTCTCTGTTCAAATGTAGTGTACATTAAAAAAAGAAAGCGCTTGATTGCAATTTTAAAACCCCAAAAAAAATAAAAAATTAAAACTTAGGGTTAGAGGTTGGACATAATAAATTAAAAAAATATGAAAAACAAACAAGTGCTCTATCTCCATTGCTTCTTAGTTAAATGAGTAGCATTCATTTACATTTAATACATTACTTTAGGGGCTTAGCTCAAACGTTCAATTCTTTGTTGATTCTTAATTAAGTAGTCTTATTTGCCGCTGCACTTAAATTTCTTCAATCGATCAGTTAGAGTATATTATCTGTATAGAATTCCTTTGAGGACGTTTAGTGTAATAATTTCAAATTGTATATCTGCCCTTTATTCATTTTCGTTTGCTTCGTCAAAAGATAATAATTAAGAATTTAATGGTGTACAAAATGGACTTAGTCTTAGTTGAACTATTAGTCAAATCAGTCCTCTCAATATCAAACTTCTTCTCATTAAATGTGGTAAGATAATGGAAGGTTTTAGTATTATTTTAAAAATCAAACTAAAAATTAAATTAGTAAGATAAAAGTTTTAAGATTTGGAAAGTTTCGATCAGTATTAGACTATTATAAAACTGATTAAAGATTAAATAAAATTAAAGAGCTTGAAATATGATTTAAAAAAGTTTTTGTAAAAATTATAAAGTTTAATTTAAAAAAGAAATTGTTAAATAAAATTTAATTGATTTATTTTAGTTAATAAGAACTTATTAATTTATGAAGAGGGATTAATTAATAAATTGATCAATTTTTAATTAAAAATTATTAAAGTAAATTGAAAAATAAACTTTAAAAATGGCCGATTTAAAATTTTTACAGTTAAATCAATCGAATAAAATGAATTTTTTAATCATCAAATTTTAAGGATTAGTGAACATTTATAGTTATTAATATATAATAAAAATTATGATATAAAATTAAAAATAATTTGACATTATTAATCACTAGTAATTATAAAATGATATAGTCATATCCTTGAACTCGTTTAATTATGACAAGTAGTGTATGAACGTTCTTGACTTCTTTCACCTGCTTGAATTTGTGGTAGAGAATGTTGTTATGTAAGGTACATGCTTATGCTAATTTTAGGTATGTGTTATTATCATCTTGTTGTAATTAACAAACACATAAAATGTACTTTGTATGTAGAGACTACATAGTAAGATTGTATTGAATTTTTTTGATACATAGGGATTTGGCTAATTGTGGATTAGTATTCGTATAACAATAAGTTAAGCACCGACGTTATGTTCTAACAGCAGCAAAATTACATCAGATGATGTATATACACCAACGGGAATTGTTCTTTTTTTTTTTTTTTGAAGAACAACAAAAAGTTTACAGTTAAGTAATACTAAAACCCTTGCATAGATCTCGTATATACATATAAAAATGTTAATTTGTATGTAAATAAATCAGGTATTTGGTGCATGCGAATGGTATTTGTGCTGGCTATTCCCTTCTGTCAGCTGTTGTCGTGGCCATGCCTCGACCGTCAACCATGTCTCGAGCCTGGACTTTCTTCTTCCTGGACCAGGTAAAATAATCCATTAATGATTTTTGTCATCATCCAAGTTTGGTAATGTATTCATATTTATGTAAATAGATTGTTTGATAAGACACATAAATTTTTTAACAAAATGATCGTTTGTCCATGAAATCGATGAATGTATAGGTGTTGACATATGTAATTCTGGGAGCTGGAACTGTGTCGGCAGAGGTGTTATACCTGGCAAACAAAGGAGACACAGATATAACGTGGAGTGAAGCTTGTGGAACGTTTGGTGAGTTCTGTCATAAGGCCACCACTTCAGTGGTAGTAACCTTTGCAGCAGTGGCTTGTTATATGGCTGTTTCTCTCGTATCCTCCTACAAACTATTCAGTAGGTATGATGCACCTGTTACCTACCTGGGTGACAAGGGTATTCAGATTCCCACCTTTCACGCCTGATCATCTTTGCGGGGTACTGGAGCCCCCCTACTTACAGGCATGATGAGCACAGCTGCGTGTAACCGAATAATCTGTGATATATACTTACCAAAAACACACATATAAAGGAATCCTGCTTAATTTCTTGCTTGTTATGAGTGCTTTTTCTTTAATTAGTTACGTCGTTTATGCTTAGCAATCTGATCAATGCAATGTGCCTGTAGTACTCATATTTCAGAGTATTAAAGTGTGTATTAACAAGTGTTGGAAGTCAAAATATGGGATCTTGCTAATAAACTCCCCTCCTGCAAATTTATTTTTGAAGTATTCAATTTTGCTCGTCTCCTCAATCAATATGTAGGCCAATTTTCTATTCATTATTTATCTATAACGTAATAATTAAATTTATACATTAAGGGTTGAATTTGTCAAAGTTACCACCTTATATCAATTTACAAGCATGTTTATATAAATTAAAAGAAAATTTATATTCAATATTTTAACCTTTATGGGTCTTATTAAAAATATCTCAATCCTCAGTTTTTAATGGTAAATAAAACCATATTTGAGAGTGCGTATATGGCTATTGTAAAACTTGAAGATACTACTAATTGAATAACATTGCTAACATGTCATCCTACTTGACTCTATACCTTTAATTTAAGTATATTGCCCACCAATTTTTCTCTAGCTTAACCTGTTTTTAACTTCTCTTTTCCTTTGTATGCCTCCTAGTGTCAATGTCTCAATTTAAAATGTAAACAACTTAATTATCACATGAGAGTGAGATGAAGAAATACAGCTAAAATTTTTATTATCATAAGACAAATTTTATTAAGCAAGAAGGTGTAAACGTTCACCTAATCCAGGAATTTCAATTGTTGATATAAAATGAAGTAACAGATCATTTTGTTAGTTTCCTATCTAATTTTCTTATATATATATATATATATTTTATATATAGATATGTCTATATGTTGTTTCTTTTCTTCTTCCTAACATATGGAATGTGAAGATTTATATGGCTAAAGAATTGAATTGTAAAAATTGCTTTAGCTCTATTATGTTAAGAAATCATTTTAATGTTCAAGGATTATGTAACTAGCTAGAAATTAGACATGGACAGAAAAAGAAAAAGAAAAACATAATGGTTAAAGTTTTTGACTTGGTTGTTATATATTGGGCCATATATGTAATTAGCTTTAATTAATTTCTTGGGCTTAATCCATTCTATGTACATATGTTAGTCTTGTAAGCTAGGTTACTTGAGTGCCTTGTAAACATATGTATATATTATTGCTTATCAAGGGAATATGACAAAAAACTTTTCCCCTCAACAATTGTTTTCGGTATCAGAGTTACCACTGGCTCTTAGCACTGAAAACCTAAAAATTAAAATAGAGAGAAGATGGTCAATGATGATGGAAAATCGAAGGATGGCTAGGAGAAGAAGTCCAAAACACTTGATTCAACTTCACCATACTACCTTCATCCAAGGGACAATTTGGGGGTGAATATATGTGAGATTGTTCTCAAAGGTGAATAATTATGATGAATGGGCAAAGGCAATGAAGAACACCTTTAAGGCCAAACATAAAGGTGGTTTTATTGATGGCACGATAGTTAAGTCAAATGATGAATTGACAGAGATTGATGATTTGTGGAGCGTCAATTCAATGCTTGTCCATTGGATTATGATCCGACCTTACGCTCTACGTTGACTTACATGGACTGTGTCAAGGATTTGTGGGATGTTCTAAAGGAGTAGTTTTTGGTTGGGAACACTGTGCATGTACACCAACCTAAGGAGGAGATATCCAACTGCAAATCAAAAGGCCTCTTTATCGCCACTTACTTTGGGAAATTGAAGGTGATGTGGGAGGAGTTTGTCGATTATACGAAGATTTCAATTCGCTGATGTGATGGATTTACTTGCAATCTTGCAAAAGAATTGTTTGAACAACAGGAAAAGGAAAAAGTTCATGAATTCCCGATGGGGTTAGACACGACCTTATATGGTAGGTTATGTACAAATATTCTAAGTATGTACAGATGCGTTGCCCATATTAAATACGGCTTATTTCCTTGTGAGTTAAGAGGAGATACACAAGCAGGTTGCAAGGGAAAGAGAGGAGAGAGTGGAGGCTGTTGGGTTCGTTGTTCAAGCACATCCACTGCCATAATTGATGTCATTGGCTGCCCAAGCAGCTGCTGTAGGAGAGAGGTCATCATTGGTGTGTTCTCACTGCAAGAAGAATGGTATTTGATGAAAGATTGCTTCTAGATCAATGGGTACCCAGATTGGTGGTTTTCTAGTGTGAACGAGGCACTATAGGTAGAGCACATTTGGTAGGAGCAGCACAAGATTGCGTAAGTAAGTGGAAGTTTGGGTGCCATTGATGCTCAGGTAACTTCTGATGATCGAGTTAGCTTTCCTAATCCTCTAATGATGACTGGGCTATTTTGATGAATATGATCAACTCCCATAAGTCGTCTAATTCTAGTAGCAAAAATTTATCTAGTAAGTAATTGAAATCTCAATGGTTGTTAGATATGATTACTTGACAACACATGACGGGAAATTGACTTATTTTTACAAATATTTGTGAACTTGTTCCATCACCAGTGGCTCTTCCTAATAGAGATATGACTAATACGGTCCTAGAAGGTACCGTTGAACTTGACAGTGGTTTAAGTTTAAATCATGTTTTGTACATGCCTTAGTTGAATTGTAATCTTGTTTCGCTGGAATGAATGCTACTTGATACTAAGTATGTTATAACATTAACTAACAAATTGTTTATGATATAGGACCGCACTTTAAGGACCCTGATTGGTGCTGGTGAGCAACAGAATGGGGTTATTTCTGAGGCATGACGTAAGCTCACGTGCATCGTGTGATGGCTTCGGACTCTTTTGAACTATGAAATAGGCGTATGGGACATTCTTCTTTTCAAGTTTTGAAGTGAGTTCCTTGTGTTATTGGTAGTGTTCATGATATCAAGAATAAGACTTGTGATATTTGTCAATATCCAAAACAAACTCGTGATAGTCTTCCTTTGAGCAATAGTAGAGAAATTGAGCCTTTTAGTTTGATTCATTACGATGTGTGGGGTTCGTATTAGACCATTTCTTTTTGTGGTGCTTATTACTTTCTTACCATTGTTGATGATTTTTCGAGAGTTGTTTGGGTTTATTTAATGGCTGAAAAGACATAAGTAATAGGTACTATGCAAAATTTTTATGCTATGGTTAAAACTTAATTTCACACTTGTGTTAAGGTGTTTCGTAGTGACAATGGTACTGAACTTAGCCCTGTTAAATCATATTTTGCACAACCTATCATAATATTCCAAACTTCTTAAGTGGGAACTTTATAATAAAATGGGAGAGTTGAACGAAAGCACTGACATATTCTGAATATTGCTAAATCACTTAGATTTTAGGCTTCTTTACCTATACGTATTTGGGGAGAATATATTCTCATTGCGGGACATTTAATTAACCACACACCAACCCCGCTTAATAATGAAAAAACCACCTATAAAGTGTTGTTTAGGAGACCTCCTTCTTGTGCACCTATTCAGACTTTTGGGTGTTTGTGTTATGTTCATAACAAGAATCGGGACAAAAATAAATTTGCATCAAAGAATAGACGTGATTTTGTTGATTACCCACATACTCAAAAGGGTTGGAGGCTCTATGACCTTGATATAGGTGAATTCTTTATTTCTCAAGAATGTTCATTTTGAGGAGGATAAATTTTCATTATTGAGTACTAATGTGCAGCAACCTAATCCTTAGTATAGCAGTGACCCACACTTAGCTTATTTACATCTTTTCTCTCAAATTTGTAATCATTTCTCGTCAACTTTCATATTAAAACTTTATCCATCTATGCTTTAGACTTATTAATCGTTAATGCCTTGTGCTATATAATCTAATTCTTACAATTCTTGATTTGGAAGAGTTCCTAATAGTGATAATTGTATTCTCCCTAAATTAAAAATAATAATAGAAGTACACGAGAGATACATACAGAAGAGAAAAATAAGGTTAAATAACCATATTTTCCATTTCAATCAAATTGTCTAGTGGGGTTGTAAGGTTATTCCATACAACATAATAGTCATCAACATAAATGAAACTTAGCAAAATCAGTCAATTATTGGGTGGGCTTTTATAAACTTTCAAATATAATGCTATTTAATTTTAAAAATTAAATAATCAAGTTTTTTTTATGAAACTCATATAAGAAATATAATTGATCCTAAATTAAAATTTTAGTACTTAGGTAAACTAGATATAAATTTTATATAATTCATAATTCATAATCCATCAAATGTACATGCTAGATGTGGAATGTTCCATTTTTACACGCATATAGACATGCATAGATGATATTTGTGTATTGCCTCGCAAAAATTCTAGGCAATTATTTTTACTTTTAAAAGCAAATAAAGGTTGCAAATTTTTCAGATAATTTTACCTTAAATAAAATGATATAATACTTTACCAAAATCGAGGTTAAATTTCTAGTTTAAAATTCTTAAACTCAACCTCAGAAGTTACTTTTAACGCATCTAACATTATTTTCACTAAATTAATCTTTAACTTTACATTTATAATTGTTTATTCTTAAAATTAGTTGACTCATTGTTTTTATAAATTAAATAATTGTACTGATTGAAGGATGTAATAAACTAATCCAATCCCTTGATAAGTGTCTTTCTCTCAGGTTGTATGGCCTCTTAGTGTCAGAAATTGAGATTCCTCCTCAACATTATGTGCCATCCATTGTGAGGAACTTTATTGCATTGTAATGTTTGTTTCTCCCCCTCATTTAGCAGTTTTTTTCCCTTTTTGCAGGTTTAATTTGTGCTTGTACCTTTTAACATTGTTTTCCTTGATTAGGCACACCCTCCCTTCACTAATACTTCCTCCTCTTGCTTCTTAATTGTAGAAGTTTGTTGTTGGACCAAGTATAGTTTACCTCCTGCAAGCAATCTATTACCTTCCTTACATGTATATATGTCAGTATATCTTTTTACCTAAATTTAATGCATGTATGTTCTAGTTGTTTTTTCTTTATTTTCTACTAATATGGATAATAGTATAAAGCTACATGCAAGGGTTCTAACAAATTATTTAAGATTCAAATGTTAACTCATAGAGATCCCCGTCACTATCAAGGTTTACACTCTCTAGGATTATGCCATTCTTTCACTAAACTTCATTGATTCCTTGTGCAAAAATAATTTATCAAATCAAGTAAATGCAAGAAACAAACACTCAAAAGAAGATCTTTTTGTCATCCTTAGAGAAGCTCCTACCTATCTCCTTTTAGCCATGTAAAAAATTGTATCTCCCCTATAAAAGTCATACTTGAAGAATAGGTGTGGGAGGTCTCCGTAGCTTTACCTATATAGAAAACACCTATTGGTGATATTTAGATATTGCAACTTATCTATATTTGCTAATCCATCTATCATAATTAAACATAGCCTAAATGACACCTTAGGTAGAAGAGTTTTACTCCATACTTGTTTATACTAGATGAAGTTTTGTCCTATACACCTTATATTTCTTCTACAAGATAGGTAGGTAAATGAATTGAATGAATTAGCCAACCTTATGTAGGTATCATACCTTCCCATATTTGGGTTATGGTTAGGTATTATCTATTATAAACATCCTAGAACATTACACCATTGGTTACCCTTGATTAGGATATTAACCTGAGACTAGATAATTAATAATATGAGAAGCTCTCGATGTAACATCCCGTTTCCATAGAATGGGTCGAACCAGAGAAACGAGTCCAAGTGTGGTAAATCAGAGAAATTAGAACAACACATCTCATGCTCATGCAATTGTGAACAGTGATATGTGCATA
>JANZXP010000004.1:20852490-20874926 GCA_027576715.1 Erythroxylum flavicans | reverse complement strand
TATCAATGATGTGGGCCAGATAGGCCTCACATCCTCCCTGCATCAATCTCAGTGCACTTATGAAAGATATCATCCTGCTGGCACTGCTTGACTAACTCCTCTAAATACTACTCTCGGCTGACCAGAAGATTCCAGTATTACCTCCTTAGTGTAGCAGTTCATAATGGCCCTATGAGCGATGAGCCAATCCATGCCTAGGATAATGTCTATATCTCTCAACTGTAATAGAATCAAGTCTGCCTCTAACGCTGCTTGATCAATCCGAATCAAGCACCCCTTATAGACTTCTCTTATGATGGTAGTACTACCCATAGGATTCACCTCTAGTCCATATTGTAACATCTCCCTAATACAATGCAACATATATGCCAAATGCAGTGCGATAAAAAAGTGTGTGGGTCCTGAATCTAGCAGTGTGAATGCCTCAAAGTCATAAATAAGAAGCGCACATGCCACAACATCTGGTGAGTCTTGAGCCTCCTGCCTAGTCATAGCATAGACCCTGACCTAGGACTACGATTGGCTACCCCGCCTCTCATTCCTCATAAAAGAATTCCTAAAGTTCACTCTGCCTCTACCTTGACCTCTCTGTCCAGGTCCACTTCCTCTACTATGCTGGACTGTAGCATCACTCCCAGATCGCCCACTGATACTAGACTGAGCTCTCAAAGTAGCAGAACAATCCCTGATCCGGTGGTCAAATGAGCCGCATTTGAAGCAAGCTCCAGTTACCCTCCAACACTCACCACCATGCCTCCTCTCACAATGCTCACAAACTGGAAATTGATTCTGTCCTGTACCCTTTCCACTGCCAGTCTGTGAAAACCTACCCCTCTACCCAAATTCTGACTACCTGGATCCACCTGATGATCTGAAGGCTCTATTCTTGAAGCATCAGCCATCACATTTGCTTTCCCCGAGTGGTACTCAATTGTGCAGTCATAATCTTTCAGTAACTCTATCAATCTTCTCTATCTCAAGTTCAACTCCTTCTGACTCAACAAATACCTCAAATTCTTATGATCTGTATAAATCTGGAAGGTCTCTCCATATAAGTAGTGTCTCCAAATCTTTAGAGTAAAGACAACTGCAGTTAGCTCTAAATCATGTACCGAATAATTGATCTCGTGAGACCTTAATTGTCTCGATGCATAGGCGATCACTTTGCCATGCTGCATCAATACACATCCCAATCCTTGATGTGATGCATCACTATATACTACATATCCTCCGGTCCCTGATAAAATAGTCAACACCGATGCCGTAGTCAATCGATGCTTTTGTTCCTCAAAACTCTGCTGACATTCTTCATTCCATCTGAATACTATATTCTTCCTCAGAAATTTTTTCAGAGGAGCTGAGATCAAATAAAACTTATCGACATACCTCCGGTAATATCCGGCCAATCCTAGAAAGCTTCGGATTTCAGACACATTCCTCCCAATTCATTACTACCTCTATCTTCTTAGGATCCACCTATATGTCATCTCCAGTCACTATATGTCTCAGAAATTAAAAAAAAATATTTACATTAATCCATCGAGAAAAACAAAACAAAAACTCAAGATATATCCAATTTTTCTGCACTTTTTTTCCTACACTCAGTACTAAACTTCAAGTCAAAATTAGAAATTCTTAATGACAGAATTTGAATTTAATATCTTCATACAAAATGTAGTCATATGTCTCTATTTTAATCTAAACTAAAGATCATCTCATTTAGATAATCACAGAATAAGTTATGGCTAAAACACTGAAACATATGCAGTGAACATCATCTTCAAGTTTTTTCAGATTTTCACACCCACGACACACACATAAAAACTCACATAATCATGTCATCAATCTTAATGTATTCATCATTCTAGCTTCATTTAACCATACCCATGATATTTAAGACATAAGTTCCTTGATTTTTCTTAAAAATTTTCAAAATCTTAATCAATCCTAACTCTCAAGAATTCACATAATCTTATCTTCTAAAGATAGATTAGAGTGGGTTTTCTTGTAGTAAATGAAAGAAACAATAACATAGAAGTAGCAATTGAAAGATGAAAGAGCTAGGTTCGAAGTTAATGAAGGTTAGCAACAAAGCTCATGAAGAAGATGAAAAAGCTTGAAGAAAATGGAGAAGATCACGTAGAAGAGAAGAAAATGAAGAAAAAAAGCAAGTAAAAGACAACTTTTAAAGTGATCTTTCAATTAAAATGGTGGAGTTTCATGAGTGGAGAGAGGAGTGGTAAGTGGTGGTGACACTTGTCACTGCTACTTGTCACTATCCTATGGTTCTAATTGGATCTCTTTTAAAACTAGTTCATTCGACTCTAATTACATCAAAACCTAGTACAAAAATACTACATGAAAAAGGAAAATATATAAAGTCTATCTAATCTGTCCAAAAATTTCAGTTGACCGACCTTTAAGTTATGTCTTCTTTTGCCAAATCACAATCTACACGGTTGGTAGAGCCTCTCGGTAGCTAGAGTCGTCTCTCGGTCCTTAAAAAAACGTTGCAATTATTTTCATGTGCAAAAATTCAATATTCATGAATATGAGCATATCATATAATGCATGAGCATGAAAAATACATTTCTAAGCTCTTATTAATCACTCATATTTACTATTCTAACCTTCCAAAGATAACGGGATGTTACAAGTAGTTCCTAGGTTGATTTTGGATTGGGCTGTGTGATTTGCTACTTGTTTATTATTTCTGACATTTAATTCTCGTAATTGATTGTTTGATTGATTAATTTTTGGCATTGTTTATTTATTTTAAATTGTTGCATTTTAGTTCTGCCTTAGATTTTAGGATTAGATTACCCCTCCTTGTGGGATTGATACCTTATACGCGAACGACCCAGGCATTTGTAGAAATATTAAGGTTAAAATTAGTAAAACTTAGCATACGTAAACCTGCAATCAACAATCTCCTAGTGAGGTTTCATCTTTCTATCTCATGTGGACTTTCATTAGAGACGGTCTGCATTGATCGTTGTGGTTTACGACAACCCAACATGGAGAAGATTAAAGAACGAAAGAGTTCGTCAGAAAGATACGTAAACATCTTACATTTCATGTTTTTGTTTTTCTATATTTATATGCATGAGTAGATATGGTTTTTGAGGTTTTGTTTTATTTCCGCTGCATATATTGATATATATTATGTATGAGATGTGTGAATGGAACCTAACACTAATACGATCTTTGTTTATCAGACCAAGTAAATGTGTGCCCCGTATATTTAAAATTTGTTACCCCTAATTCTTCCACACAATCTTTGAAGTATGATGAGAAATTTCTTAAATTGCAGTGTTACCCCTAATTCTTCCACGCAATCTTTAAAATATTATGAGAATTTCTTCAATTGCAGTGATCATAAGCTTATAATATGTAGATGGTTGAATTGAAATTCCTACAAATCATCCAAGGTTTAGTGATGTCGCTACGGACAGTTTTGAGATTATTCTATAAAATTCTTCGCTGGAATAAAAAAATTGCTTACATATATAAAGACATTCATAAAATTTTAAATGATGATATCTTTCAAATGTGAAAAGCCAAGTTAATTGGTCAGAAATGGACGATTCAATTCTATTTTAATGAAAATTTTTTCCTTCCTTAATATTTTTCAACAACAATTTCAAAATTTGTATTTTTTAATATTTCAAAAAATGAACAAGATATTAAATTTCTCTTTAAAATTTAAAAGGATTAATTACTAGTACAACATTACAAAATTGGTTAAATATTGAACAAAATAAAAAATTTAAAATATGATTAAAAAAGTTTATTTTTATCCATTAAAATTTAATTAAAAAATTGATGAATAAAACTAATTAACTAATTTTAGTTTATAAAAATAATTAGTTCAAAATTAAATTATTAATTAATAAATTTATTCATTTTTTACAATAATTATTATTAAAATAAATTAAACCAAAATAAAAAATTAACTAATTTAAAATTTTCACTTCTTATTTATAAAACTTTAAATTTTTTCTTTAACCTATTTGTATTCCTTCCATTTTTAAATCATGGAAAATTACAGACGACGTATATTGGGTCAGTGCAGTATCTGTAATTGAAAGCCCAAAATCAAACTTTTTACAAAACTATGTGACGAATATGCCAGCCTTCTAAAACCCTTAGTAGGTTCCTTCTCTTCCGCGGAAAACTCACATCACTTCCCTCTTCTTATTCTTCTTGTTGCAACCATGAGACCGATTTTGATGAAAGGCCATGAAAGGCCATTGACGTTCCTCAAATACAACAGGGAAGGTGATTTATTGTTCTCCTGCGCCAAGGACCACAACCCCACCGTCTGGTTTGCTGACAACGGCGAGCGCTTGGGCACTTTCCGCGGCCACAACGGCGCTGTCTGGTCTTGCGATGTCTCAAGTACTCTCTTTCTTTTCTCTGAAATTCTTAGGAGCTCATTAAATTCTTTTGTTGAATTGTTTACTTTTTTTTACTTGTTTCTTGAATAAATAACTTTTAAAATCTTTTTCAGGAGATTCATTGCAGCTAATTACGGGGAGTGCGGATCAGACAGCAAAGCTGTGGAACGTTAAAAGTGGGAATCAGTTGTACACTTTCAATTTCGATTCTCCTGCCCGGTCTGTGGACTTTTCTGTGGGTGATAAGCTTGCTCTTATCACTACTGACCCATTCATGGAATTGTCTTCAGCCATTCATGTTAAGCGCATTGCTAGAGATCCTGCAGACCGTATGTTTTTTACAATTGCGTTTTGTTTTGTATATTGTTTATTATTAATAGCCATGTCCAATGGCAACTGTATTACCTTGTGCTCATGATATTGGCTGCACTATTTCTAATTTATTTTATGTCGATGTATCTGTTAATGCTATTATGGATGCTCCAATGTTGCGAGAAATTTGGAAATTTCAATTCCCAGGTTTGCATTTGTGCATGAAAGAAAAATAAGTTATTGTTTGGAAGGTTGTTTTATCAATATGATAACCAATAATGAAAATTTTATTTGTATTGTTGATTTTTGCTTTTTCTGAACTTTTCTAGTTCCTTCCATTACCATGCTTTATTCACTTATTTATGGTTTTCATGTAACATTTTTTTTTTAAAGGTCTATAGGTCTACCTGTTTCAAATTCTCGATAAATTTGGGGATTTACACATTCCTCATTTTAATGTCCAAATGGTTACCAAATTTGATTAATATGTACTTATGCCAAATCAAGCTACGCTTTTTTGTCATTTTGTAGAGTCTGGTAAATCTGTACTTGTCCTCAAAGGCCCTCAGGGAAGAATTAACAGAGCTGTTTGGGGTCCTCTGAACAAAACTATCATAAGTGCTGGAGAGGATGCTGTAGTTCGTATATGGGATTCTGAGGCAAGTTTTCTTTTTTCATCTCGGTTCCCATGGGTAGTTTACATTAGGCTGTTTTTGACTGACTTTGAAAAGCCTTTAGCTAATTCTAATCTAAGTAGGAGCTTTGCAAACGGTTTCCTTTGCCCAAAGATGTGGAGATACTGTTGGATTTTTTCTTACAAGAACTAGAAGTTGGAATCGATTGGAGGAGTGAAAAAGTTCAAATTTTGTTAATTGAGATTTGAGTCAAATTCAATATTTAAAGGAAGAATATCAAGAGAAAGATAGAAGTTTATTGATTTAGCCCTTGCATTGTTCATGATAACTTTGTTTTTATTTCCAGCACAAAATAAACTATCTATTTGCTTACCAATTTTCAGTATAACTGTCTTAATGGAACCATATTCTTTCCTTTTTCTGGTTTTAATAATCCTAACTCATTAAGGAAGTAGACCATAGTTGTAAAATATATTTGGAGATCTGAACGGGTTCAATTTGCATTAAAGAAAACTGTAGTATCTATGTGAAAGAGTAGAAAGAGTTTGTTGTCAAAAAGTGTCATTTCTCTGTTTAGAACATTGAAAACTAAGTGGAGGCCCTTGTTGTCCCATTTTCTTAATTTTCTCTTGGTTTAAAAAGCATTCAAAAGATGTCTTCTTAAGTATTTAACTTTTTTGTTCATGCCATTTGGGAACCTGGTTCTTATACTTTGGTCAGCTCTGTGAGTTCTATTTATATTATGGATCTCAAAGTTAGAAGTTCAGTCAGGCTATTGTTTTAAACTTGCAGACTGGAACACTGCTGAAAGAGTCTGATCGTGAAATTGGACACAAGAGGCCAATAACTTCTCTTACAAAATCTACTGATGGTTCCCACTTTATTACCGGCTCTGTAGATAAATCTGCTAAGGTGGGAGGCTATCATTCTTCTTGATCTTTTGCCTCAATTTTTATTTTCAACTGATGCGTATAACCTGGTGCACTTGTCTTTGTGCAATTTTTAGCTTTGGGACACAAGATCATTGACTCTTATCAAGACATATGTGACAGAGCGTCCAGTCAATGCTGTTGCAATGTCGCCACTTCTGGATCATGTATGGATAAATTATTTGGAATCATCCTGAGTATCTGTACATTGAGCATCTTTTTGTTTTTTTGTTACAGGGTTTTAATGTGATCCCTTTCTTAGATATGCTTAGCCATTTTAGTTTGATTTTATTCCTGCTCATTTTCCTTGTATGATTACCTGTTTCTGTTTTCATTATGTTAAATATAAATTATTTACCCCAATATTTTGTTGATAAGGTCTCATGATTCAGTGATTAGAGTGCCCAAGATCTAGGTTATAGATAGCCACTTTAATAGGATGGGAGCGTTTCATTAGTTTAGAATCCCTTTATTGTAGCATGGACTTATTGATGGATTTTCCAAATCAGTTTGGGCTCAGGCAGCAAAGTTTTCCCTATAAAATTTGATATAGCTGATCAATATGGCCATGCATGTAAAAGTTTTATACTTAATTTTTCAAGATCTTGACTGCTGTGCTGTACAGGTTGTGCTTGGAGGTGGTCAGGATGCATCAGCTGTCACTACAACAGATCATCGTGCTGGAAAGTTTGAAGCAAAATTCTACGACAAGGTTAACTTAAACTTATCACTGTTTATTTCTATTTTTTTGGAAAGTCGATTGTTTGGACACCTTTTGATTTGTTTTTGCTGGCTTTTTAGATACTACAAGAGGAAATTGGAGGTGTGAAGGGGCATTTTGGACCCATAAATGCTTTGGCTTTCAATCCCGATGGAAAAAGGTAAATCTGCTGCTTCTATGCTCCTGTACATTTTCTACTGGTGTAGGTAGGATCTGATGCAGAGTTTCTACTTTTTAAAGTTTGTTATCCAACAGATTATGCTATTTTTAGCTTTGAACAAATTAATGTCTAATCTGAGCTTCTCTAGAGCACTATGCTGTGCCTTTACATCTTTTTATGCCTACATAATTCTAAAATCCTTGCATATTTTGTCTGATAAAATTTACTGAGATTTCCTTTACCTGATTACGGTTTTACGAGTCTAACTAACTGGATGGTAGTACTACATGGAAGTTGATTAACTGTCTGTGGTGGCACCATTAACCTTTCTCTTTCCCTTTTCACCAATTAAATTTTCTTTCTTTTCCTTAGCAGCTTACATTCAAATTTATTTCCTAACATGAAAAATATCATAATTGGTATATGAAATTTCTTGGGTGTTGTGAAAGTGTTGAGGTGGCTTATATATGTCTGATGGAGCTGTGATTAAAAGAAGTTAACAGAATAAAGATTTAGATGTTTGGTGTGCGGCCATCTCAATACCTATGTATATGTCACACGTTAGTCCTTTTTTAATTTTTTGAATACATTGTAGTTAGTTATATGTGAACTTTTATGGTCTGAGTTTGCATTAAGGCAGAAATGGTTATTGCTAGCCAAAGATGATTGTATTCTGACTATTGAACTGGGACTTAAACCATTTCATGGTACTGTATGATAAAATTTGTTGGAAACACGGGTTAGGGGAGGAAGCTTGCATGGTTTGTCCATGAGATTACCAAAATGATCATGAAACTAAATCCTTAAAGAATGATAGGCTAGTCTATTCATAATTTATTTTTACCAAAACATGCTCTTCAACTCAGTAATATATTGCTTAGTAGCATGCTCACACTCAAGTCTTGCTGAAATCTGATACTGGTTTTTTATTCAATAGAAAATCACTGCATGGTGATTTTAAGTCTTTTTGATTGCCAGCTCCAGCTTGTTTCTGTTTACTGTGGACTCTTTTTTCCTTTGAAACTTCTGTATTCTCTTTATGGTAATTTAATGCATTCTCGGTGGTCAGAAATGTGGGAACCTCCATAGCAATTCATCTTTCATTCTTTCCGACTTATTTGTATCTGTTCAAGTTGTCTTTGTGAGTGTTTGTAGTCTACGGTGAACCTATCACGGGCATAAGGTTATCATTGTTGCCAAGTGACATGACGCAGCAGTCAACAGAGTTCAGGATCTTTCTTGATTATTGTACTTTCTTGTTGTCAGTCATATGTTTCATTCTTGCATAATTTGTGAGCTGACGTGCTAATTATTTTACTTGTGACTTGTAGCTTCTCAAGCGGAGGAGAAGATGGATATGTAAGATTACATCACTTTGATCCAGATTATTTTAACATCAAAATTTAGATTTGGTGCATTGATCCATATCAGAAGCTTTAGTGAACTATAGAAAGAGGGAATGCATTATCTATTGAGAAATGGTTATCAGTTATGAAGTTGGTTTGCAAGTAGCTGCGGTTGCAAAATTGTATCTTAATCAATATGGTTTTCCATAGATTTTATCATCTTGTTTCGATCCCTGCATTTCCTTAATTTTTCATTGGCAGAATAACATGTATACTCTCAACTCCTTTGAAGAACATTTTCTTTCGCCATGGACAATCCAAAACTGTTCATCTATGTTGCTACGCACTTATCATCAAGCTGAGGTTTGGTGTCCGTAAACAGCTACATAGATGTCATTACTGAAAAACTCAGTTATTGTCATCTCTTTTACACAAGATTGACTAGCCATGTTAAACAGATCTGGGTCGAGGTCCTGCAATTGTAACAACATTAAATATGAAGCCTCAATAAGTTAATAATTTTTTTTACCATATAATCTTTTTAAAATTAGGACTTGGATTAATATACTAAGTTTTGAACTAATAAAATAATGCTTTTTATAAAAAATATATATAACCTTGATGTCATATATATATAAATTAATAATTTGTTAAACTTAAAAAATGCAAAAATAAATTTGATATTTTCCCAAATTATGACTATTGTAACATATTTAGTTGTATTTTATTCCTAATTTGTCTTACAACTAAAATTTTTAAGATCAGAACTTTAGAATTGTAATATGAACATTGGAATTTAGTGGTTTATGTTTAATTGACTAAATCAAAAAAATACATAATTTAATTAATTAATATATATTTGTGTTAATAAAATTAATAAAATTGAATTATTAAATTATATATGTTTTAATAATATTAATTTATAGAAGTTATTTTATTCTTTACACCTTGACTTTAGTACTGCCTGCCGTTGCTGCATCAAACTTGTAACTAACAGTCTAATCTACAAATGGTAAACCAAAAGGGTAGTGTATACGAAGATGATTATACAGGTCCGTATAAACTTTGTTTGTTATATGGTGAATCGATCATTTCCTAAAAGTTGTGCCCTTCGTATCAATTCAACCAAACAACGTTTCAGTATAAGCATGCAGATGTAAGCAGCAATGTTATTACGTATCAGCAATAAAAGACGCACTCTAAAACATGATTCCAAGTCCCCATCTTCGGGATAAAACCCTGTTTAACCATCAGCTTTAAAGCCCAATCAACATCCCTTATCTTATTTTCATTGCAAAGTCCATCAATGAGTTTCTTATAAGATGCAAAGCTAGGATTAAATCCCTCCTTAACCATCCCATTCATAAACTCCTTTGCATCCACGAATTTCCCCACATCAAGCAAACCATACAAAACCTGTTGATAAGACCCCTCATTGGGTTCGCACCCTTTTGACTTCATCGTCTCCAAAAGTTGCATTCCCTCCTCAACTCTTCCTTGCTTCCTCAGCCCCATAATCAACACATTAAAAGTAACGGTATCCGCATAAACCCCTTCCCTTTCCATCCTCTCTAGCAACCCAAAAGCCTCTTTTACCTTCCCGCCCTTGCAAAATCCATGCATTAGCGTCGACAACGTTCTCTCATTTGGCCTACACCTTTGCTTGGGAAATTCTTCGAGCACATGGAGTGCAGCCTTCAACTCCCCATTTTCACACAGCCCTTTAATAAGAATATTAAGACAACAAGCGTCGATCTCCACACCCAACATCGTGGCTCGCACATATACCTCATCAACCACATCAAAAAGCTTTGCCGACACGAGCATGTTCAACACTAGATTAAAAGTTTTCACACTTGGCCAACATCTGTAACCCTTTGGCATGTCAATAAGGGTATCGATCGCTCTCTTGATCCGGCTACCTACGTTCCCATAAATCTTGATAACGTTGTAAAAGAAGTGGTCGGATAAAGGACGACATCTCCTTTCATGTTTAATCCTCCCCATGATATTATCAATGGCGTCGAAATTCATGGCCTGTCCAAGCTTGTTTATGACAAAAGTGTATATAGCTTCGTTGGGCTTGTAGTCTTTTCTTGCAGTATACTGATTCCAAAAGAAAATCACAGAACATGGGTCTGGAATGCTTTGGAAGATTTCGAGAACTTGATTAGGAGAAAGCCAGTCTTTGTGGTTGAGATTGTGGGATAGATTTTGAGGTGAGGCAGAATTGTAGCCGTTGTCAAATTTTTTTTTGCGATGGGGTGGAGAATGAGAGCGTGATGTTGATCTGATAAACCTGGCGACGTTGAGTGCAGTATATGGAGTAATCATCTTCGCTACTGCTGTTTTTGTTTGCATGTCTGTGGTGATTTCATCAACCAAGTCAGATTTATCTGGCTTCTTCTCAATCGAACACTTTTTAAACATTGGTCAACTCTTCTTAATTTAAAGTCGCCACGGCTGACCTAATTTTAAAAATGATTTTTAAAAAATTGATTAAATATGTGAATTGCACTTCAATATTTTACAAAAGATTCAAGTGACTTTCTAGTTTCTACCATTATTTCTAATATTACTTTGAACATTATTTTGGGTATAATCAACACAGCTTTAATAGTTTTAGGAAGTAAATTAGTACTAAAGTTAATGTTAGAGACTTACTTAGACATTTATAAAATATTGAAGACAAATAAATAAATTAATTAAGTGATATTCTATAACGTTTTGAATCTATGAAGTTTATTGTCATGAATCAAATGATTTAGATTCTTATACCATTACATTAAAAATAAAATCACTCTCTCCTAATTAGATCATAATAAAAGGGTATAAGGTAATATGGTGGGGAATAACACTGAAGCTTCTATGAAGTAAAGTAGCCACCAATAACTTCACACCAATTTAACCTAATAGTGAGGCAATGTGTCAAGGAAGCAGATTATGGTGAAGGAGATGGTTAAGTTGGTTAAGGTAAGTTTAAGGAGTCTAAAAAAGAAGGCATGAGGTTTGAAGAGAGACTTGAGACGATGTATGGTTTGCCCGAGAAGAAGGAAGATTTGAAGGTGAGTTAAAAAGAGGAAACTAGCTACGTTAACTAGTTTTGTCTTATTAGAATCTAACGAAAATATAGACATCTTTTTATAAAAGGAAAAGAAACAAACTAAGTAACTAAAAACTTGTAGGATAAAGAGATCCAAAAAAAAAAAAAGAAAGAGAAAGAGCTCCACCTTAATACTAAGAGTTAAAGTACACCTATTGGAAGTGCTATCATAACTTGTCATACATTTTTTTTCTTTGGATTATTCTCTCTTAACACTAAATCCTTAGTTTGTAGAGATCTTTCATTCTTGCTTATGGAATGAGGTTTCATAGAAATAAACAATCCCATAACTATTTCAACCATATAGTACTTAAGTATGACCACACTTTGCATGTCCATGTGATTTAATTATTGGTAGTCCCTAATGATGTAATATCCCGTCTCTTGAATTGTTGAGGGATTAAATTGTTAGATTACTGAGTCTCATGAGTTGCATAATATAAAATGAATTTGGTACATTTACGACATGACTTTGCGATTTCATTCATATACATAATAATATACACACATGATTTATGATTTCGAAAAACATAAATAAGTTGACATATTTCGAGGTATGAAACTAAAATGAATGTGACATGAAAGTGCATTTCCAATGTCTTGTACTTTGGTTTACTAATAAAAAGAATTGATGGATTACAATTAGCAATTTGGAATTAATTTTTATAATTGAGAGGTCGACGAATTAATATGTATATTTAGTCTAGGAAAAATATCAAGTGGTAAGATAAGTTGAGATGTGACAAATTAGGGTGACTAAACTTAAGAAATAAGTGACTCATGGTAATAGACTTGAGTGACAAATGGCCTAGGATCTTGGTGACATTTGGCAGCATAAGGTGAGGACAAGTAGTTTGCATGCAAACATGACAAGTGTCATTGTAATACATAGACACCTTGCACCTAATAATTTAAACTAATGCAAAATCATCTTCTTCATTGTTTCTATTGTGATTCATCGCTCTCCTCCTTTTCACCATCGAAATTCACTTCTCCCTCAAAGCTTTGAACTTCTGCCTAAATTCTATCCATTATCACCTCAAAACCTTGGTTAAGTTCTTCATAAAGATAGATAGATTTTGCTATCTTCTTCTTGTCACTGCCCTTGTGATGATCTTGCGTGTATGGAGAGCTAAGTTAACTTGATGAATTGAGGTGAAACTTGAGCTTAACAAGTAAGTAGAAATTTGATCTTTAAAGCATGTTTTAACATAATGATAATGACGATTAAATTGGGATGGACTGCATGATTGTTGATGATGAAATGAGTTCTGGAAAATGATGCTTGAATGATAGTTTCTGTTTTGGTTTTTGATGCATGAAAGACAATTGTTTATCAGGTGCCAAATGAATGATTTTGAGTTAGGATTACAGATGAAATTAATGAGGAATTGAAGTATAATTAAGGTATAATTAATGGACTATGATGAAGGTGTTTTGAATTTAGTAAAAAGGTGTTAAAATTTGGAAAAAATTGAAGGAATTTGATGGTGAACTTTTGGTTCACTCATCCCACGATCATGGGAGCTGTATAAACGATCATGGGAAATGCCTTAAAGTGAAGAAAATGTTATTTTGTGTGATTCTTGAACCAATTAAGGATAAGTTACTTTACTTTGGTGCATTTGAACTTCATTGAGGCTTAAAATGAACCTAGTTTGATGGTAAATTAGTTGGATAAGTGTTTGATAAGTTTAAGTTTTTAATTGATGTTATAACTTAAGGAATGGATTGTTTGATTTCAATGTATTGAAATATGGAAATTATGAGTTATTAAAGGAATTAAGATGTTCTTATGAATGCAAATATGATTCAATGGATATGAGGAATGTGTATTAGATACAAATGAATGAATATAGGAGAATATGAAGTAATTGTAAGTGAGAATTGGATAATTATATGAATGTATGTGATTGATGAATAAATCAAGCTTGCTTAAGGTATAAGCCTAAATTGCAAAATGGTAATATACAAGCTATAAAGTTTGAATGATCTGAAAGTGTATAAGTATAGTCAAGATTTGTGAATAAGGATACATACCCGGAAGGTCAATTGAACATGCATTAAAATATGTTATATATACATGTGAATGATTGAATAATCATATGATTGATAACGTGAAATATGTGTGTATTACTTGAAGATAGAAACACAAGTTAACCGACAACGTCCAGACATTGTCAGATCATGAAGGTAATAGCTTATCTAGAGCGTACTGTGAGTTAACCTAGATGTTTTCTCACTATGATTGAATTGTTTTCGATTAACCTTTAGATATTAAACTATTATTGATATGGTTGTGATAATTCTAGACATTGATGGTCCGAGGAGTTATATTCGGGATTGTATTAGAAGTACTCTCTAATTATATATGAATATGGAAAATGTGTAAACTCAATTATATGTGTTTTTATCTGATATGTGTGCTTGAATATAAAATGTGAGAACAATTGAATGTGAAATTCTGGAAGGAAAGTGAAATATGTGACCAATTGAATGTGAATTGCTGGACTAAGATTCAATGAATTTGATACAAGTGACAGAAGCTCACAGGAATGAAAAGTAATGAAATATGGCAAATAGAATGATACATCACATTGAAATGCATGATCAGATAAAGGAGTTGTAACCGGAGTGACCAATGAAAAAGAGCTTAAAGTTTAGAAATATGCATAAAGAGCCACAAGCTCAGTTATTAATGAGCTCGGTATCCACAATGGGTACAGGATAGTAAATAAAATGAGCCCAGTATCCACAATAGATACGGGACAGTAAATAAGCGCTTGGTCACAATAAAGAAAAAATGAATGAAGTCACATGTGCCTTGCATATACAACTTGATATGTATCATATGGATGATTGAAATGAATTATTGGATTTTTCTGAAATAGTGATGTGAAATATTATACACAAGTTGTACTTATTAAAGCATGATAAAATGTGACGTAATACTCAATGTTGAATGATATAATTTGTTTGTGGATTGGATTATGAATTGTCCTTGTGTTTGATATGAGTGAGCACATTGATGATGGTTCACTCATTGAGTTCGAAAACTTATCAAAATTACACCATTATCTTTCAGGTTCAGAAGAGATCTAGCTATTCTAGTTGAAGTAGCTACTGTATTTAGACACGGGTTAGTAGTCGGGATCAGTTATACTTGCAAATGTCTTCAGTTATTTTGTACCAAGAATTGTATTTCTCAACTATTGGACAATGTATATGTGAATTTTGAAATGTAATGAAATTTATGACTGGATATGTTTATAAAATAAATGGGGCCAAAATGAATATCAGTTTGCTTAAGACGTGTTTGATGTTTGAAAAATTTGTAACGAGTTATTTTGATCGTCTTAACGTGCCATCCTTGTAGAGTATGTTCTCAAATATTCGTCGTTACGTTCAAGCATATGCTCTATGAGAATGGTATATTACATTTTGGTATCAACTTAGCATCTTACATGGGTATATTTGTTAAGTTACATGCATTTTAAACATGTCATAGTATGTAGTGGAAACTAATCCCCAGTCTTCGTTGCATTTAAATAAGTCACATGTATGAACATTTTTTAAAAGTCTGAATAGTTAGAATCAAAGAGGAGAATGATGATCTGTTAGATTATGAGAACCTGAAAGTTTATTGATATCTTAAAATAAGAGATACTACATGGTTTGATATGTTAGACATAGACTCAGTGTATTTTTATTTGTGGTTATATCATCGAATACAAAATCAGTATCATGCTTTAATTGCATACCTTTAAATTGATGTGGATGTGAATACATTTTTCGTGGATTGACTGAGAAAAACAAAGATATGGATAGAAATGACAAGATTTAAGATGTACAAGCAAAGTTGGAAGAAACCAAAATTTACTATTACCTTGAGAGGTTGAATTTGGAACTAAAATGGTTGTATAATTACCTTGTTCAGAGTTTATGATTTGGTATAAGGTTATATTAGTGGGTTCGAGATTAGAATTTCATAATGGTTACGTATCTTATATTTTTGAATTGATTGAAAATGTACATATGTAAGATGAAATAAATGATAATTGGAAGATGAAATAAATGATAGCAATATATGTAGAAATCCTCAAGGTTAAGTTGATCAGTTATTATGAATGCACATCCAATAATGTGGTTACCTTGGTAAATCATGTTACAAAACACATATGTAATACATGTTTGGATAAGGTATAGGGAGTGATCTATAACATATTGAATGCTCTTAAGTCTTAGTCCCTATAGCTAAAATTCTGAGATGACTCATAGTAGCATAGTGGAAGCATGGATTTATGTAGATGTATTGAAATGGTAACTACTAAAGAGAAGTAACTTTTGTAAAGTCATTAAATACTCAAATGTTATCTAGAATCAATTGAAATCGAGATATCATTAGCTTATGATATAATTGGTGACTTTTTGAAAATAAATCTCTAGATAAGATGTAATGATCTTGAGGGTACATGCCAAAGCATAAGAGTAAATGAACATGCCTACTACGTCATTGAGCATTAATATATAGAATATTCTGATCATGTAAGATATGATAGTAATTGATTTGGTTGAAGTATTATGAATGGATGAAAAGCGATGATGAACATAGTTGACTGATAAGGATTTCGTGAACAGTATAGATGATTGAGGAGAGAAATCTTCTTTTGATGAAGACTTTCACCGAATTGTATCATGTAGACCAAAATTTTCATTTCTAGGAATGAATGAATATTGAATGAATTAGAGGTGAATATTGAAGTCGAGGATAGATATGAGACTCAGGCATGAGAAGTTAAATATACTATAGAGAGTGCATGTATTTTGATTGTTGTAAAGTATTCAAACTACGTTATTTGGGTTTTTGAATGTGAGATGACACTATTGTTATTGCTAGAGGAACTTAGGTCCACAATATATTTTATACCAATATGTTTAGGAGGGACAAGTTAGATTTGATGTATGTGTTACCAGCTTAGGAAGTTAATATTGTAAATAATTTGAATTATGTGGAGAAATCAGTAAAAAATGGTAGACATCAGGATAAGCCATTGAGGAATCTAAGGAATCGAATGATTGGAGAAAATCATTTGAGAGAAGAAGTTAATTGGGGGATTAAGAAAAACATGAGACAACATTACCCCATCTGTTGAATTAGATAGTTAAGAATTTTGAGGATGAAATATCTTAAAGGAGGGAGAGTTATAGTATCCCGTCTCTTAAATTATTGAAGGAGTGGCATCATATAGAATGAATTTGGTACATTTATGACATGATTTCATGATTGTATTCAAATGCATAATATTAGCATACTATTGAAGGTAAAACCTATCTACTTATTTTACGCTCAAAAACTGCAAGTGAACGGATTGTGACTTGTAGTTAAAAAAAATGGATATCGATTCCACAAAGATTGATGCCTAGACACCGCTTAATTTAGGCATAACTTTGTTTAAGAAAAGAAATTATTAAATGCAAATAATCAGAAAAATTAAATTAAAATTAAAAGACTAATGTAAACAATGGACAATACCACTATCGCAGAAAATCTGAATTCAGGAATCTAAATGTTAGAGATTACTTTTTTCTTATTTTGTATCCCTTCTATTTTATTGATTGAATTGTGTCTCACCTTAGATTTTCAAATGTACTAATTATCCTCTCTCAAGGTGTAACTATTTGTCCCTAATCGAATTAAAGAGAATTGATTGAATGATCTCTCAACCTATCCAATGACTCTATCGATTCAACTAGTTATTAAACTATCCTACAGGTGATCAATTGACTAACCCAGATCTCTCTTCTAACTATTCAATTAACATGATGATTGCTAGTCTATAGGTCGCCAACTCTCCTTGTACAATCCTACATGAATTTCATCTCACTCACTCTCTCGATTTTTTGCAAGATGACAATTAATAACAACAATCAATAAAGACAGTTGTATTCAATCCAATAAAATAGGAGTTTTGACAAAATAATTCAAAAGCAATCCCTAAAATGAAATCAGCCTAACATGGTCTCCATAATATCATAAACAATTAAATAAACCATTTTGACAAAGACTAGAAGAGATTAAAATGACAAAAAATTGAATAGAAAGGCTCCTTCTCTTATTTGCCAAAATCTGGAATTTTGGTGTTGTTGTGCTATTTTTCCCAATCTTGATGATGATCCTTGTCTTCAATCCTTCCTAAATGTTCCAAACATGTGTTCTTCACACAAGGATGGTGTTTCTATAGGTGGGTGTAGTCTTCCTTAAAGATGGAGGCTCAATTATGTTTTTATAGTCCAAAAATCCTATGTTTAATGAAGCCACTCAGATTGCCTCGGATTATAATTCTCACGTCCGTGGCACGAGCGTGGGAATTACACACAAATGCACTTATTATTTCTTTTATGATTCCCACGTCCGTGGGAATTTGCTTGATTCCCTCGAACTTGAGAATTTGACACAGATGCACTCTCTTTGTCTTCTCTTCTTTGATCTTTTGTTCAACCTCCAAGTTGCTCCCTCTTCTTTCCTATACAAAAATAGTCAAATTTTACCCTCAGTTAGCATCAAACACAAAAGAACAACATTGGAAATCAAACTTAATGAAAACATACAAAATGAATCCTAAAATAGAACAATAAACAACAATTATGTAAGACAACACATGTCAATTACTTATAAAAATATATCCTAATGCACACCTATCACATACACACATGAATTGTGAGTTAGAAAAATTACAATTATACACTTAATTGACATATTTTTGGGGTATGAAACTAAATGAATGTGACATGAATGTGCATTTCCAGTGTCTACTTCGGTTTACCAATGACAAAAATTGATGGATTATAATTAGTAACTTAAAATTAATTGTTACAATTGAGAGATTGATGAATTAATATATACACCTAGTCTAGAAAAAATCCCAAGTGGCAAGACAAATTGACATATGAAAAATTAGGATGATTAAGCCTATGAAATAAGTGAAAAATGGCATAGATAAATGAGTAACAAATGACATAGCAAATTAATTGACATATGACATCAATAATTGAGTGACAAAAGGAAGTAAATATAAGTGACAAATAACAGCCTCATAGTAGGACATGTGTGCTAGCTAGGGAGAGGACATGTGTTTTGATAAACATATGACAAGTAACTTAAAACAAGAACACTCACCTTTGACTTGAAGCATTGCGTGTCAGCTTCTTATTATGGTTTCTACTAAAGACTCTTCTTCTCCTCCTTCTCACCGCCAAAATTCACTTCTCCTTCATAGCCTTGAACTTCTGCCTAAATTTTGTCCATTATCACCTCAAAACCTTGGTTAAGTTCTTTATAAAGATAGATAGATTTTGCTGTCCTCTTCTTGTCACTGCCCTTGTGATGATCTTGCATGTATAGAAATCTAAGTTAACTCAATGAATTGAGGTGGAACTTGAGCTTAACAAGTAAGTAGAAATCTAATCTTTATGGTATGTTTTAACAGAATGATAATTATGATTAAACTAGGATGGATTGCAAGAGTGTTGACGATGAAATGAGTTCTGGAAAATGATGCTTGACTGATAGTTTCTATTTTGGTTTTTGATGCATGAAAGACAATAGTTTATGAGCTACTAAATGAATAATTTTGAGTTAAGATTGGAGATGAAATTTATAAAGAATTGAAGTATAATTAAGGTATAATTGAGGTATAATTGATGGACTATAATGAAGGTGTTTTGAATTTGGTAAAAAGGTGTTTAAATCTGGAAAAAATTGAAGGAATTTGATGGTGAACTTTCAATTCACTCATCCCACGATCGTAGGAGCTGTATACACAAACACGGGAAATGCTTTGAAGTGAAGAAAATGATATTTTGTGTGATTCTTGAACCAATTAAGGATAAGTTACTTTACTTTGGTGCATTTGGACTTAATTAAGGCTTGAAATGAGCCTAGTTTGATGGTGAATTAGTTGGTTAAGTGTTTGATAAGTTTAAGTTGTTAATTGATGTTATAACTTAAGAAATGTATTGTTTGATATCAATATATTGAAATATGGAAACTATGAGTTATTAAAGGAATTAATATGTTCTTATGAATGAAATATGATTCAAAGGATATGAGTAATGTGTATTAGATACAAATGAATGAATATGGGAGAACATGAAGTAATTATGAGTGAGAATTGGATAATTATATGAATGTGTTTGATTGATGAATAAACCAAGCTTGTTTAAGGTATAAGCCTAAATTGCAAAATGGTAATATACAAGCTATAAAGTTTGAATGATCTGAAAGTGTATAAGTACAGTCAAGATTTGTGAATAAGTATACATACCCGAAAGGTCAATTAAGCATTCATTGAAACATATTATATATACATGTGAATTATTAAATAATCATATGGCTGACAACATGAAATATGTGTGTATTGCTTGAAGATAGAAACACAAGTTGACCGTTAACGTCCAGACAATGTCGGATCATGAAGGTAGTAGCTTATCTGGAGTGTACTGTGAGTTAACTTAGATGTTTTCTCACTATGACTCACCGATAGAATACTCCAAACATTGATGGTCCGAGGAGTTCAATATTTGGGATTGTATTGGAAGTGCTCTCTAATTGTATGTGAATATGGAAAATGTGTAAACTCAATTATATGTATTTCTATCTGATATGTATACTGAATATAAAATGTGAGAACAATTGAATGTGAAATTTTGGAAGGAATATGAAATATGTGAGCAATTGAATGTGAATTGCCAGACTTAGATTTGATGAATCTGATACATGTGATAGAAGCTCATAGGAATGAAAGGTAATGAAACATGGCATATGGAATGATGCATCACATTGAAATGCATGATCAGATAAAGGAGTTGTAACTAGAGAGACCAATGAAAAAGAGTTTAAGGCTCATAAATGTGCATAAAAAGCCACAAGCTTTGTTATTAATGAGCCTTGTATCTACAATAAGTACGGGACAGTAAATTAAATGAGTCTGGTGTTCACAATAGATACAGGACAGTAAATAGACACTCGATCATAACAAAGAAAAAATGAATGGAGTCACAAGTGCATTTGCATATACAACTTGATATGTATCATATGGATGATTGAAATGAATTATTGGATTGTTCTGAAATAGTGATGAGAAATATTGTACATAAGTTGTCTTGTTGAAGCATGATAAAATGTGATGTAATACTCAATGTTGAATGATATAATTTATTTATGGATTGATTTATAAATTGTCCTCGTGTTTGATATAAGTAGGCACATTGATGATAATTCACTCGTTAAGTTTGCAAACTTATCAAAATTGCAATGTTATCTTTTAGGTTTAGAAGAGATCTAGCTAGTCTAGTTGAAGTAGCTACTGCATTTATACATAGGCTAGTGGTCGGGATCAATTATACCTACAAATGTCTTCAGCTATTTTGTACCAAGAATTGTATTTCTCAATTGTGGTACAATGTATGTGTGAATTCTGAAATGTAATGACATTTATGACTGGATATGTTTGAAAAAAAGGGCCAAAATGAATATTGGTTTGCTTAAGATGTGTTTGATGTCTGAAAAATTTGTAACGAGTTGTTTTGATCGTCTTAACATGCCATCTTTGTAGAGTATGTTCTCAAATATTCGTCGACACGTTCGGGCATACGACCTATAAGAGTGGTATGTTACAACGATTCCTTTAATAAGTTGGTTTGATTGTTCTAATGTACCATTTCATAAAGTATGTTCTCGAATATCCTTCGGTATGTTTGGGTTTATGCTCTATGGGAGTGGTATGTTACAATAGGTCTCTAATTTGCTGAAGTAAGGTGTGTAGACAGTTTTAAGTATAAGTTCAAGATCTAAAAATAGTGGGAGAATTCTTCCCTTTTGTTTTGGCCGGTGCAAATATGGTTTTTGGTATTCAATGGTTAGTTTGATTGAATATGGTGTAAGCAAATTGGCAATAGATGTTCATAATTTTTTGGGTTAATGGGAAGAGATATAAGTTATAAGGAGTGCCACGTGGATCACCTTTTGAAGCAAAATTCAAGGTGATGACAAAACATAAGTGTAGCACCCCCTTACCGTAGGGTACGCACCGGGATGCCTGCAGGTCATTCCGGTACATATCCTATGATAAAGGTGAGCTACGTGCGATTACTACGTTCACTCTATATGGCATCACATTAATTTTACCAGTAAAGCATTAATAGAAAAGCATAATATTTTTTTTAATCAATTTCTTCCTCATTTCATTCCATCAAAATCAAAGGTTTGTACATCTATCACACTGTACTGTCTGTACATAAATCTAAAAAGCCTAGTACAAAATGCTATATGAACGAGGAAGAACATCAGATCTATCTAGGCCATCCCAAAAGTCCCAGCTGATCGATCTGTGAGCCATGACTTCTCTCGCCAAAACAATCTACACGGCTGGAAAAGTCCCTCTAAAGTTAGGAGTCTACTCTCGGTCCTAAAAAGACAACGTTGCAATTTTGGTGAGTTTTGCAAACTCAGTGAGTTAACCATCATCGATGGTTCACTCAATTCATACAACACATAGCACAGCCATCAATCAAAATGTCACACAATTCTCACATAAGCAAAACTTTTGTTTTCACATAAGTATAAGGCATTATGCCTTTCACTCAATCAAGCATACATAATCAAGTGCATATGAAATACTCATGTGACACTTTTCTAATTATTACGGTGTTGTGACCGAGCGCCTGAACTATCCCTTATAGGGCTCATTAAACATTGAGCCTGAGGCTCTAAATCACTGTTGAGCTCGAGGCTCAAATACACTCGTTGAGCTTTAAGCTCTAATCGGTGGC
>JANZXP010000004.1:20817091-20831713 GCA_027576715.1 Erythroxylum flavicans | reverse complement strand
CAATTCTAACTAACTCCATAAGCTTTTCTAACTTACTCTAAATTTCTCCTTTTTAATCCATCAATCCTAAAAAAAAAGTTTCTACCCCCAAAGAGATTATAATTAATACCTAATCGCAACAAAAAAAATCAAATTAATCCCTAACATAAACTAATCACATGCTTATTAGTAAGAAGAGAATCGGGGTCCAACACAGTCACATGGAAATAAAAATGAAAGTGGAGTCTCATGTGCATTGCATATAAATCTCCACATGTATCATGTTAATAGTTGTGAAAAGTTATTGAATTGTGTTGGTACAATGATATGCAATGTTTGTATACATGTTGATAAGATGAATGATTAGATTATTCTGAAATGATTATATGAAACGTTTGTATTCACAATGTGCTTATCGAAATATGTATATATCGAGAGTTGATAGACACAATTGGAAGATATGGTAAATGAGAATTAATTTTAAATAATATGATATACATGTGAATTTGGTTATTGCTTGTAATATTTATGTCCTGACATGGGTGATCACATCGATGATGGTTCACTCACTGAGTTCACAAAATTCAACCTAAAATTGCAATATTTTTTCAAGCTCAGAGGAGTTACTAGTTAGACCAACTGGAGTTTAACTACTACATTCGGATAAGAGTTAGAGGTCAGGATCACTTGTACCTGCATATGTCTATAGTCTTTCTTTTGTATTTTAAAATTGTATTCTACAAATATTGTACAATGTTTATGCGAATTGAAAAGTGTAATGACTGTATGACTGGAAATATTTGTATTGGGCCTAGTTGATTATTGGAATATATAATGATATGTTAATTGTTGTAACACTTGCAACTGAAAGTGTTTTTGAATAAAATGGGCCAAGAATGATTCTTTGTTTTCTAAAAATGCGTGTTGCGTGAAAGTTTTTGCAATGAATTTGATTGACTATCCTAGCATGCCACCTTCGTAAAGTATATTCTCGAATGTCGACGATAAGTTCAGGAATATGCCCTATAAGATTGGGGTGCTACAGTTTTTTACCACGATCATATCACGATACAATCCCGAAACACTCTCTCATATCTTGGATCACTATCCAAACCCATTTTACTCATTATTCGCATCTCCAATGCGTGTGACCCATTAAGAATTACATAGTCTAATGTACCAATGTCATGCTTGACGTTAAAAGGAGTTCCTAGCTAGTTAAGAGTATCCTTTTGTCAAATTTCCTAGCGAGTTAAGAGTATCCTTTTGTCAAATTATGTAATTACTTTTCAGCATACAATTTGAATTAAAAGAATATACTTTTATCCTTAAAGAAAGGAAGACGTTAGGTTTACTGGTTGGTATTTGTGAATGAAAGGATGAAATTAGTGAATTCATACTCAAAAGAGGCGGTGATTTGTAAATTGAAATTACATACTATTGAAAAAGTTACTTAAATATTTTTAACAAAATTGTTACAAAAAAATTTAAGACTTTATTAATTTAGAATTTAAATAAATAATTCTTATAAAGTAAGAATCAATTTTCAAAGTTATTAAAATTTAAGTTAGATAAATATTAGAATGCAAAACACCACGTTTTTGGCATCAAATGTCAAACAGACGGTGGAAAGAAGTTGGAGTTTGAAAATTTTGAAAAAGACAAACAAAAGAGGCAAGAGTCGGGTAAGTAACAAAACAATGAAGCATACAATGAAGTTGGATTTCCAAGATTCAACGGTCTCTACTTTACTGTGTAGCATTTATTTATTTTTTTAATTACGTTAAGTATTTCAGCTTAATCGGACTAATCCTAAGTCTTTAAGACCCCACCCCAAGAATTCTAGAAGATATAAATCTGAAACTCCAAGATCCCGCAGGTTCCTACGTAGTCTGTACATTTCTGAACACAAGGAGTCGTCACATACTTGATTGGTCGACTGTTGATTGATCGCTGGCTCCCTACTCAGCATTAGGTTCCCAACAGCCTTCGGATTCCCTAATAGCTTCAACTCTCACACTACCGCTGGAAGCGAGACGTCCATAATTGATCCGATCAAGGAGCTGTACCCAGGGGACTAGAGGATCATCAATAGGATAAATTTCTCATTTCTCCTCCTTTAAAGTGACTCGAACTCAAGGCCTCCTATAAAAAAAGTTTTAAGTGAGAAGTTGAAACCGTTAGGCCACTCGTAACCCTTGTGACTTTAGATCCTCTCTTTCTTTATTACCTTTCTCTGTCCTTAACGTACACGCTCACATATGCACTCACTGTTACCGCTTTAATTCAAACTTCCCCCTTTATTCTTTTCTCTATGTAATTTTTGGCGTTGCGAATTTGTAGTCTAACTACCCAGGTTTAGGGCCTGAGAAAGATAATGCCATTTTACATTTACCAAAATCCATTTCTTTCTCTTGGCTATACTGAAACAAAACAAACATGCACCGAAGGGTCTCTTAGGGCATCATCACCACCACCATCGTCATCACCCTCTGTTTCACATTTTTGCTAACGAAGAAGAGACGCTAAGTACTCGCTGCAGTCAGTTGTCCTCAGGGTGAGTTTGATTGCTTTTTATTATTTCTTTTTCGTAAAGACGAGAGCTTTGGTGCTGCTTGTCTTTGTAAGTTTGTGAAACAGGAAAAAAAAAAAAGGGAGTATCTTGTTAGTTCTTCTTCTGATCTTTGCTCTTATTCTTTCATGGGCATTCCAAGTACTTTAAATCATTTCCTTTTTTAGAGAACACTTTTAAAAGGAAACAACCCGGGAATTAATACCTTTTGTAACCGATCTACCTCAATATAAAATATTCTTGAAGCTTCGGCTGAGTTCTCTTGGATTTTGAATTTTTTTCTTGACAACCAAACTAACTAATGCCCCTATTCATCTGATCTACTTGTTTATAGTTTTTAAGCGTTTAGTCCATATTATTCAGGAGTTAAAAGGATCATTAACTCGTAAAACACCGAAACTTCTCTCTTCCGGTTAGACAACTGCACGCTGCTATGGCGCGTGTAATGCTTAGCAGCAATGTGACTGTCCACTCTTCGCAATTGTTGTCATCCGCTTGTTTTAAACTGGCTTGTCAGTTACAGCTTTAACTCAGATGGATAGAATCAGAAAGGTAAATGAGAAACAAAAGCTAAAAGAACAGTGAAATGAAAAGCGAAATGGGAACTTTTGTTTTTACACAGTCCAACCAAGCAAATTAGGCTCGCCCCATTAGAAATTGTCGCAGTTTATTCACAAGTTAATCAAAAACATTGTTTATTGATCTAAATATGCAACTAGGCGTACTGTGCTTCTACAATAAATTTTAATTATAAAGAAAAATACTTTTTGGGTCTTGATATGAAAAGATATGTGTCGCATTGTTGTAGTAGCTGTCTTAAAGCTACATGTCTCGGTTTTAAAGATCACAATCAATGCAAATGATTCAAAGTTTTACGGCTTGAAATATAATCATATATAATTTTGTTACTCTTACCAACTTATTATTATTTTTAATCACTTTAGGTATATGCATTATGTACTTTCATTTTTTATCTGTTCCATCCTCATACGTAATATTTTTCCATCAATGCCTGGGTATTACTACTAAAACTGCTATTCCTATGGCCATTAGATGTTAAGGCACCAACTCATATACTTCACCTGTAACCATATTAAATTTGACACATTACCTGCTCCCATAATGGGCTATCAATGATGTGCTTCACATGACCTTAATGTAGGCCTGATGGGCGCATTCTATATTGAATACTTTACCATCCAACTTACCAAACCAGTTTTTCAATCGAATTGCGTGTGAGTCTTGATGGATTACATTGAACCGATTTATCTTGTTCTTGATTAGAGGTTTTAAGTCTATCTTCTTTTGAATCTCCAATTGTCATCAAAGCTGTAAAATGAAATTTTATATGCTGTTTTTAAGTGGATCTGAACTTTTTCTAGAGATATTGACTTCTGGCAGTTGTTTGGATATCAGAAAATCTAATGGTGTGCTTGTAGGTATGTCATGTTCAGTCCATAAATGGTGTGGGGTATATCTACCTGTTAACTTTATTCTACTGTTAATTTGGTACTTCTATTGAATGCTCACACATGCAACGTTAAAGAGATATTTTCAGACACATATATTTATATGTAGAGAATTATAGTTTATGTCTGGTTTTGATGATTATGGACCTTTTTTCTTCGACTAATACTGCATTTGTGGAATGCTCTTGCAGTCAACTTCTTTTGTCCTTTATTGTGAACACAAGAGCATACCAGTGTTGGATTGAGCACGATATCAAACCACTGTAGAAGCATCGTATTATATTTTTTTAGTGAATTCAAGATCATACCACTGTATGAGCTCTTTGCTTAATGGGTTTGTCATATTTCCTTATTAATAGATTATGAATCAAGTCCAAGCAATTTCATTGCATCAAAGCGTATGGAGTTTAGATGATATTTTATCACTGAAATTGATTTGAAAAGAGTATTTTGTTATAGCAACTTTATGGAACGATAATGATGCTTAATGTTTTGTTGTATTTCCTTTTTAATAGATTATAAATCAAGGCCCATGCATTCATTGCATCAGATGGTGTAGGTTTAGATGTCATTTTATCATTGAATTGAATAGAAAAGAGTAACGTTTTCGGGACAATAATGGTAGGAGTGTGGAGCAGATTATGTTGATTGTGGTTTTCCTTACCTATGCTTTTCTGTAATTTCTGTTTCTTACGTGGGTTGAATACTAGAATCTCTTGATTTTTATATCTTTAACAACTAATTTCCGCAGGCTTCTAATTTCTAGCCCTGGTGCTCTCTGACTAGTATTTGTTGAGCTGATCAAATGCCAAGATCAAGGTCAGAGAACCATCTTACCTATGCTTCTGCAGGCTACTAAATTCATATTGCTAATGCTTTAACATGCTTTTGATTGCTTCATATCTAGAGCTGCATCCTGTGCATCTCACCTATATTTATGCAGGCTACTAAATTCATATCGCTAATGCTTTTGATTACTTCACTTCTAGAGCTGCATCCTATGCGTCTCACCATGCAAGGCAACTAAATGTGCTGTAGCAATTATGTTGACTTCCTTCTATAGCTCTTTTCTTCCTTTGTTTATATTATTTTAACTTTTGATTTTGTATTGATAATTTATCAGATTTTCATAGCAAAATTTCATTGCTTTCTATTATTGGGCTTGGGCATAGGAGAGTACAAAAATTCCTTGAATTTAATGCACTGTTCTTACTCCAAATTTTTGTTTTTGCTTCGTCAGTCCTTGCATTGCCTACTCCTATTCATTTTATCCATATGTTTCTGGTTCTATAACTTGTTGTTTAAGCCTTATTATGGTGTTTGTTAACAACATTGGATCTCAGAAACAATTGGAATTTTCTAGGAAACCCAAACTTGTTCGACCGTATGATCAAGGCTTTGTGAATTCACACTCTCTTTTGTTTTTCCATTGCTTTCCTTGCGTCAATGCGTTCTTTGAATTTGAACTCTTCATTCTTTACTTGATTGAATCTCTTTATTCCATATTCAATTTGTAATTCCAAACAAAAAGGGATGACTCTTAACTATTCTTATTGGAATTTCTATAAAAATTCTCATTAGTAATTTTTCATTATTAGTAGGGAAGATAAGATATCTCTTTTATTTCCTATATAATGATTTAATACATAATATGTTATATGCATGTTTTTCCTTGATGTAGACCACTATTTGTATCTTAGATTTGTTATTCTCATACTTGAATCATTTTATGAAACATCCATAATGGAAAATTGACTTCTGTCTATTGTACATGTTTAGTAGTTAAATTTTCAATTTAAGTGTAATTTTTTATGAAATATTCCATAATTTTAGTTTCATCCCCCTCCAAAGCAAACCTCCTTCTTTATGATTCCTTAAATCTTTTTTACTATTTTCCCATAGAGTGCACAAATATATTTTTTGACTGCTGATGTGTATATTAAGTTTAGTAACTAAATGCTCAAAGCTCAGTTTATGCAACATCTCTATAGGGTAAAGAAGATTAAGAAAATGATTAAAAAGAACTTCTGTTATTAACTTAGCTAACAACAAATAATTCAACAATGAATAATAATGAGAATCAAAGGGCTTCTTTTTTCTTTTTTTTTTTTCAAGAAAAAGACATGCAATTGATGGCAAGGGAAATAATGTGAAACACCCTTTTATGACTATTAATTCTTTAGATGTTAGAAGTCTTTTTTCCAGTTCTTATAAATTGAACAAGTTAATGTTATTTCTGATGATTGTTTTGGTATTATTTTATTGTTGGAGTTAAAGAAATTCCTTTTATTCAATTTAATCAACAAGGGGTTTATATATATTCTCCAAATTGTTAACCTTTGCTCTATATCTTTTGCATCCAAATAATACCCGTAATTCTGGAAGTTGGTATGAACTGTAAACAACATTACTCTTTGAGGTAATATAGCTATTTTTGGAATAATCACAGCAGCTCCTTTATGTAAGTCTATTTATTGATCATTCAAAACTGGAACCCAAATATACTAATTATTCTTTGGATGAAATACTTGATGGGAAATATGATTTTTCTTATAATCACAGTTACGCAGATGCTTTTTATGAGGAACACAAAAATTAGCAACGTTAACTCATTTTTTAAAGAGGAGAGGGCTTGATGGAAATATAAATGACGTAGGTATGATAAGTCTCTTGTAAGAGAGGGTATAAAACATCTAGGGGGCGGCATATTTTTCTTATTTCTTAGTGTATATATTTTTTGCCTTAATTCTTTTGAAAATTTTCAATTTAATTAATAAATTAATTATATAGGTTCTTTTGTTATTAGCAAAATTCTAATGATTATAGAACTCATATGAGGAGTTTTTTTTTTAAATGTTTTGAATAGGATCGATTTTTTTATCGTTTTCAAATTAGATGATGTGTAAAAGTACATTTTATTGCTTGGATATGTCATCTCCTTTCTTTCAACATTTTCAAATTCGTAATCGCACTTTGTCACTGTTGTTTGATGATCCACTAGGTATCAGTGTTAGTGTCTGGTAGTAAATCATTAATTATGGTTGTTAATAATTGAATGATGATTGTTTTTCCTTTTACAACTTTGATGATGATTAGGGGTTCAGAAGTGCCTCAACGGCAGTCTCTTCGAGGCCCACATCCACTTAGGACATCTAGCTCAGATTCAGACCCATCTAATCATCGACCAATTACTGATAGGAGCCCCAAGCTAGGAGATCGCCGGTCCCCAAGAGGTCCCCAGCCAGATGCACTGAATCAAAAGAAACTTGGTTCTCGCATTGCAGATTTAGAGTCTCAACTTGAACAAGCTCAAGAAGAGCTAAAGATTTTGAAGGATCAATTGGCTTCTGCGGAAGCCGCAAAGAAAGAAGCTCAACAAGAATTGGAAAAGAAAACAAAAAGACTTGCTGTTCCAGAGCCTAGGAAAGTCCAAGAGAAGCACTCTCCAACCGAACCTCACCATTCCCAAGAAGTAAACAGCAAATCTGCTGGCTGCCAGCAGGAAACTGATGTCTTTGAAGTTCCAGTAGAAAAAAGAACTCTTGATCCAGATATTGAACCTGATCACCTGATTGATCATGTGAAAGTTGGAAGCAACTCAATTGATATTTCAACTGCGCAGCCGGTAGTTTCCAAGTCGGAATTGCCATCTCTAGACTTCACTTTGAAGGATGGTGAAATCAATAAGCTAAAGGCCAAGTTAGAAGATAAAGAGAAGGAACTTGAGCTCTTTGGCAAGGAAAATGAAAACTTGAAGAACCAACTGAATGAAGCAACTTCGAACATCTCAACTGCTAAAGCCAAGGAGGAGGAAATATCCTCCAGAATGAGCCAACTAAGTTTAGAGCTGGAAGAGAGTAAAGAAAGTGTAGCTCAGTTAAAGGAGAAGCTGGAAGCTGTCGAAGGAGCCAAGGAAGTGTTCGAAGCAGAGATGAAGAAGATGAGGGTGCAGACAGAGCAGTGGAGAAAAGCTGCAGATGCTGCAGCAGCGGTTCTTGCTGGCAGTGCTGAGATGAATGGGAGGATTTCTGAGAGGTGTGTTTCAATGGATATGCACATTGGTGGCATATTCCAACCGTCAACTGGTGGTTACACTGGTTTTGTAGGATCACCTGGGATGGCTGATGACATGGATGATGGATTTGGAAGCGGAAAGCAGAGGGGCTCCGGTATTAAAAGGTTTGGTGACCTATGGAAAAAAAAGAGCCAGAAATAATAGTGTTAACCACGTTGAAATCCACTGATTACTTTTAATGTTAGGCCAATGGTTTCTTACCATTTCGCACTTTCTTATCATGTAGCGTTAAGCTATCTTAAGCTTTGTAAGGATGAACGTTTTAAGTGCATTGCTACTAAGTTGTGGCCAGGGATTGGGAAACACTTTGATCGGTAAAACGAACGCTCCTTCATGGCCATGCCCACGTACAATTATGTATTGGATCTGACTTTTCTTATTCTGCCGTTGCAAATGCGGTGCATTGGTCAATTACACTAATGATATTGATAACCGTGCATCATGCAGCAATTTAGTTTTGTATGGTAGTACATATTACAGCATTGATCGAAACTAATTGAGAACATTGAAATAAATTAGGCGATCAGATATTATCCTTATACTAAGATATTATATGAAAAAGGCTGAGGGAAGGCCATGAGCTCATTTCAGCTGAAAAAGTTACATCATCGAAATTTGAACTACGAAAGTGGTGCTGAAGTTAGTGCATTAGAAGAAGACGAAGATTTTGGTTGAATGAGGGAGATTTATATACTTGGAGTTAAGTAAGTCAATATTTTTGTTTGAAATTGATTGATTTTTTATTGCAATGGTGGATCATATAAATCGAGGTGTACATATACATGCATATAATTATTTAGGTGAACAGATTTATTCATATAGTTGTTCAGTTGTATTAAAACAGGAACCATGAATGAGCCATATTTATATCCCAAGGAGATGTCTAATTTAGGTAGTTATAATTAATAGGAAATATGCAGTATTGTGAGATGTTAATACAAAATTTTATAACATTTAATCCACATTATTCTAACATCCTCTTTCAAATTCAAGGTAGTGAGAAGGAGACAAATTTGAGTTTAGAAATATGATGTAAGTGAAATGAGTTTTGCTTTACATGATACGGAATGAAGTAGCAATCAATTTCAACAGTATAAAAAATTTCTTCATAATAAAAATTAAAGCGGAGAAATAGTCCTATATCAATGAAGAGCTACTGAAGGTCATGGCATTATGTTTTACATCATTCAAGGGCTACTGAAGGTCATGGCATTATGTTTTACTTTAATATTAGCGTGAGAGCCTATGTGCTATATTAGGCAACAAGTGTCACCAAGAAAGAAGTAGTAACTAGTGATAAAACATTGATCAGTAAGGTATACAGCCTTATATATACTAGGACTATGGCATAAACTGTTGGACCAAATATAACATGGATGAAGTCAGGATATGTAATAGTGAGGCAGATAAGGCTACAATGGTAGCGAGTAGGAATCATCTTGAGGAATACTATCAATAGCCATGAGATGAGTATTGGGTTCAATAACATTCTTACTATTGTAAGCCAACACAAGTAATAAGGTTAAAGGCATACTTGACTTATGAAATAGGATCGGTAGGGCCCATAACGAGATACCTTAATAATCAAGAAATAGATGAGATCCCTCTGGTCCTTCATCTCCAAATAAGTGTTGAAGGATTCTTTAAGAGAAATAATCTTAGATATATCATTATTTGTAATAAGTATATCATCAGTATAAAACAAAAGGAAATGATAAATTATTAGTTTTTATTTTACTAAGTGGGCTTTACAAATCTCCTACTCTTAAAAGAATTTCATCCCCGAAATTAAAATATACACCTAAGGATCGAAACAAATGAGGATATTAATGTCAATCTTCATCCTCTTCTTCTTAAGTCGCCTCTCTTAGATAACGATGATGACTCCACAAAACTCACACCATTGCAATCTCCCTTCTCCTTAATTTCTTAATTTGTCTATCCAATATCTCCACTGCCTCTTCTTTATAGGTCATGTCATTTGTAACTTCGATCTCACGCTTCGATATAACATGACTAGGATCTAATCGGTACTGTCTTAATATCAACACATGGAACATATCATGAATTTGGAATAACTCTGGTGGTGATGCTAATTTGTAAGGAATTAGATGTTTCCCTGTACAAAAATTGACTTAAATCCTAAGAGCATGCACGATCTCAACTGACGAGAGGCATAAGTTATCACCTTTTATGTTGCATCTATACATACCCAAACTTATCCTCGAAGCATCAATATCTACCTCAAAACCTCTACCACTCAATAATAGCATCAAAATTGGGGAAGTCAATCTCCGCTTAAGTTCCTCAAAACTCTCCTGACACCGATTGGTCCACTCAAACTAAACTTCTTTCTTCAATATTTTGGTTAACGGGCTTGTTATTATCGAAAATCCTTCTACAAATCTTTGATAATATCCAGCAAGTCCTAGAAAAACTCTTTACATAGAATATATTTCTAGGTAGCTCCTACTTCATAATTACCTTGTCCTAAAAGGATCAGGCATCACTCCCTCTTGGGACACCACATGTCTAAGAAGCTCCATCCAAAACTCACACTTATTCGACTTTGCATACAATTGTCTCTTAGTTAGAATCTATAACATAATCATAAAAATGTTGCTCAGGCTCCTCTGTACTCTTCGAATACACCAATATATCATCAATAAATACTATTAAAAATTGATCCAGATATTCCTGAAAAGTCCTATTCATTAATGCCATGAATGTGCATCAGTCAACCTGAAAGGCTTCACTAGGAACTTATAATGGCCATATCAAGTACGAAAAGCTATTTTGAGAATACTTGACTTAGCTATCCTCAACTACTAGTATCCTGATCTCAAGTTAATCTTGAAAAAGATGACAACTCCCCTAAGTTGATCTAAGATCATCTATCCTCAGTTACGTGTACATATTTTTTTTGTCACCCTGTTTAGCTGCCGGTAATCTATTCATAGCCTTATACTACCATCCCTTTTCTTCACAAACAAAACTGGAGCTCTTCAGGGTGATGTGCTTAGTCTAATAAGGCCCTTTTCCAATAACTCCTCTAACTACCTTTTTAACTCATGTAACCCTACAGTAGCCATCTTGTAAGGTGCAATGGACATTGGTACAATTTAAAGTATAGTCTCAATGATAAAATCTATCTCTCGTTGAGGCGATGAACCTAGTAAATTATCTAAGAATACTCCTGGGAATTCCCTCACCACGGGAATATCCTCTAATCCAGGATTTACCTCCCTCATATCTATACTATGAGCTACATATACCTCACACCTGTCCAATATCAACTGTCTACCAGTCAAAGCTGAGATCACATATTCTAGGACCACTTTATAATCCCCCACAAATATCACTTTCGAGTTACCTAAAGACTCTATCATAACCTCTTTAGCATAACAATCCATTAAAGCTTGATATTGTGTCAACCAATCCATTCCAAGAACTACATTAAACTCCCTTAAATCTATTGTTATCAAGTCAGCTAGTAGCTCCACTCCACCACTCCTCACTAGCATTCCTGTCCTTACATTATTTACTATCACACAATCTCCTACTAGTTTTTTTTCTTCAATACGTCCCTAGAAATGTAAACTCGCTCTGATATCACCTAATGTGACGCTCTAAAAATATTTAAAAAATTCTTAACCATAATTAACCAAATAGTTCCCAAAATATACCATTAATCATCCAATTGCTCATTAGTTCCAAAAGAGAGGATTGTTTGTTAGATACAAGAGTATTCTACATAACACAACTACTCGAGCTATCATAATCAAACATATACAGAGTCAAATATCTTTACACAATTAAATTGTGCCCCACCTAAACTCCACTTTGTTTGTAAAACCCTGAACGTTTCTTTTCACGTATCTATAAAATTTCATTTTATGTGAATGATTTTTTTGGACTAATGTAAATTTTACTTTTGCTAAAGGGTGAATTGGGGACCCAACCCTAAATGATTTGACAATACTTGAGATAAGTATTAAAGTCAAATGATAGTGGAAAAACATTGGAGTTGACTAGTATGGAAATGGACCAAAAATAAATTTGATCAGGTGGAATTATGATAGATCAAGATTGACCTTGTTTTAAATTATCGTAGAGTAAATTGGAAGCACTTTCGGGCTAAAACATAGAGACATAAACCATGTAAACCAAGTGTGAGAGAATCAACCATAGTTAAGGATACTTAAAGTAAATCGTTCCAACTTATATGTTGATATATTGAGGTGTAACATGTTATTAAGTGGACATGAAATTTCTATCGAAATTGGACAAATTTTTCTTAAGACATTTAATCATTTTGGACAAGAAATAATACATATACATATGAATGAACCTTAAGTGGCAGTTGTCACATACATGAAGAAGTCCTTATTATTTTGGATCATGAATGTATGAAAACCTTATGTTGTCACGTTTATGAAGGAGTAGATGTGAGGGACATTAAATTCATTACGTGAGAGACCAATTTATAGTATGGACATGTGACATTTTAGTAAAACAAAATCAAAACAAATTGTTATATTTAGGGGACAAGAATTGTCGTGGATGATACAACAAGTTAGTGGATTAATTAAACAAAGATGTTGAGAATTAAAATAGTGGACAGTTGTTGGAAGAAAACTTTGCAACGTGTGGATAACCCTCTTCAATGTGCAGCATGTACAAAGATGATGGGGGAGTTGCTCCACCTTCATTCCACCAAAGTTTCAACTCTCCTTTAAACCAGAATTGTTAAAGAATAATTGTAGCTACTCCCTTCAGTATAGGTCTTCCAAGCTATTGCATTTAGGAAATAAATTCAAGATGGTGTTTAAGCTAGAAACTGTGGCCATCTTCATCAACGCCAGCTGTGTGCAGAAAAAGAATAAACAACAACTAACATCTAATTTTAGGTATATTAAACCACCCTTGTCCTTCCTCTTTAGTTGGCCACGTGAATGCTTAAGCTAGAAACATGAATTTCTTTATGAATTAAGAAAAATGTTTGAGCATGATTTAAAGAAAGTGGTAAGTTTTCCTAACTATGTTTAGTGAAATTCTATATTAGGATTCTCGGTTTCCTTGAACAGTCATAGTGTTTTGGCCATAACTTATTCTATAGAACTCAAAATTGGGTGATTCCAACTGTAAATGAAACTAAGACATAGTATTAAAAACATTTAGAAGATACCTAGACCTAATTCTAGCTGAATGATATTGAAACTCGAGATTGATTATGGTAACCTGATACTCTCCCTATGTTGAAGTAACTTGAGATTTTGGTACATGTTTCATAATTTAGAATTTTAAATGGCATGATTTTTAATGATATGAAAACTAGAGACATAGGGGAACATATGTCTAGAAGACTTCAAAACCTAATTTGAACATTTGATATCTGAAAATTAAGGAAAAAATGGAGGCATAGTTAATTGAAGAAAAAAACAGCATGGTAAATGAAGAGGAAAACAACATGTATATCCATATCTTATGTATGTTATTCAATGGGTATTATTTGGAACCATTTAGATGCTATATATGTGGCTTAATGGCTGTTTAATAGCAGCATGTATGTTGTACATACTTTAATGGTTTAATGTAAGGAAAACAGTAGGTATATACTATATACGTTGTTTAAATAGAAAGAAGACAACATGTATAAATCATAGAAGTTTTAATAAACTGAAAAACAAAACTCTACTGTTTACATTTCTTATTGTGAATTGAAGTTTTTCCTTAATAAGGGCAATAGGCTTAGTTTCACGGGAACTTTCTAGCCAACTCAGATATCGACTGGAGAGCCACCGTGAATTATCGGGCAGGTTGCCTAGTCATTATAGGAAAGGGGCTTATCATTGTCAGTCTTGTACACTAGAGTTATCGACAATATCTCGATCTCTAAAAAAAATGATGGCAAGGAGTGAGCTGCCCACTTAGTAAGGATAACTGACCGTACCTTTAATATCAAATAACTCAAAAAAATAATCGTAAGAGTTAGTTAACCGATTAAGTTATACATTTAATTCGCATATACACAACAATGCTCAGTCTATCCCAAACGGTTAACAAAAGTCTAAAAAAATTTACCCAATTATGATTAACACAAATATTAATTATAACTATCATTTATGTTTTATTCCAATATTTATATAAATTGTCTAGGCCCAACTTAACCTACTAGACTTACATCCAATGGTTTGCCGACTCATCTCAACTCATCGTAAACTCTCACCAAGTGGAAATTTAATTAAATGTATAAATATCAGCACAGGATACCTCAATTTCTCAATCTCTCTTTGTAGCACCCCACTTCCGCAAGACCCGAACCCGACATCTTTGATGATATCCGAGCCCGTGCCCCGCAAGGATGGCGTGCTAATGCACTCAATCATTCAAAAGTAGGTATAAATTTTTTTAAAAAAACATAACGTGCGGAATACATACTCAAATTGAATCCACATTCATTTATCATCAGTTTCAAATAGCACAATTTTCAATCAACACAATACAATCGTCAGAAATTTCAATAA
>JANZXP010000004.1:20794996-20807951 GCA_027576715.1 Erythroxylum flavicans | reverse complement strand
CTTTGTCAAACCAAACAAGAAGAAAGATGAAAACTTACCTCTAACAAGTTGATTTCCTCTTCTTTTCTTCTTCCTTCTAAGTTTCCCACAATTTTCCTCCTTTCCTAGCTTCTCTCACGACTCTCTCTCTCCTTTCTTTCTCTTCTTTCATGTTTTCTCTTTTCTTTCATTAAATTTCTTTTTTCTTCTTCTTAAGCAAGACAACATTTTTCCTTTACCCATTTTACCCTCAATGAGTGTTAAAAGTCCAACTTACCCTTCCCTTAATGCTTGTTGACTTTCTTAACATAGAGACATGCCAAAATTGCCCTTATTCCTTCTTAAGATATTAATTTCACTAACTAGTGAAATAAAATCCTACCAACATTGAAATAAATAATTAAATTCCAATAAAAATTCTATTATGACCTCATAATTCATCCTAAGGCAAAAATTCAAATTTCATGCTTATTCTATAAACTATCATGCTTAATTCAACGAAAAATTTTCAGGAGCCAACACCAGTTATCTTTAGAGCTTCTCTTTATGCTCATGTGTGCTTTTCATTGCATCTTTAACTCAGAAAAACATGAGTACAAAAAAGTATCAAACAAAAAACATAAAGCATAATAATTATAAAAATATCCAAATTATTAGTCCTAATTTCAAAAATTCTAAATAAAATTAGAAAGTTCTTGAAACTTTTGGTTGAGTTTCTTCCTAATAAGCGCTTATTAAAAATTCTTTTAGTTGGACGTTTATGTTAAAACTTATCAATTTTTGAAGAAGTATGCTCAAAAATTCTAAATAAAATTAGAAAGTTCTCAAAACTTTCGGTTGAGTTTCTTCCTAATAAGTGCTTCTTAAAAATTCTTTTAGTTGGACTTTTATGTTAAAACTTATCAATTTTTGAAGAAGTGTGATTGCAACCTTCTTCACGGTGACGATGGAAAATGCCATTTAAAGGATCACCCTTATCATCTTGACCTTCTTCCGTACTCTTTTTTTTGTCTCATTTTCCTGTACAATTTGACTCCTTTTGTTATAGCTTTTGGCAAAATAATGGAACAACTAGTTAGTCCCAAGTTATTATTAAGCATAAACTATGTTTCATCATTTGCAAACAAGAGTTCTTTATCTCCAAAACTAAGTATAAGTTCACCTTCTCTAATATTTATTATTATATTTATTGTAGAAAAGAAAGGTCTACTAGGATCTAAAAACTTTTTCTCATCCTTTTTTATATCTAAAATATGAAATTATGTTTAAAAAATGAAGCTATTACATTTTAACGTCACATTTTTAATACCCCATGGAAATTTGACCAAGTTATTAGTAAGAAATACTACTTTACTACTCGTTAGCATAAAACATTACAATAATACTTGCTCCTAAATCCACTATTACATTAATAATATAGAAGTTAACAATAATGTAATAAATAATAAGTCTCTCCATATCGTTTACTATAGGATTTTAGTGTTTCCTTCCTTTGATTTTATCTCTATAATTTCTTCCTATAACTCCTCCTCCTCTAGATATTTTTCATACTTCTCCTAAGTGTTGGCTTCTTCATTTATATTTTTATGCATTAATCCTGTAAGCGAATGCATTCTTAATCATTTTTCCCTTATTGTTATCCGTATCTTATCGTCTTCTTCCTTGTTGGTATCAATCACCTCCTTATCCCTTAAGGCAACTTCCTTCACCTATTCTCTAAGGTTAGGCATGGTATCACTAGGTAATGTACCATAGATCTTTTAATTATAACTTTCATCAGTTGATAGATTTGATCTTTTAGATCCCTCTCCAAAGCTTCATAATTTTGAAATTAAGAAGCAGTTGTTTGTTTGAAGTCTCTTATTAAATATTCTAAACTCGATCAATTCTCTTTTTGTATAAGTTATTGAAACAATGGTAGAGGTATTTGATCATGTTGATTTCTTTAAGAGAAATTTAGATGATTTCTCCACTTTGAATTATATATCCTACTATAAGGATTGTTTTTTCTTCAGAAACTTCTTATGAAGTCAACTTGCTTTACCAATTCAACCATATGCTTACTAGCTTAATATTATATACCCTCATACCCTCTATTATAGAATTCATAGCTTATAGCTTGAGCTGTTCTTAATAGCAAGCTAAGGTTGTCTAATTTTCTTTCTATCTCCTCTATATGAGTTGTTGCAGTAAGATCCTTAATAATCTATTCATTCTCAACCTTCATAAATTTAAGTGGACATCATTTAGTTCCATATCTTTTATCAACTTTAGGATGGCCTCCGAATTCTTATAATGTCATGTTCTACCCACTAGAGCTTCTGTCATCTACCTTTTTAAATTAACTAAACCATTATAAAAGATCTACATTTGCATTTATACAGGAAGACTATGGTGCAGGTACTTATTTAGCAGATCCTTATATCTCTTTAAAGATTCGTACAAAGTATCATTTTTAAATTATTAGAAGGAAGAAATATCATTTACTAACTTCATTATTTTAGATGGTAAAGAATATTTACTGAGAAACTTCTCCACAAAATTCTCTTAAGTAATAATTGATGTAGTATGTAAAACTTTTAACAATTGCTCTACCCATTCCCTTAGTGTAAAGAAAAAGGAGTAACTTCAGCTCGATAACATCTTCATTTTTTTATTAATCTTGAAAGTATTACAAATCAAAAAATTGGCGATATGTGTGACATATCCTTATCTAATAATCCATTCCCATTTGATATTTTATTGCAACATTTAAGATACCCTTAAAATCAAGGTGAACAAAGCATAGAAAAATGTAAATAAATATAACATAACAAATACAAATATACTAGACTAAAAAATAGTTAATTGATTTTATAATTGTTAGTTGCTTTCCTAGAAATGGCTCTAATGCATGTCGAACACACTAGAAAATAAAACATTACTCTTCATACTAAATTTGTAGTAGTGATGAGTAGGGATCATATGCACAAACAATGTATGTGTAGCTTTTGTAATGAATAAATTGGTGTTTAGGATATAAAGAGGGGGGGGGGGATTTGTTGGATTCCGTTAAGAAAATAAAGTGAAATTGAACTAATTAAAGCAAATTAAATAAAACGGTGGAAAAAAATAATAAGATTGATAAATGGGTTTAGAATTTAGTTTTCAATACAATCTCGCCCTACATATGAATAAGCACACGTAATCTTTATGTTGTTTTCTTACCTATCTTAGAAAATATGAACTGTGAATGTCATTTCTTCCCAAATTTGTGAACGTAAATGGCCTTGGTGAGTTACACACATGGCCATGTAAGTTTCAGGATAGGCTGAAACTACATTTTTACACTCCCAAACAGTTCTAGTGAGTTATATGGTCTTATACACGACCATTTAAGATCCAATAAATTTGTTTCTATCATTTTTTGTCCCATATTTTTCATAGTTCATCTCCTTCTTATTATATAGAGGCAAATAATATTGAACATTAAGAGGATGGCTCCAAGGATATGCTTTTAGCCCATTTTAATTCTCGTGCTTCCAACTTGTACCTATAACAAAATATGAACCGAAATAAGTATGTTAAGCAAATCATAACATTAATTAATAAGTATTGGGAAGTAAATATATATTTATCAAGCATTTATCAAGTTCCCCTACACTTAGTTTTTAACTGTCCGTGAGCAAAACAAAAAAATCATAATCATAATCCAAATCACTTCTTTTTTTTTCCATATTTCCCAAGGATAGATAGTCATAAGAAAAGAGAAATAATTCGTAAAACTATGACAAGAACTAAACATTAATGCCTCTACTTATGATCAATCAACAATCATTACCTTCAGAAACTAAGCAATATAGGGGTAAACATTGACAAGATGTGTTTAAAAATAAGATAGATCTATATATGTACTCAAACACCATTTATGATCAAGGCCCATGACTATGTGTATCATTTTAGCTCTCCAACACTAGGATTCACATGCATAATCATGAACCAAAGGACTTTTTAAGGTTGTAATGTGGGAAAAGGTTAAGTTGATATGTATTTGGATAGTGTAGTGCAAAATTCGTCAAAGCAACTAAAGCAAGAAAAACAATCAATGGAATATCAAGCGCAAAAATTAAAATTCACTCAAAATTGGGTACCATCAGCTATGATGAATGCAAAAGTTTGTGGTAGTTATATAGTAAGAAGGATGATCTTCAAGTTAAATGGGTTTATAGTACATTCATTAAGTCTAGTAGCATTTGGCTGTTAAAACTCAAGCATAACATGTCAAGGATTTTAAAGGAGATCTTAGGAACTCAATTGTGGATACAACATCTGGTGATCCATGAAATTGGAAATGGCAAAAATACTTCTTTTTGGTTTAGTAATTGGCACTGTAGGGGTCCTCTTTATAAAGTGAGTAAACTTCAGTAGTTGAGAAGGCTTGTGAATAATGAGACTAAAAAAAGAAAAATTTATAAGAGATAATCAATAGGTTTGGTCCTATCTTAGTAGCAATTGCTCAAACATGTTATTAAACCAAATGCATTGATGTTAGGAAGGTGAAGAGGATAAAATTCAACGGACAGCTGATAACTCTGGGATATTCAGCACAAGTGCTTGCAAGACCATGTTGTAGAAGGATCACAATTTAAGAGTAGGTTAGGCAATGTTGATCCAGGATTCATACATCAAACTTGCTTATGCCTTTATCTATTGGTTAGGCATGAATCGGGGGCTACTAACAAAAGATAGACTAAAGTTTCAAATTAACTTAGTGTATTGTGACTTACGTAGAGTAGAGCTATAAAGTCAGGAGCATTTTCTCTTTGGCTATAGTTTTACTAAAGAGGTTTGGGCACAACATTAAGCCCTCCTAAATATTACTATTCTTGCTTCTTCTTTAGAGGAAACTATCAAAAGTTTAGGGAGTCTGAAACAGTTAAATCAAGTAGATTACAAGGTAATCAAGATTAGTTGGAGCGCGATGATCTACAACATTTAGAAAAGGAGGAATTATCCGACTTTCGAATAACAAAACTGAAGCTCAACAGAGGTATTTGACGATATTGTTCTCCATAGTAGACTAACCTTCCTAGTGATAGGGATAACAAGTAATTTATTTGCTAATATGAACTGAGATGGTGTATGTTATGAGATAATTTTTATACCTAAAACTAGGAATAGTTTACTGTATGTTTTACTCTCCAAGACCTTTGACTATGAAACTACAACCATCCTAGTTCTTTTGTACTAACTAGATATGGTGTAGCCTTATCTGCACATTTATTATGAATGAAATACCCTATTATTTTTTTTAAAAAAAGAAAAGATTAATAAAACTCAAAGGGGCTTCATAAAAGGAAAAATCATATTAATAAGTAGGCTATTTGGATAATGTAGCCTATAAAATATAGAATGCATATATCATTTTCAGGTTAATGCATGTAATAGAAATGTGGTCTCTAATATAAACTCAATACAAAGTCAGGATATACATGTCATGAAGATCCCATACGATCAAAATTCTTTGAGACTGATATAGATGTGTTAGTCTAAAAAGGCTAACTGCTTAGTAGCTTATATCTACCCATTAGTCACTACTCATCTAAAGATAATGTACATTGACCAATCACAGAAGAAAAACGATGTTAAGGAATTATTAGCAGTTACTTTAAATGATTTATGTATTTTCTCATTGGATTTCTTTATTTTGAACATATTTAGTGGCTAAATTCTTATATATTTAGACAAAAAAAACCTTAGTGATTATTTTTATATAAATTGATTTAATTTAATTTATGATATAAGATATGTTTCCATAAGCTATCTTTGTAAGTCTTAATATTGGTTTATTTATGTCAGCATCTACGTATAATTTTAATTCGCTTATAGATGACCTAAGAAATCCTAATTGTAAGTAAAATGTAGCTTAGACAGAAGGGATTAAAAAGGTGCTTAAGGGAGATCTATATGATCTTTCTGGTATTAAGGGTGAAACGTTTCATTGAATTTCATAAAACTTAATGCATTTAAAAGGTGTTAGCATAAGTAGAGATACAAGTTAACTAACCAGAAAGTAAATGGTTATAACTCAAGAGAATGCAATTTTAGCATCTAATAAGTCTTGCCAATCCAAAAATATATCCATTATAGGTTAATAAAATCATGAAATCAAAAAGTGTTGCTAAGGGAAGTACTCATCTAAATATAACTATTTAATTGTATTCTCTTTTGATTAATTTGATTATCATTTATTTATTCGGTTAATGTTAGTTATTAGGTTTAGTTTTGTTTTATGTTTCTTTAATATAAAATCCATAAAACTATTTCTTTGTTTATTACCTTTAGATTAGTTAATGGTATTAGGATTTTCTATTTATACCATTTTTATAGGATCGATACCCTACTTACCATTATATTTCTAACCTTCAATAGGCATACTTACCTAGTTAGTGAGTGATAGATTTATAATAAGGAAAACTTTGGCGGAATTAAAAATTCATATCAGTTATACATTCACTAGATGATTACATGAAGAGTATAATATTTAAAATTTTTTAATCCAAATCAAATAAATTCAAATTTTTTGTTGTCAAAAAGAAAACATTGGATATCAATTTTACTATCCTTTTAAGCTAAAAGTGTTTGTATTAAGACATGCTACATTCCTAGAAAGAAAATTCATTCTCAAGTAAAGTGTTGTGGAGAGGTAGGACACAGAGAAGTTCAAGAGTCATAAATGAACATCCAAATGGAACAAGATCCTCAAGTTGATATAAATAATGTATAACCAAGGATTCAATAACACATAGTTTATATTGCACTAGTAGGATGCATCATCCCTAACTAGATTTAATATACATATTAAAAAGGGAAGGAACAATCATTGTTCATGCATGATGAGCCTATTACTTTTAAGGAAGCAATGTTTAACTTTGATTCAATAAAATAATATAAAGCCAAAAGATTTGAAATGGAATCTATATATATTAGACAAGTATGGATTTTGGTGGATGCACCTAATGAGATTATACCTATTGAATTTAATTAGGTTTATAAGAAAAATATCAGTATGGATGGTAATGTAGAAATTTATAAAGAAATAGTAGAAGCAAAAGGTTACAAAGAAAAACAGGGAGTTAAGTTTGATGAAATCATTTTGTTGGTAGCAATAATTAAGTCTATAAGGGTTTTATAGATTATAATTGCATACTAAGATAATTAAAATTGACAAATTGATGTTAAAATAACATTTCTCTATAGCAATTTACATAAGGATGTGTATATGAAATAATTCAAAGGTTTTTATGTTGGGCCCGAAAATTTTTAAATTATTTTGAGGTCTTAATAGATTTATTATTTTAGAGTAACAAGCAAGCCAATGTTGGGAGGATTTATTGCTTGAATTGATGGAATTAAAGTATAAAAGTAGTAAGAATGCATGAGGGGTAATCTTGGTAGATCACTTAAGTCTAAAGGTTATAAGGCATAAGTAGAAGGGCATAAGGGTCATCTTATAATCATTAAGAGTGTAAGTTAGAAAAAGAAGTAAATGTTGTCTTGTGTGAGAAGAGAGTGTCGTGGAAGAGAGGAAGAAGAAGAGAAAAAGAGAAAAGCTAAGGTTTGTGGAAATCTTAAAGACTTTGAAGAATTTGGAGCTAAATCAAGTAAGTATAAGCTTTACCTCCTCTTCGTTGTTAGATGAAGTATAATTAGTTTTAGCTAGACGTGAAAGACAATGTGGAATGTTGATAGGAAGTTGTTGATGAATGGAGTAATGTTTTGATCTTTTAGGGTTAATGATCAAAGATAGATTTTGATGTATTTGTTAATGATATTGTGTTAAAATGAGCTTGGAAATGAAGTAGAAGAGGTGGTTTAGGGTTAAGATGGATTATATTTGAAAGATGGGGAGTATATAGATGAAGAATGTCAAAAAACTTCAAAATGAGTTTCTGGAAAAGTTCGTTGACTACGCCGCGGCAAACTTCTGATTTCACCGCGGCGAAATCCATTTTTCTACACAGACGTGTTTTGGTATTTTGGACATAACGTTTTGTGTAGTTGTCCAAATGAAATAATTTTTGATTTGGAGTAAACTAGAGACATAGGGTATACGTTTTGTGAAGAAACGAAGTTTAAATTCAGTCTCTAAGGATATCCATTTTTGGATGGAAGTTAAGTATAGAATATTGTCTCAGTATAAGAGTAGTCCCAGCATGTTTGGAGTATAACTTTCAGATTTCTGAACCAAATTGAATGATTTTGGTGTCATTGGAAACTTAAGACAATGTGGGACATTTTTTCTAGAAGAAAGTGTTAGCAAATTTCTTTATTTACCTGATCATAAAGATCATGGAAAATGGACCCGAAAGTATGGATTTTGAAGGGGTTATAGTTCAATTTTTAACTTCTTGATTTTTGAAGCCTTATGAATTTCCTTTGAATGTTGTTTGAATGAGAACTTGGTTTGTCATAGGAAACCAAGCAAGCCTGATCCAAGAGCAAGAGGAAAGACAACATTGAACTTGGATTGTCAAGCAAAATTAGGTGGGTAATATATTTATAGTTGTTGTGTAGTATGGGCAAATTGTCTTGCTTGCTTGTATATTGTGTGTTAAATTGCTTGTTGTGAATTATGACAATTGTTAAAAATGCATTGTGATTGTGACCATGTTATGTCATGGCATCTTGTATAAATGAAAAGAGGAAAAAGCATGATGAGCTTGAAAAGTACAAATGTGTGTGAAATGAGTTAAGCATTGAACTTTGATTGTGTTTGGGCAACAGAGGAACGTTTCGTTAGTCACGTTCACGTTGAAATATAGCCTTCTCCCAACTACCTGCTTGAGGCTACGAGATCCTGAGAAATCAGACTCGTTTTCTTCATGGTATAAACTTCAGTTTATTCGTTTTGTTCAACGGAACTCTCGAGCTCTCCTTTGCTGCCACACTGAGATTTTTTTTTATATAAATGTGATACCTTTAACTTTTCTTTCCCCCCCAACCTCTCGCTACTGTCCCAAATAGTCTTCTCGACATTGATCCTAAGACTCGAGTCAAACATTGTTTGGTATCCAAATAGATTGTTAGGCTCCAAAAATGGGGTCCAACAGTGCACACTTATGAACAAGGTATGACATCCTTTCTTAGATCAATTTGTTATTGTTTGCTTGGATGACATTATTGTATATAGCAAATCTTTGGAAGAACATGCCATACATCTACAATATGTCTTCCAAGATTAAAGGAACAATGAGTTATATGTTAAAAAGGAGAAGTGTGCATTTGCGAAATCGGAGGTAGTGTTTTTGAGGCACATCGTGGGACAAGGCAAGCTAAGAATGAATGTATGGTGTAAGTTATTCGTGAATGGGAGCCACCAAAGAAGGTGAGTGAGTTAAGATCCTTCCTTGGTGTGGCTAACTATTATCATAGGTTCATCCATGGCTGCTCTTTCATTATGGCAGCTTTAGCTAATATGCTAAAGGAGGGACGAGTTTGGGGATGTGATGCTAAATGCCAAAAGCCTTTTAATGGTTTGAAGGAGGTTATAATGAAGGAACCAGTCTTTACTCTTCTGATTCATACAAAGCCATTTGAAGCACGGATGCTTTCAATTTTACACCTGGGGTGGGGGGGTGATACAAGAAGGCCCCCCCCATTGCTCTCGAGAGTCGAAAGCTTAATGACACCTAGCGGCGTTATATGGTGCAAGAGAAGGAGATGATGGTCGTAGTGCATTGCTTGCAGACATGGAGGCACTACCTGTTGGGAGCAAAGTTTGAGATAAAGACGGACAATATTGCTTCAAGCTACTTTCTCAATCAAAAGAAGTTAACGCCTAAGCAAGCTAAATGGCAAGCTTTCTTAGCAGAATTTGACTTCAAGATGATGTACAAACTGTGAAATGTGAACTTAGTGGCGGACGCACTAAGTTGGAAGGCTGAGCTAGTAGCCTTATCACCGCTTAATTTTCATTTACGTGACGGAATGAAGGAGGGATTGCAATAAGGCCACCAAGCTAAAGAAGTGTTGAAGCAAGTCGAGGAGGGAAAGACTCGCAAGTTTTAGTTTGAGGATTGGTTGCTTATCACCAAAGGAAGTCAGATTTATGTGCCTAAATGGGATAGATTGAGGAAGGAGATCATCAAGGAGTGTCATGACTCCTTATGGGTTGGTCATCTAGGAATAAATTGGATTTTGGCACTTTTGGAGCGTGCAGATTATTAGCCCTAGTTGAGATGATATAGAGACATATATGATGCTTTGTCTTATGTGCCAACAAGATAAGGTGGAGAATAAAGCATTAAGTGGATTGTTACAGCCATTGCCATTTCTAGAGAGACCATGGGAGAGTGTCTCAATGGAATTCATCGTCGGGTTGCCGAAAGTGGAGGAACAAGGCAACATACTGGTTATTGTGGTTCACTTCAGCAGGTATGGAATGTTCATACCTGTGCTAATAAAATTCACTACCGAAGATGTTACTCACTTATTCTTTAGGTTTGTGGTAAAGTATTGGGGCATTTTATAAACTGACATCAGTGATAGGGACACTCGCTTCATGAGACAGTTTTGGACAAATTTGTTTAAGCTATTGAGGTCGGAGTTAAACTTCTCTATAGGCTTTCATCCACAAACCGATGGACAAACTAAACTAGTGACACCTTATTGGAGCTGTATTTATGGAATTATGTGAGTGCCAACCAGTAAGATTGGGTAAAGTTGCTCGATGTTGCCTAATTCCAATATAAATTGCAGCAGAGTGAGTTTACAGGAGCAAGCCCTTTTGGGTTAGCCACTGGACAACAACCTTTGACTCCATACACTCTTGCTGTTGATTATAGGGGCAAAAGCCATGGAGCATAATTTTTTGTCAAACGTTAGCATGATAAGTCCGATATGGCGAGAAAATACCTAAACTAAGAAGCCAAGAAAATGAAGAAATGGGTTGATAAGAGCAGGCACCACTTGGAGTTTAGTGAAGGAGATTTGGTGATGGTCAATCTCCTTTCTCATAGATGTGCCAAAGGAGGTGTTCATAAGGGCTTCATTCGGGGTACGAAGATCCTTTCCCTATGGAGAAAAGGTTAGGCAAGTTGGCTGATAAATTTAAATTGCACCATGTTTTACGACATAATTTGATATATGTTTAACCGTTAATTCAATCATTTAGTATGTGTTTAGGCTAGAATTATGTTAGTTTGTTAATTATTTATGTTTTAAGTATTTTATGAGTTACTATAAGTCTTTCACCATAAATATTATATTGTTTAGGTACCTTAATGTGTTTGTTAGTGTTTCAGGGTCAACATTGAAGAATAGAGGGGTTTTAGAGACATTAAGAGTGAAATAACAGCCAACGATCGTGGCATGTCAAGCCACAATCGTGATAGAACCTCCAGAATTGGCCCACGATTGTGGCCTACATGTCACGATCATGACAAAAGGCTCAGATGTGAGTCACGATTATGGCCTATAAGGCTATAGTGGTGGCCTGCGTCGAGGAAACACATAGAAACTTATGAACGTCAAGTTTCAAGGGATTTTTTAGACCATTTGGACCATTCCAACCCCAAAAAATCCTAGGGTTACCCAAAACACAAAAGGATATAAAAAGAATAGAAAGAGGCAGAGAAAGAGTTTTTTCATTAACCACCTCGAGAAACCCTAGAGAGAGATCATCAAGAGATAGAGGAAGAGAAAAAGGAAGAAAGAAGAGGAGAAGAAGCTAACTCGAAATATTTGCCAGATCAAGAGGTTACTCGACGTCACAGCCACCCATCATCCATTTCAGATTGTATATCCTGTTCCGTTTTGATTTAGGGTTAATAGTTATAACTTAAGACAGAGTAATCAACCCTAGGATAGCCTAGAACCAACAATCTAATAATTCATAATCAGTTAGGTTATCGTTAAGGATATGTAAAATTTCCTTTCTCTCAATTGGTAATTTCCTTCAGTTGATTCTTCGGTATGTTGCAAATTGCTTAACAAATAGTTTTTTATTTAATTCTTAATTCGATTGACTGAACTAAATTCTTGTTTTAGTTTCGTTGCATATTGAATTTTTGTTATTTGTTTCTGGCCTTAGCTTTTAGGATTGGATTAGTTCGCTCCTTGTGGGATTGACACCTTTGGTACAATATTAACTATCCTTACGCTTGCTAATTATCAAGGGCTAATAATTAAAACTTACAAACAACCAAAACCCAATCAATGTGTTTAGCTATTAATTCAACCATTTAGTATTTTTATATGTTAGAATAGTCTTAGTTTGTTAATTATTTATGTTTTAAGTGTTTTACAAGTTAGTACAAGTCTTTAAGCTTAAATATTATGTTTTTCAGGTACCTTGATATGTTTGCTAGTGTTTCAGTGTTAATTTCGAAGAATGGACGAGTTTTGGGGACATTCGGACTGAAATAACAGCCTATTATTGTGGCTTGTCAAACCACGATAGTGTCAAAATGTCCACATTTGGCCCACGATCGTGGCATACATGCCAGGATCAAGACAGAAGACTCAGATGTGAGCCACGATTATGGCCTGCGTCTAGTAGACACGTAGACACTTATGAACGTCAAGTTTCGATGGATTTTTTGGACCTTTCGAATCCCCAAAAAACCTTGGTTTACCTAAAACTCAAGAGGATATAAAAAGAACATAAAGAGGCAGAGAAAGAGCTTTTGCATCAGTCACCTTAAGAATCCTTAGAGAGAGATCATCGAGAGATTGAGGAAGAGAAGAAGGAAGAAATAAGAGGAGAAAGAAGCTAACTCGAAGTGCTTCCCAGAACGTAAATATAGTGCCTTAGAAAGCAAGTGTATTTACATATAACTTAATTTTCTTCCTGTTACTTTTGTAATGAAAATATTTATTATTAATAAAACAAAAGAGTTTGGTTTTATTTGTATGATCATTATATATCTAGTCATAAGGTACCAAGATTCTTTTGTAAGTAATATACATATACATAGAGATGTATGGGAAACAT
>JANZXP010000004.1:20767377-20789358 GCA_027576715.1 Erythroxylum flavicans | reverse complement strand
TTATTGAATTGAATGAAAGTGTCTTTGATGATTGTTGATTTTATTTCTATCTTGCAATAAATCGAGAGAGTGAGTAACATTATTTGTGTAGGATTGTATGACAAGAGTTGGCGACCTATAGACATATAATCATCACGTTAATTGATTAGTTAGAAGAGAGATCTCGGCTAATTCGATTGATCACCTATAGGATAGTTTAATAACTAGTTAAATTGGTTGAGTTATTGGGTAGGTTCAGAGATCGTTCAATTTATTCCATTCAATTTAATTAAGGACAATTAATCACATCTTGAGAGAGGGTAGTTAATACATTCGGTAATTTTAGGTAAGATACAATTTGATTAATAAAATAGGAGGGAGATAAAATAGGGAAAAAGTAATCTCTAATCTTTATATTATTGGGTTTTAATTTTCTGCACTTTGGTATTGTTTATTGTTTATTATTAGCCTTTCAATTTTAATTTAATTTTCTAAATTCTTTCCATTACACTATTTCGTTTCTTAAACAAAGTTTGATTTGAATTAGGTGATGTCTAGGATCGATATCCGCTTTTTAACTGCAAGTTACGATTCGTACACTTGTGGTTTTTGAGTGTAAAACTAGGAGTTGTTTTCCAATCAACAGTTGCCCCTTCATGTGTCATGGCCTTTAACCGGTGCATCGTAACGATAGTCAAAATAGAATATCTATACTACTATTATAGCAGTGGTAAGTCTACATCGATCCCACAGGGAGTGTGTGTAAAGTTTATGAAATGAAATTAACTTGTGTTTAGGTAATGAGGGATTTTGGATTTAATAAGAAAATAAAACAAAATAAACCTAATGAAAACAAACTAAATAAAACATGCAAAAAATGATAAAATTGGAGAATTCGATAGGGATTTGGTTCTTTAGTTCAATCTCGGCCTACACCCTAATTAAGTATAATTTATTTATTTTTTGTTCTTTTATCTATCATAGCAATTATCGATCGTAGATTAAAAACAAGCTATGTTAATACCGATTTTTCCTTAGATCCTAGTTAATTACGAAGTGCTCGTTAATCAACCCTAGTTATCGGGAAATCTAGAATAAGCTCTCTAAGTTTATCCTGACAACTGCATTATGAATCAGAAAAATAGAAATCTAGGCAATAATCACACAAGCTCGAATTATTTAACCTATATGATGTTATCTCTAATGATTCGAAATCATTAGTTGCTACATATAAATCGGGAATACAATAATTACGTATTGCATTCAATTCTAGCAATGAGTTTTCATGAAAAACAATTCAATAGAGCACTAAAATTATCATTCAAATATCCAATCAATCCTCACAAGATAACACAATCAATTTCTAGCGAGAGAAAGAAACAACAAAACAATAACAAGATGCTTAACCTAGGTTGTCGGCCTCAATATCGCCTCTGAACCGATATTGGGACATTTAGCCTTCTTTAGGTCTCCCAAAAAAATGCTTCAGCCCCATAAAAATTACCCTAGCCAAAGACCTCTTTTGTTCCACGCTACTGCCGTAAACTTCCCTTCTCTCTACTATTCACTAATTTGACAATTTAATAAGTTAGACCACCTACTATTCACTCCTTTTTTTTCTTCTCTCTGCCGCCATAAGCTCTCTCTATGCCGCCACTCTTCTTTACTTCTATCGCCACTCCTCTCTATTATTCTATTGATGGGACAATTTAAGTTGTTGGTCCACGTATACTATTCCTCTCTACTCTTCTCCTATTATTCACTCATGCTAGTCTCTCTATTCTGCCGCCAATTTCTATAGTCTCTCTATTCTGCTGCCACTCTCTGTCACTGTAGCATGATGTGATGAATTAACTCTCATAGTTTTTGGTCCATCTCACTATTCATGCTTCTTATTCATTTACCCCTCTAATGTCAGTGAAATGTTTCTCCTGTCCGCGTTTAACTCATAGACAGTTCACGTAGACGTTATCTGCATTGCACAAGACATTACGTGAAATGCAGACGTTGTCTGCATAAAACGCATACTGTGTTTTGATGCTTCTGCTGTCATTTTGCTCATTCAACTTTTGTCACATGCTTATTTTGATTTTTTTTCTTCTTCTTGTCTTTTAATTTTCTTCTTCTTACTCCAAGAAGACAAATGAAAATTAATCTTTGGAAAATGACTCAAATGTAGTACTTTCGACTCATTTTAATTTCTTTACTTCTAAATTGTACCTAAAATCATATATGAATTAAAGTATCTTAAGCATTTTCGTATGATTAATCACTAAGTGTAAATGATTAAATGTATCAACAATTAAACACATATCAATTTCCCCCACACTTAGCTTTTATCCGTCCTCGGGCAAAACATCCAAATTAAGTTCAAAAACTCGAAAAATTTACTCAATTCCTATATTTTCCAACACTATATAACCATAACCAGAAATGAATGACTTTTAAAAATTATAGCAAGAATTCAGCATTCAATGCTTCTACTCATGATCAATCAACAAACATCATTTTCAAAAGCTGAGCAACCTAATGGTAGACTCAAAAGATGTGTTTAACTAAAATATATCCATAGGTACACTCAACACCATTCATGATCATGACAATCCATAACTTTGCATATCATTTCATTTCTCCACCATTATAATTCACATGTAAAACTATGGATCAAACGACTTTTTAAGGTTGCAATGTAGGTAAAGGTAAGTTGAGTTGTATTTGGATCAAGTAGCATGAAAGCCATCAAAGCTAGTGAAACAAAGCAACACTCATCAAAAACTGGGTACCGTTAGCTATGACGAATGCAACAATTATATTTCACAACTCCATTCAGCTCTCACACACAAACCACATGAATATATACCAATCCGAAGGAATCGCTTATACAATTTATGCCAACAATACATTGAAACCACAAGAGTGAACTTTCTAAGCCAATATCTACCTCATATTCAACATACTCAAATAACATATTCTACCTCATATATCCATATGTCTGTGTTAAATGCAAATAACAGGAGGACGTCTGCGTTCGTCTTCGTAAAACGCAGACGTCATTTTGATGCTCCTGTTGTCGTTTTGCTCATTCAACTTTTGTCACATGCATATTTTGATTTTTTTTCTTCTTCTTGTCTTTTAATTTTCTTCTTTTTGCTCCATGAAGATAAGTGAAAATTAATCTTCGAAAAACGACTCAATTGTAATGCTTTCTACTTACTTTAATTTCTTTGCTTCCAAATTGTACATAAAATCATATATAAATTAAAGTGAGTATCTTAAACATTTTCGTATCATTAATCTATAAGTGTAAATGATTAAATGTATCAACAATTAAACACATATCAGCCCTAACTCCATAACACTCTGCACGCTCTCCTTTTTATTGAATTTAAACGCAAAAAGTTCATCCTCCTTCACCACAACATTCTCTATACCCCTATTCCTCCAAGCACCTATAACCTATTTGCTAACTAAAGGAAGCGCCAGACGCTTCTCAAGGAAAAAACCCACAATTGAGTTTTTTCATTTCTACACACCTTTATGTAGCACTTCCAGACGTGCCCATAATGACCGCTCCTCATCAGCTTTTACGAATCTTAATTTTCCAAGACTACTAGAATCGCCTATGATTGTGCTCAATCCATTCCATTTGTCTCTCTACGGTGCTGTCAGCCCGATGAGCCTCCCAATAGGGGAAACTCTGAAGGGTTAATTAGGTTTGGTGTTGTGTTTTGGGAAATCTTAGTGTCGAGGAGAGGTTAGGTTTTTTGGGTTTTTGGGGTAACATTGTTGGGTGCCTCTTGTTTCATTCAGGTTTGGGGAAATCCAGATATTTAGGGGTTGGGTGTTTGGTGAATGAAAACAAAGAGATTAAATGTCTTATGTCGGGAGGTCAAGGAAAGGGTGGGTCGCTGTTCAAGAGGGGTGGATTCGTGGCTAAAAAAAAGTAAGTTGAAGCAAAATCTAGCACAAAAATGAAGGTTTAACACCAATCTAATTGACAAGTTTCTACACGTATGACTCGTAAAGCTCCTTGAAACATTGTGACATGTTTAAGTAAAAAGATTCAAGGAAATGCAACTATATAATGTGAGATAGCATTAAAGCATGACAAAAACTGCACATATTAACCAATAAGATAGTTTTTTGACCTTGTAATAGTTTTTGGACCTTGGGTGGTCAGTCGAATCATGAATTTTTCCAGTCCAATTTCAAACTTGTTTCAGCTGAATGAGTTCACTTATAACTTGTTTAAAGTTTGCTCAAACCGATTTAGTTAATTGAATCAATAGTTAACAGATAAATGATGGATTATTGAGAATAATAGTACTTTTGTTATTCTATGGACAGTAGAATTGGGTTTAGCTTTTGTTTTCTTTTTGTTTTTCAAAGAAAATGAATTGATTGAAAAGCCCTTTAAGGGGACAAAAAGAAATCCAAAGATTACAGCAAAAAAACACCAACAAAACAACAACTACCCCCAACAGGGCTTAAAAAGGCAAAAGGAAAAGCCCAAGGATCTATCCTTTGATTGCAAACTAGGTTGCAAGCTCTTCATATATTTTTTCTTATGTATCAAATTTTTTTCAAACTTGTACACTAATAAAGACAATATTCAAACTTTAACGTGCTTTCCTTTACGTGTATCTACACGTTTCAACAATGAAAATTTGGTTTTGACATCATATGCTCCAATTCTCTTATTCCTTCTATGTTGAGTGCGTTGCTTCAGTGTCATGTATAGTTTGCAGCATTAGAAACCCATTTTTTGACAGTAAAGAAGTAGCAGAATCCATCCTACTTTGCAATTGATGGGGTCGAGAGTTCCTAGTTTTTCCACTGCTAATAGTATCACCAAAGATACCTGATAGAGTACGGTGGAATGGCAAGCTTGAAAGTTGAAACAGGATATCTCCCAGTTTGCAGTCTTCTTGTTCTTACCCAAGGTCCCTAGAGTAATCAAAATCCATTATTAGTCATTTGTGCTCAGGAATCCATCAGCTTCATGCACAAGCATTCCAATAAGGGGACAAACGATAGAAGTTCGTTCACTTTTGAATGCTCATCGTTATCCAGCTGCATCCGGGACTCTTCTTTATTCTTTTTGAATGTTTCCTCATTCTTAATTGGTTTCCATCCTGGTTTCTTCCTGCAATGTTGTACAGATCTGACAAAACAACGTAAGGAATTGCACTATCAGGTTCCAATTCTATAATATTGTGAGCAGCAAGTTTTGCCAGATCGAGACGATGATGTATCCTGCTTGCATTGAGAAGGGCACCCCATACACCAAGATGTGGTTCAACAGGCATTCTCTGAATCAAATTATTTGCTTCATCCACAAATCCAGCTCGTCCAAGAAGATCAACCATGCATGAATAATGATCAGGTCCAGGTTCAATACCATATAAGGATCTCATTGAATTAAAATATTCCCTCCCCTTTTTTACTAGTCCTAAATGAACACAGGCTGCTAGAACACCAAGGAATGTAATTTCATTTGGTTCTATGCTTTCATTCTGCATTTTTCCAAATAATTGGAGAGCTTCTTCCCCACTTCCATTTTGGGACAGCCCAGTAATCATTGAGTTGAAAGAAATCACGTTGGGTGCACTAATATTCACAAAAACCCTCCATGATTCATAAACATTTCCACATTTAGAGTACATTGAGACCAGTGAATTCTGAATGAACAAATCAAATTCCATACCCATCTTCACTATATGGGTATGGATTTGTGAGCCATGGTTAGGATTTGCTAGGACAGCTGAAGCACTAAGCATACTGCTAAAGGTGTGAGAATTTGGCCTGACTGCTTTTCGACGCATCTCAATATAGCAGTGAATAGCTTTCTCATAGTCCCCATTGCTCACTAAACCTGAAATTAGAGCAGTCCAAGCAACATCATCTTTCTCAGGCATCATCCGAAACAACTGAATGGAACTTCCGGTATCCCCTTTTCTTGAATACCCCAAAAGTATTGTTGTCCATGAAACAACATCTTTTTCAGGCATCTTCACAAAAATTCTATGAGCTTGTTCAATCTCACCCTGTTGTACATACCCTGAAATTAACAAGTTCCAAGAAACCATATCTTTATCCCTCATTCTCTGAAATACTCTAGTTGCTTCATTCAGGAAACCACATCTACCATACATGCTTATTATAGAATTTCCCAGCAAGATATCAAACTGAGATCCAATTCTCAGAGCCAATCCATGAAGCTGCATCCCTTCTCTGTATCTTCCAAGATTACCGCAAGCTTCAAACATTACAGTCAAGTTAGTGGGATTAATTGCCACAGCTCTTTCCTTTCTCATATTCAAAAACATGCCAAACCCATCTGCAAAAGACCCTGCCTTCATGTATCCACTAATCATTGCCGTCCAGGTGACCACGTTTTTGTCATGCATCAAATCGAACAACACTCTTGCCTCAGCAATCTTTCCCTTCTTGCAATAACCATCAATCATAGAGCTCCACGAGACAACATCCCTGTCCTTCATACTCCCAAAAATTTTCACAGCATCTTCCAATCTTCCCGCATTCAAATAGCCACTTATCATTGCATTAGAACAAACTGGGTCTCGCCAGTTAACCGGCGTCTCATGGTACAACGATTCAGCATTATGAAAAAGGCCAGCGCGGAGAAACCCTGTGATCATGGCAGCAAAAGACACTGCATTCTTTTCATCCATCTGAGAGAACAAACTGTAAGCTTCACGTACCATGCAATTGTGTTTTACATATGCAGTAATCATGGCATTATAAGAAGCTGTGTTTCTTTCAGGCATTTGGTCGAACAGCTTCTGTGCTTTACCAAGTTGGCCATTCAATGCGTACGCCGTTAGCATGGCAGTATAAGACACGATGGTTTTATGGGACATGCGATTGAAGATCGACTCTGATTCTTCGAGGTTTCCGTTTCTTCCATGTTGGGTAATCTGAGTGTTGCAATAAACGACGAACTTGTTGGAGGCATGGCTTGTCGTAGCACGTTCATGTGAAATTGAAATTGATAGAGTCGAGTAATGGTGCGCAAGTAGTGAAGATGAGACACGAGAAATGAGATTAAAACAGAGGATAGTTAGTCGTTTTGATCGCATTGGCAGTGTAGTCCATTGGCCGTGGGAGGGAGACTTCAATTTTCTTTAAAGGTTGCCTCGAAAGTTGAAATGTCAAGGACGATAAAACGAAACACGTACCCTTTTCTCTTTTTTTTTTTTGGGAGAAAACATGAGCTTCACATTTTTTACGAATAAGTGGACGGTTTTGATGCTAATCATCGAAATTATAGATGGGTACCATAATTATACAAATTTATCTAATAATTTTATTCATATTATATCAAAAATGTCTTATATTATTATAATAAAATAAATAAATATTTTATTAATTTTTGTCTAATTATTTTAATAAATTTTGTTATTAAAATTAAGTCTACTGATTATATCAATTTTGTCCAATGTTTAATAACCAATTACATAACATTTGTGTAAAATAACTAAACAAATATTTAATAAAATGATTATTTTTTATAATTTTAGTACATAATGTTTAAAACGATAAAAGTATTATTACAAATATAAAAATTTAAAAGTATCTATTTTTTTAGTTGTCTAATTCAGTACTCAAATTTTAAAATTTTTTAATTACTCAAATTTTAAAATTTTTTAATTTGGTGATTAAAATTTTAAAATCTATAGAACTTAAGTCTAAACATTATTTTTGTTAGTTACTTTATTAATATGATCGATTTTTGGTGGATACATGGACAATCCATATGGCTTTAGGTTTAATGCTAACTCATCCAACTCACATCGCCCTTATCGCATATAATACATGTCGACAAACAAACAAATGCTCTTCATCTTCCTCAATTTAGATCAACGACCATCATTGTCACTTCCACGTAACAACACCATTGCTCGTCAATACCCAATGCCTAAGTAGTTAGTCATCACCTAGTTGTCCCTAACTCAGGCCTTCGTGTGCCTATTATTAGCTTAGTCTCTCTTATTTAGGCCTTTGTCAATCTTCTCCTTTAATTTTTTGCTGCAATTTATCAATGTCACTTGACAATGTTGTTGCTTAACCAACTATTGCAATCGCTACCTATCATAGTCTCCAAAGCATCCATCCATTGATGCTTGAAAGCAATCCAATATCCAGATGTCTAAAAACACCCATTGATTGTCTATTTTCATAAGCGCACAGTGTAGTTATAGCTAGCAATGACGAGTGGATTGTTGTGTCTAGTTTCTTTTGCTTTTAATTACTTTCATATCTTGATTTTAGTTACAAATATATATTTTGATTCAAATGTGAGATAAAATGAGTGAAAATGGTGTAAATATTGCATGAATGTTAATTGAATTATTTTGTAAATTTTGTTTGAAGGTTGAAAGGAAAGTTGACGTAAATTTTGCGTGAAAGAAAAAGGAAAAAACAAAGAAAGGTGGTGATTAAAGGTGTCACCACTGTGACAAATCTTGTCACAATAGTGACTAACTTGTTACCACTGTGACAAGCTTAGTTACGGTGATGTTACACGGGGGTGACAATGAGTTACAACCGTGACTGCCATACTCACCCCATTATATATATTTTCTTTAATTTTTCTACTTTTTATGTGGCAGGGGTCACAGCTCGAAACCCTAAACCTAGAGTCATACTACAAATAGCTAGAGAGAATGGTGGCGGTAGAGATACATTTTACTCTATAAACACACATTCTACATTTTTATTCTGACACACCAAAAGACTGGGAGATAGAGAATAGATAGAGAAAGAAGCGGAGAAGAGACTTAAAAACAGAGAGAGTCGGGTGAGCAGAGAGAAACCCAGCAATAAGGAGAAAACAATGCGAGCCTTCGTTCAATTTGGTAAGACCAAGCAGAAGCAAAAAGCGAGAGTTAATGCAAGAAGCTTGAGAGGGGCAGGAGAACACTACAACTCCCTCATCTGATCTTTATTTGCCTATTATGTTCCTTATCTATTGCATTGTTTCTTTGTTATTTTACTGGATTCATTACTATATAGTTTAACTAACCCATACTCTATTAAATTTTGATATTTTATTTCAGTTATTTACTCGATTTGTTGCTTTAGTAGTTCTCTTATACTGATCAAGATGAGATTGAAGTATATGAAGATGATAGTCTTGTTATTTCCGTGATGGGCTGATCTCTTTTTCTTAAGGATTAATGTATCCATTTTAGTCAAATATGCATGATTTAAGGAATTAGTTGTTGTCTTATATTGCTATAGTTTCCAAACGGAATGGATGTAATAACATGATTAAACTTTATGTCTTTTAAGTATTTAATGAAGGATCGAGAGAAGAAATTTAATATGGAACAAAAAACTATAGACACTTAGGTTAAGAATTAAAAATATATTAACTTATGTGGTAATTAGTAGTCGATTTTCCATAATTAATTCAAATAATAACTACTCGAATATGAAAGTTAGATTTAGTTTATTATTCGAGTTGATCTTATAACCTAACTATTAATTTTATTAAGACAGCTATCCAATCATTTTTCCTTAATAACACTTAGGTTTTATTGTGTTTTTTTAAAGTGTTTTGTTAATTTTCGTTATTAATTTAGTACTGTCTTATTTTGTTAACATGCTTTATTTCGTGTTTTGTTATTAATTTAGCATTTCCTTTAGTTAGTTTAAGCTAGGTAGGAGGACTCTAGGAAGTGCACTCAATTAATTTACACTAGGAAGGAGATATGTGGATAATGAACTCATCCCTTTTATTGATAACATACATCGAATACGAAGACCTCAAGTGGACATTGAAGACGATTGCAATGAACCCAAACGTAAAGATCAAGTTAATAACTAAAAGATAGCTAGTGATGAAGGAGTATGCTAAACCGATGATTGGCACTGCCATTTCATGTATATGAATGGGAAAGGTAGCTAGAAATTATGAATTGAAGAGCATCCACTATAATATGCTGCCATCTTTCTATGGGGTTCCCAATGAAGACCCTTTAAACTTCATTCAGAAATTTTTTACCACTCTCTAAACCTTTCCATTGGATGGCTTAAACGAAGATCAAATCAGAATGAGATGCTTCTAATACACATTGAAGGATCGGGCCGAGGAATAGTTGATGACCCTTCCACTTAGTTCATTGACTACATAGGAGGAGGTGTACAACAAATTCATGGGAAAATTCTATTCCCATCAAAATACTTATGAGTTACAGATGAAGATAGCTACTTTCACTCAAATGGAGGGAGAGCTAATCCATAAGACATAGGAATGCTTCAAACTCTTGCTAATCCAAAGCCCAAACCATCATTTTGCACTTCTTATGCAAAACCAATTCTTTTATGATGGATTGACATAATAGTGTTAATACGTGGTGAATAATGCAGCAAAAGGAGCTGTGGGAGAGAAAACAGCCGAAGAAACGTACAAAATCTTAGAAATGATGGGACTTGTTCTCAACAAAAAAGCATGAGGGGAACTAGAGCTGGAGTTTATAAAGTGAGCTTAAATTAAGAACCGGTTATACAGTTAGCTGAGTTAACAAGGCATGTAAAGATGCTTACTACAAGACTACCCCAAAACATTCCAAATCAAGAGGTATGTGGTATATGTGGAATTTATGGTCATGGTGCTAAAGTTTGTTCATATTCTTGTGAGCCTTTTGTAGATGGGGAAGAACAAGTGAACTCACTTAACGATTTTCAACCAAAGGAGAGAAATGATCTGTATTCAAATACATACAATCCTGGTTAGAGGATCCACCTCAATTTTTCATAGAAGATCAACAACCCACTAGTGTAACCCCAACCACTATACGAAAAATTTCAAAGGCCAAACTATTTCAAGGGTAATCCTCAAATGAAAAACTACCAAGAAAACCTTCTTTGAAGGAAAGCCTGAATGTGTTCATTCAGGTAACAACTCAGAATCAAGAAATGAACAACAAGAGATTCAACTCCTTGGAAGCATCTATCAAGAGGATTGAGATTCAATTAGGGTAACTTGCTACTCAAATGCATAACAATCGAAATGGAAAATTTCCTAGTCAACCCTAACAAGCCCAAGAAATTACTGTTCTGAGAAGTGGTAAAGTGATTGACAATCATGTTGAGTTCCCTTTTAAGCTGTCTGATGCTGATAATTAAGAAAAGGAAAGCCTCACAAAAGAAGAAGATGAGTGGAATGAGAAAATCAATGAGAAAAACTCTTCAAGTCACATTCAAAATCTGAAAACTTAAGCTTGAGACTAAGGACAATGAAGGACAAAAATTGCACAAGGAGACGAATCCTTATCGACCACCAATTCCATATCCAATCCACCTTAAGGAATTAAAACAAGATGTGTAGCTTTCCTATCTATATGGCATGGTTTATAAGGTTAATGTTAATCTACCCTTGTTATGTAAGGCCCAAAATTGTACCCTATTTGGAATGTTACATGCTTATGAAAGTATACCTGATAGGTGTTAAAATTGTGATATGATTTGTAAGTTGCATATGACTTGAATTTTGGTTTAATGGATCATACTTAGTGAATTGGAATTAATTGTTCCATTAGAAAATTGATGTATTAAAATGTAGATTTGGACTAGGAAATTTGTCAAGTGGCTAGATAAGCTGGTACATGAAAATTAGTATGACTGAGCCAATACATGGAATGACATTTGGCATAGTTTAAATGTGTGACAAATGGACCAATTATTATGTGACAAATAGACCAATCTTAGAGTGACATGTGTACTAATTGGTCAAATGAAAAATGACCAAATAGATGTGTGACATTTGGTAGCTTAAAGGGGGGATAAATGTGACACATGCATTGGTGACATGTGCTCCTCCAAGATTAGGACACCTAGCAACTTTGGTGTAAACTTGTAAGAAGTTTCTGTAGCCTCCATTAAAGCATCTCCACCGAAACCATTCACCCTCTCTTAGCTCTAAATTTTTGCTTCACTTTCACTTAGAATTCTTGCAAGAGATTGCATCAAGAAAGCTACCATATGCTATCTTCTATGTTGCTTTCTTTCGATGTTGTAAGAGCATCTTAGTTTCACTTAGATTTTGGACTTATGTTAGTTGTTTGGAAGGCTAGTTTGGCTTGTTCTTTGGAGTTAAAAAGTTAAGAGAATTCTAAACTTGATAGCATGTATTAATACGAATTCTTGATGTTTGAATTAGGATAGAATATGTGTTGAGTTAATGATACAATGAGGTCTGGAAAATTTTGCTTGTATGATAGATTTTGCTTTGGTTTTTGATGCATGAAAGACTATGATTTGTGAGTTGTCTAATGTATGATGTTTTAACTAGGTTTTTGAGCATAACGTAACATGAGGGATTTTTTTAAGCAAAGTATCCTATATTAAATTGGGACGTTGTTGGTTAATTTGCATGTGTCTATGGTGTCTCTTTTGCATAATAAGACTGAAGTGAGTTTATTGTAGTGGTTCCACTGAAGAGACATCAGTATTTTGGCCATAACTTAACCTGTAGATATTTAAATGGGGTTATTTTAATTTTATATTAAACTAAATACATACGTCTACAATTTTCATGAAGGAATAGAATTTTAATTCTGTCTCTAAGGGGTTTTGAAATTTGGATTGAAGTTGTGTACTAGTTATTGTCCCTATTTGAGAATAGTCTGTAGTATTTTAAGTATAACTCTAGGAATAATGAACCAAATTAAATTAACTTTATTTTGTTAGAAACTTAAGACATAGATGAACATTTTTTTAAAAGAACATATTTCCTAGAAACTTTAGTTTCTATGTTAGGATGGCCATACAAAACTGACCTAAAAACCTGTCCTGAGATAAAACTGAAAAATTGCAGGAAAAATGGTAGATTAACTTCTATCACTATTGTAGGGAGGCAACCCACGATCGTAGGCAGTACTTAGGAAGGAGAAATGTTGTTTTTGTGCAATTTTTGTTGTATATAAGGCTAAGTGAATTAATAATGGTTTAATTGAACTTAGTTAATGTTATAAATGAACCTAAATGATGTTAGATTAATTGAGTTAAGGTTAATGTAGTTATGAATTGATAATTGAGGTAATTACTTAAGGCAATTATGGTTAGTGAATAAGGTATCTAATGTTGAAATGTATTGAGTGTTAAAGAGTGAATGTGACTTCATGAATACAAATTTGTTTTAAAGGGCTTTAGAGATGTGAATTGAATATGATTGTTTGTGAATTAGAAACTTGTGCAATTATTGATAATTTGTAAATGCATAATGCATTTAATGGTACATTATTACAAATGTTTAAGTAAATTGGATGTTCATGAATATGTTCAATTTGAGAAAAATGAAATAAAGGCATTTGTTATATACTACATTATTTGCTTGTGATTATGAAATCTAAAATTGATTGTTTTAAAACTATTGAGTCCTAGTCGTTGGTAAATAGGCATGCCTAGAAGGGTCTGTAGCTAACTCCTGTGTCACTTCAATGTCGATACTTCGGTGTCTCCTGATATTGACAGTCCGGTGTCTTCTGTTAAAGATGCTTCGGTGTCTGAGACATAAGTCTCTCATATTCTGGTCTGGTTACCCACTTTTGTAAAAAGGATTAGCAGGCTAACATGTTTGTATTTTGATACATATTTAGTTTTGATATAAGCAAGTTCTGATCTGATACAAGATAAGCTCCGATTTGATACAAACCATATTCTGAGCTAATACAAGTTAGATTTTGATTTGAAGGATTATATCCTGTTTTGATATTCAATTCTGATACCTGTACATTTTGTTATTATATATATGAGTTTTGTTTTGATGTAAGAATATTTTGTATTGATGAATCATATATTGTTTTGAGATATATTGTTTGGAATACTTTATGTTATGAACAAATTAAAGATTGTTTACGATATGACATGATACAGTGCATATGAATGTTAGATGACTGTTAGAAACAATCATGATTATGTATTATGTTTAGTTATTCCCCACTAAACTTTATTCTTCACACGATGGTTTTGCCTTCATATATGTTATGATACGAAGACTTGAGACTGGGACAAAGACAATTGCAGTGGCCATTAATATTATGTTTTGTTCTAGAAATGTTTAATTTATTTTTGAGTTGTTTTTCAATATAATGAGATATGTTGTATTTTTTATTTTTTAATGGTTTGAATTAACCTTAAGACAGTTTGGATTTGGATTTAAGGATTGTATGTAATAAGTACCATGTATATATATTATTTTTTGAATATGACCCAACCATTGATGAATGAAATGTATGTTCCTTAAGTTTCTGGAAATGCTTTAGTATGTTTTGGATTATTTTTGTTATATTTTGTCTAGCATCTGCATATCCTCCTAGGTAGTATGTGGGTGTTATATCATTTGGTTTCAGAGCATGGGTTAGGTAATTTTGGTTTAACCAACGCTTAATTATTGTTTATACGTGGATATAAGAGTTTGTGTTTGGCCTAATGCAGTTTGCCCCATGTTTTGATTATACAATTAAATATGGAAAGATCATACGAAACCGTTGACGAGGTTGCAGAGAATAATAATCTTGAGCGATCTTGTCCATCTATATCTAGACCCTTTAGGGTAAATCGAGATGAAATACCACCACCTCCACCTCCAACTCAGGGGAAGGCTTTGGTTAAGCTTTCGTAAGACATGATGACTTTGCTACGCCATATGATGGAACCCAAGGCTCTGATTGATCAGTTGAGGAAGTATGGAGTTGAGGAATTTACTGAACATCTCTGAAGGAGTCTGAAAATGATGAATTTTGGTTAAAGAAGGTGAAGAGGGTGTTAGATGAAATTAGTTGCCCACCAGATAAGATGGTGCATTATGTTGTCTCTCTTCTTTAGGGAGTAACCTATGAATGGTGGAAGTTTGTTATGAGAAATCATCAATTACCAGAGCTTCTGAGTTGGGATTTCTTTTCCCAAGAGTTTAAAGCCAAGTATTTGACGGAAGCTTGTAGAAAGGAGAAGTGGAAGCAATTTCTAAACTTAAAGTAGAGAAACTTATCTATTGTTGAGTATGACAGAGAGTTTAATCGACTCAGCAAGTATGCACCTAAGCTGGTACTTACTTAAGAGTTCCGATGTCATTAGTTTAACGATGGTTTAAATGATTCGATCAAAGGGCATCTGGTGGCAATTACTCTCTTACAACAAGTGAGCTACCATCAGCTAGTGCAAGCTACTATTAAGATAGAAAAGCAAGAGATGGTGAAGAGAGAAAGGGCTCAATAAAGGGCTTTGCTAGAGGAGGTCAATCCTGGGGCAAGTATAGTCGTGAAGATATTTCCTCTGCACTAGAATTTACTCAGAGATTTGTAGCTCAGGGAAGGAGGCAATACTTTCCCTCATCGACTGCTTCTAGTAGGGTCCTTCTGTGGGTCGAGGTTCTGGTTCTCCAGAGTGCCCTCATTGCTCCAAACATCATTGGGGTACTTGTTAAAGAGCTACGGGTACATATTATTGATGTGATAACACTGAGCATTTGATAGTCAATTGTCCTATGAGACAGCCTCAGACATCACAAGCTAGTAGGGGGGTTTCTTATGCATCTGCTAGAAATAGAGGATGTGATAAAGGTCATAAAAGATTTAGTCAGATTAGACCTAATCCAAGTACTATATTAAAAACTGTTGATCGACCTACTATGCCATTTACTATAACTCGAGCTTATGTTTTAAAAGCTCGTGAGGATTAAGATGCACTTGAAGTCATTACAGGTACTGCTTTTCTGTTTGGTTCTAACATGCATGCTTTGATTGATCCTGGATCCACTCATTCTTATATCTGTGTTTAAGATATTTTTAATAAAGTGATGCTTATAGATCAGTTAGAGTATGATATTCTTATAACCAGTCCTCTGGGTAGTAGTGTGTTAGTTAATCAGGTTTATAAAGACTGTCTTGTTATGATCCATAGATGTGAATATGTAACAAATCTTATTAGATTGCCTTTTCATGAATTTGATTTGATTTTGGGTATGGATTGGTTATCCAAGCATCAGGCAATGGTTGACTGTAGTGCTAAGATAGTTATGCTTAGGAAGCTTGATCAGCCTCAAATAATATTACATGACATCAGCACTAGTTCCCTAGCTAATATGGTATCTGCTATGCAAGCTCGAAAGTTCTTTAGAAAAGGATGTGAAGCTTATCTAGCTTTTGTGATTGATTATAAGAAAGAGAGTATTAAACTACAAGACACTTAAGTTGTAAACCTTAGGGAGCATCGATTCTGTTTATTAAGAAGAAAGATGGTACTCTCCGGATGTGCGTTGATTATAGACAACTTAACAGAGTCATAGTGAAGAATAAGTACCCGTTACCAAGAATAGAAGATCTGTTTGATTAATTAAAAGAAGTAGTAGTTTTCCAAGATAGATTTGCAATCAGGATACTATTAACTTCAGGTAAAGGATGTGGATGTTCCGAAAACTACATTCAGAACCTGTTATGGACATTATGAATTCTTGATGATGTCATTTAGGATAACTAATGCTCTAGCTGTATTCATTGATATGATGAATAGAGTGTTTAGGCCCTATTTAAGCCAGTTTGTAGTGGTGTTTATAGATGATATCCTGGTCTATTCTAAGAAAGAGCATGATCACGTTGAGCATCTGTGGATTGTGATACAAACCTTATAGGAAAAGTAGTTGTATGCTAAGTTGAGTAAGTGTGATTTCTAGCTTTAGGAGCTATCTTTTCTAAGACATGTTGTTTCTTCTCAAGGGATTAGAGTTGATCCAAGTAAGATTGAAGCAATTGTTAACTAGAATCCACCACGGAATGTGACAAAAGTGAGACGTTTTATGGGTTTGTCGTCAGTTAGTGAAGGGATTCTCGATGATAGCATCCCTTTTGACTAAACTGTTATGATAAGGAGTAAAGTATGAATGGTCTGATAGATGTCAAGCTAGTTTTGGTCAACTGAAAGGAATGCTTACTAAAGCTCCTGTGTTGGCTCAACCCACTTCTAGTAAGGAATATGTTATATTTAGTGATGCATCTAGAAATGGTTTGGGTTGTGTTTTGTTGCAGGATGGAAAGGTAGTTGCATATGCCTCTAGGCAACTGAACCCTCATAAACAGAACTACCCTAGACATGATCTTGAACTTGCAATAATAGTGTTTGCTTTGAAAATATGGCGACACTACTTATATGGTAAAAGGTATAGGATTTTTACTGATCATAAAAGTTTGAAGTACTTACTTACTCAGAAGTAACTTAACCTGAGACAACAATGTTAGTTGGAACTGTATAAAGATTATGACTGCATTATGGATTACCATCTGGATAAGGCTAATGTCATGGTTGATGTCATAATTCGAAAGACCATTTTGTCTTTGTCAGTGCAGCAAAGTGAAAGAAGACTTATATCTAATGGAGTTTTAATAGCTAAGTTTTAATCTAGGCTTACCTTGAGGCAAGAAATTTGTGATGCACAGAAAGTTAATGATAAGTTGTAACAACTTATCTTGGCTACTCGGTAAAGCAAATGAGTTAATTTTTCTATCAAAGGAGATAGTGATTTGTATTATAAAAATCTATGGTATTTGAGGCCCATAATACTATCTTTACAATGCATCCTAGTAGAAATAAGATGTATCAAGATCTGAAGCAGCATTACTGGTGGTCAGGTATAAAACACAATGTAGTGGATTGTATATCTAAATGTTTGACATGTCAACAAGCTAAAGCTGAGCACCAAGTTCTATCTAGTTTGTTACATCCTATTTTGATTCCTCAATGGAAGTGGGATAACATTATCATGGATTTTGTCACTGGACTCCCTTTCACTCAAAGGAAGCATGATGCTATATGGGTGATTATTGATAAGTTCACCAAGTCTGCTCACTTTTTGCTTATTTGTCCTGATTATTCTTTAGATAGGCTTGCGACCTATATGGGAATGAGATAGTGAGATTACATGAGGTGCCACTATCTATTATTTCTGATCATGATCCTTGGTTTACTTTGAGATTCTGGAAAAATCTGCATAAGGCTTTGGATACTCAAGTCAAGTTCAGTATCGCTTTCCATCCCCAGATAGATGGAAATTCTGAATAGGTTATCCAGATATTAGAAGATATGCTTTGGGGTGTGTGTTAGAATTCCTAGGAAGTTAGGATAACTATCTTTCTCTGATGGAGTTTGCTTACAACAACAGTTATCAGACTAGTATTGAGATGGCACCTTATGAAGCTCTATATGGTAGATGGTGTAGAACTCTAGTATGTTGGACTGAATTAAGTGAAAACAAGATGATTAGGCCTGATATTACAAAAGATACCGAAGAGAAAGTTTAAGTTATCCGACAAACATTAAAAGCTGCTAGTGATAGGCAGAAATCCTATGTTGATTTAAAAAGAAAAGATATTGAGTATTAGGTAGGTGATAAGGTATTCCTGAAAGTATCGCCATGGAAACACATACTTCTGTTTGGGAAGAAAGGTATGCTCAACCCATGTTATATTTGTCCCTCTGATATTCTTAAGAGATTCGGAGTAGTAGTTTGTCAATTAGCTCTTCCTGAAGAATTGGCCAAGTTGCATGATGTGTTTCATATTTTGATGTTGAGAAGATATCAGTCTGATGATGTACATAATATTCCTATGTAAGAAATTCAAATACATTCAGTTTTGACTTATAAAGAAGGGCTTGTGTCTATTTTAGCTAGAGAAGTCTGACAACTCAGGAACAAACAGATGCCTTTGGTGAAAGTACTCTGGCAACACTATAAACTCGAGGAAGCAACATGAGAACTAGAAGAGACCATTAGGACTCAGCATCCTTAACTACTTTGATCAGGTATGAATTTCAAGGACAAGATTCTTTTAAAGGGAAGAGAATTGTAAAGCCCTAAATTATACCCTAATTGGAATGTTACATGCTTATGAAAGTATATGAGATAGGTGTTAAAATTGTGCTATGATTTGTAAGTTGCATATGACTTGAATTTCGGTTTAATGGATCATAATTAGTTAATTGGAATTAATTGTTACCATTAGAAAATTTATGTATTAAAATTACATTTGGACTAGGAAAATTGTCAAGTGGCTAGACAAGTTGGTACATGAAAATTAGTATGAGTAAGCCAATATATGGAATGACATTTGACATAGTTAAATGTGTGACAAATGGACCAATTATTATGTGACAAGTGGACCAATCTTGGAGTGACATGTTGACTAATTGGTTAAATGACAAATGACCTAATAGAAGTGTGACATTTGGTAGCTTAAAAGGAGCACAAATGTGACACATGCATTGGTGACATGTGCTCCTACAAGATTAGGACACCTAGTAACTTAGGTGTAAACTTGCAAGAAGTTTCTACAGCCTCCATTGAAGCATCTCCACTAAAACCATTCACCCTCTCTTAGCTCTTCTTCAATTTCACTTAGAATTCTTGCAAGATATTACATTAAGAAAGCTACCACATGCTATCTTCTATGTTGCTGTCTTTTGATGTTGTAATAGCATCATAGTTTCCTTTGGATTTTGGACTTGTGTTGGTTGTTTAGAAGGTATTTTGGCTTGTTCTTTGGAGTTAAGAAGGTAAGGGAATTCTAAACTTGATAGCATGTATTAATACGAATTCTTCTTGTTTGAATTGGGATAGAATATGTGTTAAGTTGATGATACAATGAGGCATGGAAAATGATGCTTGTATGATATATTTTGCTTTAGTTTTTGATGCATGAAAGACTATGATTTGTGAGTTGTCTAATGTATGATTTTTTGAAACGAGTTTTTAAGTGTAACATGAGGGATTCTATTAAAAGAAGTATCTTAGATGAAATTGGGATGTTGCTAGTTAATTTGCATGTGTTTTTGGTGTTACTTTTGCATAATAAGACTAAAGTGAGTTTATTGTAGTGGTTCTAGTGAAGAGACATCAATATTTTAGCCATAACTTGACCTATAGATATCGACATGGGGTTATTTAATTGTATATTAAACTAAATATATACGTCTACAATTTTTATGAAGGAAGAGAATTTTAATTTTGTCTTTAAGGTTTTTGAAATTCGGTTTGAAGTTGAGTACTAGTTATTGTCCCTATTTAAGAGCAGTTTGTAGTATTTTGGGTATAACTCTAAAAATAATGAACCAAATTCCAATAAATTTATTTCTTTAGAAACTTAAGATATAGAGGAACATTTTTTAGAAGAATATATTTCCAAGAAAGCTCAGTTTCTATGTCAGAATGGCCATACAAAACTGACCTAAAAACCTGCCTTAAGAAAAACTGGAAAATTGTAGGAAAAATGGGAGATTAGCCTATGATTGTGGGCAGTACTCAGGAATGAGAATTGTTGGTTTTGTGCAATTTTTCTCACATATAAGGCTAAGGTAATTAATAATGGTTTAAATGAACTTAATTAAGGATATAAATGAACTTAGATGATGTTAGATTAATTGAGTAAAGGTTAATGTAGTTATGAATTGAAAATTAAGGTAATTTCTTAAGGAATTTGTGTTTAGTGAATAAGGTATCTAATGTTGAAATGTATTGACTATTAAAGAATGAATGTGTCTTCATGAATACAAATGTGTTTCAAAGGGCTTCAACGATGTGAATTAAATATGATTATTTATAAATTAGAAACTTGTGTAATTATAAGTAATGTGTAAAAGCATAATACATTTAATGGTACATTATTACAAATGTTTAAGTTAATAAGGTATGATTAATTGGATGTGCATGAATATGTTCAATTTGAGAAAAATGAAATAAAGACATTTGTTATACACTATATTATTTGCTTGTGCTTCTGAAATCTGAAATGGATTGTTTTAAAACTGCAAAGTTCTTGTCGTGGGTAAATAGGCATGCCTAGAAGGGTCTACAGCTGCTCCTGTGACACTTCGATATCTCCTGATATTGACACTTTGATGTTGCCTGATATTGACAATTTAGTGTCTCCTGATATTGACACTCTGGTGTCTCTTAATAAAGGCGCTTCAATGTTTGAGACATAAGTCTCTCCTGTTTTGATCCTGTTATCCACTTCTATAAAAAGGATTAGCAGGCTAACTTGATTGTATTCTGATACATGTTTAGTTTTGATATAGGCAAGTTCTGATCTGATACAAGATAAGCTCTATTTTGATAAAAAACATATTTTGATCTGATACAAGTTAGATTTTGATCTGAAGGATCACATCCTATTATGATATTCAATTCTGATACCTATACATTATGTTCTAATATATATGAGTTTTGTTCTGATGCAAGAATGTTTTGTATTAATGAACCATATATTGTTTTGAGACATATTATTGGAATACTCTGTATTATGGACAATTAAAGATTGTTTGCAATATGACATGGTACAGTGCATATGAATATTAGACAAATATTAGAAACATTCGTGACTATGCATTATGTTTAATTATTCCCCATTAAGCATTATGGTTAGCATGGTGGGTTTGCCTCCATGTAGATTCTAATATGAAGACTTGAGAGTGGGACAGAGTCAACTGCAGTGGCCAAGAATATTATGTTTTGTTATGGAAATGTTCAATTTGTTCTTGAGTTTTTTTTTAATGTAATGAGATATGTTGTATTTTGTGTTTTGTTTAATGGTTTGAATTAACCTTAAGATAGTTTGGATTTGGATTTAAGGCTTATTGTAATAAGTACCATGTATGTATTATGTTCTGAATACGACCCAACCATTGATGAATGAAATGTATGTTCCTCGAGTTTCTAGAAATGCTTTAGTATGTTTTGGATTACTTTGGTTCTGTTTTGATGTTGGATCCTAAAATTTTTTCGAAATTACTTATTATTTGTTTAATTATTTATTTATGTTTGTTTATTTATTTATTTTTTAGAATTGAGTAATTAATTTTAGTAGGCATGAATAAAGATTGAAAATTTGATGAAAATATTGGAACTTAGTTAGAATTAATGTGGTGTTAAGTGGATTAAAGGAGTTAGAGCCATAAAAGACAAAAGAAGGACAAAATTGGAAAGGC
>JANZXP010000004.1:20751615-20761900 GCA_027576715.1 Erythroxylum flavicans | reverse complement strand
ACGCCACCCTCGCGGGGCACGAATTCGGGTATCACTATCGATATCGGGTTCGGGTTCGGCGGAGTTGGGGTGTTACAAACATCATATGTGCATGTTCATGAAAAAAATTCATAAAAATAATTTTTATAAGATTATTCTGGAATTTACAAGAATGCATGTTCATTAGATTTCCATAATTTCCCAAAGCTTTATACATGTATCAGGCTGAAACTAAAATCATAATAAAATAGAAAATGACATTTAATGGGTTTTCTTTTCACAAAAACATAACATAGCACCTTATAAACATTTTTGTGAAAGAAAAGTAGAAAAACAAGTTTTCTAGAATTATTACGAAAATTTCAAAATCGTCACTTACATTTTGTTTTTATGAAATTCCTAGAAACCAACATATGAATTAACTGGAGTTTAATTCATAATAAAATAGAAAATGACCTTTAATTGAAATTTCCTTTTTCAAAAACATAATATAACATCTAGCGAACATTTCTGTGAAAGCAAAACAGAAAAGAAAATTTTATATAATTTATACGAATTTTTTGAAATAAACATACATTTCAGTCACAACCTAGCAAACCGTTTCCACATGTTCAATAGATCATCTTATATGCATAACTTGTTTTGATACCACTATATGAGGTTCATGGATCCATGCATCACATACATGCCAAGGTAACAGAAATGTTGGAATCAAAATTCCAACCCCACAAAATCCCCAAAAATCCAGAATCTATGTGCATGTATAGACAGATTATAAGAACATTAAATATGTACCTGGCAAATATTCCACCTTTCTTGAATCTTCTCCTTGTTCATGTTGTAGGAAACACCAAACACCTTCCTTGGCCTCTATAGAGCATGCAAAGATGAAGAAAAATTAATGTGTAAGGGGGGGTTAGAGCATTGAACAAGATGAGTTTAAATAGATGCTCAAGTGAGAGTTAGATCTAGATTAAGTTTCATGCAATTAATCTCATGCAACAATTGTTTAAAATTGCATGAACAAATCTCAAGATCACTCTATTAATCTTCTTCTGGACCCTTAGCCTCTCTATTTAGTGTGTTTTATGGCTAAAAATTCGTGTGTATGTAAGTGAAGAACTCACTTATGTACCACCTATTATTAAGTCGGTCACGATCATGGCCTATAAGTCACGATTGTGGCTTTCTTAAATGACAGATATGCACACTTTGTTTTTCATACATTCTTTTATGCGTGTGAACCTTAAGTTCCTAGTAATTTTGATCACTTGAATTAACTCTTAATCTCAGCAAATCATGAAGGGTTTTATGATGCCAATTTACCAAATAAATGGATTAACACTCAAACTCTTCGATAGATAATTATCTGATTTACGAGCCTTTCCATAGTCAATTACCATGCAATTCATCCCTTCACCATCCTATACCTATATTCATTTGAAGTATGAGCTATGTGTCAGCTTCCACTATACTGGCTATGTCAAATCTAGGCTAAGTGATGTTAGTTCTTGTCATGTGGATGTCATTACTCTATGTATCATTAAAGACTCTCTTTATGACCCATAACTGCTTTGGCTAGAGACTCCCGACTAGCAAACCTGACAAGAGGTAGCGGTATCATCTCCTTCTATCAGGATTGGTGAATCCTTTATTGGCTACCTTATTACCTTCTAATACTAACAGTTATACCCAGTCACCACTCTATGACTGACCTCATCTTGAGGCAATAAGGAATGGTGTCAAAACACAGGATCAGTATCCAAGAGATCCTTGCATACCTTAAGTTTAAGGATATTTGCGCCATTACTATGATGAGAATAATCAATGACATTGATAGATCATCCATATGCTAATCTCATAGCAGGTCATCCAATGTACTTACTACTCTTAGTAAGCATTCACATGTTAACTCTAAACATCTCATGCTTACAGTTTATGACATCCATACTTGATCAAATCAAGTAGTATAACATGTGCTAGTCTAGCTGGATTAACAATGTCCTGTGTCGCTAATCCTATAACCAGGGATAATTTAGACACCAACTTAATTGTACATGATAGGAATCTCATTATCATGATCTCATCATGATTAACTTCATGCTATCTTTTGTATCATGGACTTCATCAATTCGATTTAAGATAGACATAAATTCATAAATAAATGAACATCGAATTAATGAAAATTGCCTTTTGCTTTATTAATCAAAATAAAGTTTGTACAAAAGTGCTAATAATGATTGCCTTTAGAGAACTACTCTAACATGTGGTTCCTGTCCTGGGCTTCTATCAATATTGTGACGTGCAAGCTATAATCGTGGGCCAACTTTGGTGCCTGTTACAATCGTGGCCTATTATGTCACGATCATGGGCTATTTTTTAGCCTCGAATGCCTTCGAAACTTCTCTATTCTTCAATGTTGAGCTTGAAACACTAACAAAAACATCAAGGTACCTTAAAAACATAATATTTAAGCTCAAAAACTTGTACTAACCCATTAAAAACTTAAAAACAAATAATTAATAAACTAACACAACTCTAACCTAAACACATACTAAGCGATTGAATTAATAATTAAATAACTATTAAACTAAGCCCTAAAATATGATGTAATTTACAATTATCAACATCCCCACACTTAAACATTTATTTGTCCTAAAGTAAATAAAATAACACGTAAAAAATCATACAGCACACAATGCAATAATGAGACAATGGCTTTAACTTCATGAAACAAATTTAACCATAAACACAATCCTTCAAGTTATTTCAAATCAGTAGTATGCCAAATTTGCATCTGGGGGCTCTGGACTTAACATGCATATTAATCAAAACCTAAATGTCAAGTTACTCACCCTTTTCAATTATACACACACATTAATAACTCTTTGGTCATTTAAACTCTATAACTACTTCTAAATACGTTTTCATGAAAAGTCAAGCTACTTACAAGTTCTATAGGTTTTATTAAAAAAAACATTTTTTCTTTTTTTTTATTAAACATGGACCTAGTCTTTTACTTGGAGGCAAACATTGGTGGCGAATGCCAATCTGGTTACTCGAATAAGTTATGTTTTGATAGAGCCTACCTATGACTGAACCATGGCTTAGATAATAGGATTTAAATGAGGTGCTCGAAAGAGACCTACTTGATATTTCTAGTATTAGGGTGAAGCATTTTATGAAATATCTTGGTGACTAAATGCCATGGAGGATAAGGAATGTTTAGGTGGAAACGAATTCCAATATTTATGAAATGGGCCTTTCAAATGGAATATATACAGCCTTTAGTAAAGCAGGTTACCCTTCTACCATTCCTTTTGTATATCAAATATAAGAAAATATTATAAATAAATGACTTTAAAAAAGACATTTTTTGGGAGGAAACCTAACCATAAATTTTAAGAAATTTTATTTTAGTTCAAGAATTTTAAATTGAGGATAAATTATTTGGATTAGTTTTGAATAATTTTGATTGATTAGGGTTTGTTATGTTTAGATGCTCTTTTTAGTGAAAATCACCTTAAGTTATGGTTAGCAATTGGTTTTGTTATTTTTACTTTGTAAGTAGAAAATATGGGAAGTGAAATTATTTTTAAGGATGAACAAATGGACATGTTATGTAAAGCAGTGAAAAAAATAGTCATTAGAAACCCTTAAAACGATAAATGTACTAAAATTATGTGTTAAACAAGATAAAGGATATTTTCGTGTCTCAGTTTATGTTTTTATATATGTATTTGAGCTTAATTTTCATAATGATAGTTGGCTGAGGATACGCCTTTATCCTATAACATGCCATGGCTCTGAAAAGTTCTAGAGAAATAGATGAATTAAGACACAATCATGTCCTACGCAATTTAAATTCCCTTTTATGCATAGTTTCATATTCTTTCCCATTTTTCTCATTCTTTTCACCTACCTGAACTCAAAAACCATATAGAAACCTTCCACTTACAAATTTTTATTTATAAAACTCATTTTCACATGGATTTAACATCTTTCATCTATAGAATCACCATTTTTACAAAGTTAGGGCAAATTTGCAATTATTGGGGATTTTAACAGATTGGAGTACTTTTTTTGTGGGTATTCGTTAAATAACAAGTAACAATGAGTTCGTATGGTAAACTAAAATTAGAGCTATTGTTTATGTTTGGATTGACTGGGAATTTAAGTTGGAAGAGAATGAGATTTGATTCAGATTAAGTAGGAGAATAATAGAGATGACGTCCATAGACTTTGGAATACAATGTGATTTGTATAAATAAAAGCAAGTAGAAAAGGAGACTTATAGACTTCTAAAGTTGATTTCCTCGTACACAACAGCCTATCACCCGAAGGGGATTTTGGGATTCGATTTCAAGAGGAAGTCCTACTTAGGACCCTACTAGAACCAAAATTACATACATTGTCTCTCCAGCTTTACAATATTTGTATCTGTTTATTAGTGACAAAATTTTAGAGCAAAATGAGACTATATGTTAATTTGAGAGACTTTTTCTATTATAGTGTATAACGGAGCACCGATCATGAAAAGTAGGATACTATTTTGCATTGTATTTGGAACTAATGGCTAAATAAAGAAAGGAGTCATTTATATGAGATCATATTTGATAATTTTCGCAAAGAACTCAAGTGTGTTCTACCATTCTCATAGGAATAACACTAGGATGTGGTATATTCTTTATAGACCATAAGATGATGAGGTCCACAGGTGTAGTTAAGAAGGTTGGAGGGAAGTGGTATTAGAGGAGATGTCCCTAAAGAGGAAGTTGGATAGCCATAAGCACCAATAGTTGAGGAGCCACATGATACAAGGCCTCAAGCAACCAACAGTTGAGGATGTCAATCGATCAGGTCAACATGTACTCTTGCAGAGCATTGTTAAGACCATAAACTAAATAAAAAAATAAACAGATTATTCACAGTCGAATGCTACTAAGGTTTAATAAGACGATGGCACATGAGTAACCACTAATTTTCTTTCATTTTATTGTATCCTTTGTATTTATTTTAATTTCTTTCCCTTATATTTCAAATAGTATAAATTATTAATTATTTCTTTTTAGTATGTGATTGTGTTGTTCTAGTCTGTGATTATGTTGTTTATTTTCTTCATATCTTTTAAATTTTATTGTTTTTGGTCTATTAATTTAAGATCAAGGTATCCAACAATTTTAACTTTCTCACACACACATTGAATTGCAAGCAATAATCACCTTAGAGAAGTTTCCTGAACTTTATTTCTTCTTCCTCTCTTTATTAACTTATATATACTTCATTGCTTATTTAATGCTTTTTATCTGTCAATTAAGGTCAATGTACAATTTAATCAAAATGGAGAGTTATTTTGAGCTATTATGAGTTGCATGTTTCTTATGGAAATTAATCTAATCACAATTAGTGTAATAAATAACAATTCTATTAAAATAAACAATGAAGGAAGATGATTAGGAGGAATAATTGGAAATTAGATTGTATTATGATTCAATTAGCTTAGATTAATAGATATGAGCATTGATGAGTAGTTTGATTTCAATTTAGTCTAATGATTCTATTTTTTATAAAATTCTAGATTTTGAAATTGATTCTTGATTTAAATATATAGAATTTGTGTTTGATGTTAACACAAATTGAATTTGAGATGAACTTATCAAATAGCATAATACTTTATATGAGATAAAAATGAAAAAATAATTATCAACTGTAAATAAATTCAATCTGCTAACTTGACCTAAACAAAAGATCAATGTTAAGAGTGGTGTTAATTGTCATTTGAAATCGTAACATAACCTAGAGTTCAAGGATAATTATGACAAGCTATTTACCTTTATGTCAAAAAGTTGTGATGACATTTAAACAGACCCATAATACTCTATAAAAATTCCAAAAATATGTGTATAATTTGTTTTTGATATGGTTTATTGAGTACTTGTGAGTGGAAACTTGTTAATTAATTGTGTTTGTTCTATAAACAAGGTTAAAGCATTTGAATAGAGTTAATTTTTGAAGGATTATTAATTTAGGTTAAACTAAATTGTAAGTTAGTATAAATATTTAGATACCGAAATAGCTTATGAGTAATATGGTTGGTAAAGGATTAGTACTTTTAAATGATTTTGATGGATTTTTTAAACTTCACTAGAACTACGACTTGATTAGGTTGATAGTGATTAAGATTGACTTGCTTGAGAATAAGAAAAACTTCAAGTGCAGGGATATTTGATGTGTATGAAAAATTCATATATTTGCCTTAGTACTGTTTTGCTATATTTTATATCTAAGTTACTTAATTTGGTTCAATTAATTTTATGTCTCTTTTCAAGTAATTGTAGAAGAAGTTATTTGAAGAATGACATAGCTAAAATAAAGACTATTTCAAAACAAAACATGAAGAAAATATCAATTGAACAAGGCCATATGCTAGTCCGTGTTCCTCTTGGACAAGTTTACAGGTAATACTTAGATTGAAAAGAGGTCAAGTAGTGAAGAGAAGAGAAACAAAAAGAAATATGATCAAGAAATGGTTGTGTATCAGTGTAAATCCAATTTCAAAAATATTATGACATGTACACTACCTATGACACAAATATGTCTGAACTTATGTCCTATAGAAAAGAATCCTTACCACAATTGTATAGTTACAGTTTTATCTTTACCACTGTAACAATACTTGTATAAATACTCTTTGTATATGTCAATACAAACAACGCTTTGGTTCAATATTATTATGGTATCAGAAACAGGTTATCCTAAACCTAGTTTTTTTTAGCTTCATTTTTTTTCCACAACTAGCCGCCATGTCTTCTTCTTCTTCTCACTCTGGCACATCGTCCCCTCTTTTACCCAACCCTCACAAACCTCATGCTCCCCTATTGGCTCTCAATCTCTCTCAACACTCCACCATCAAACCCTCCCCTACAAACTACCTTATTTGGAAGCGACAGATGGAGAGTCTTCTACGAGGATATGGGCTGCTCTCATATATTGACGGATCTGTTGCTCCCCTGCCTGCAACGGTCATTGTTGATGGCACTGCTGTTGACAACGCTACCTTCCTCACATGGGATCGTCAAGACAACCTAATATTGTCAAAGTAGATTGGTTCCCTCACGCAATATGTGGTGTCACTGCTTCACACGGTCACTACATCACGTGATGCATGGAAACTTTTGAGTGATACTTATGCAAAACCGAGTAGGGGGCATATCAAGCAATTAAAGGAACAACTCTGTCAAATTGTACAAGGTACTCGATCTGTTTCTGAATATTTCTAGTTAATAAGAGCATGTTTTGATGAGTTGGCCTTGCTTGGGAAGCCTGTTGATCTCGAAGATTTAATTGCCAAAGTACTGGCTGGTTTAGATCCTATTTATAAGTTGGTTATCAATACTGTTAACGTTAGGGACTTTGTAATTTCCATGGAGGAACTGCATGAAAAACTCTTGAGTAGGGAAGTTGAACTTAAGGCTGACAGCCTGCTGGTTTATCCTCTCTTCCTATCACTACAAATCTGGTGATTTCTACTTCTCGCTCACGACAACCCCGTCAACAGTATGGCACTCCTTCTCAGTCGCAGTAGTTCCAGTTTCAGGTCGGCCACTCTACTGCTCAGCCCAAGCAGCCACGCCCTCCTGCTAGACTCTTCCGCGGTTACTGCCAAGGCTGTGGGCAGTAAGGGCACAAAATCTGCCATTGCTCCCAGTACAACTAGTTTTTGTCTTAGTCGAACACTGCTGCCCGGTCTCTGTCCTATCAGCAGCAATATTTCTCTCGCCCACCTACTCCCCGTACTCCTCACCAGCTGCAGCTGTGTGCAAATTTTGCATCTCCAGTCACTGCGGCACTCTCCGCTGCAGGTTCTACCTTCACTGTTGCGCATAGTGTGTAGTTTCCTATGCCTGGTTATAGTCAGTCTCTTGTCCGGCCTGCCAACAACACTCAGCCAGCATTGCTGTCGACTCCTCAATTGCCTACCTCACCATCCTGGCTCTTAGATAGTGGTGCATCACACCACATCTCCAACAGCCTTGCTAATCTCTCTATTCACTCACCTTACCCTCAAGCAGACGAAGTCTTCATTGGTGATGGTACATCATTGCCTATTACTCATTCGGGTTCCGGTTCTATTCCCTCTCTCTCTCGCTCACTGCTTTTAAATAATGTTCTTCATGTCCCTCATATGCAGAAAAATCTATTGTCTGTCTTTCAACTTTGTGATTATAATAATGTTTCTGTTGAGTTTACTAATACGGGTTTTATTGTGAAGGATCGCAGCACGGGAACTCCCCTTCTGATAGGTCCCACTAAAGACAAAATATACGAATGGCCAGTCACCTTGTCCTCTTCCACTGCTTCGCTCATTCATTTCTCTGATGTCTCTACCTCCCTTCCAGTATGGCACTCTCGCCTTGGTCACCCGACTCATCCAATCTCCAAACACATTTTATCCAAGTTTAAATTACCTTTCTCTAGTCTTGAGTCCAATAAAGATTGTACTGCTTGCAATTGCAGTAAAAGTCACAAATTACCTTTTTCTGAGTCGACCATTGTGTCTCATCGACCTTTGGAATATTTATTTTCTGATGTATGGACATCTCCTGTTACTTCTACTGATGGTTTCAAGTATTATGTTCTGTTTGTTGATCATTACACTAAGTATTTATGGTTATATCCTATGCGTCAAAAATCTGAGGTGCTTCCTATTTTTACCCGTTTTCAAAATTTAGTGGAGAACTTCTTCCAGCCCAAAATCAAGTGTCTTTACTCTGAAAATGGTGGCGAATACATTGCTATTTCATCTCATCTTGCACACCATGGCATTTCTCATCTCACCACTCCTCCTCACACCCCAGAACACAATGGGTACTCTGAAAGCTGCCATCGTCACATAGTCGAGACGGGTCTGTCTCTCCTTCTTCATGCCTCTGTTCCTCTTTCCTATTGGCCCTATGCCCTTGACACCGTTGTCTACTTTATCAATCGTCTTCCAACGCCTACTCTCAGTATGTCTTCTCCCTATGAATCCCTCTTTAGTTCCCCTCCTAACTACTCCAAGCTTTGTGTCTTCGGGTGTCTGTGTTACCCTTGGCTACGTCCCTACACGTCTCACAAGCTTCACCCTCGGTCTACCCCATATGTCTTTCTTGGGTACTCTAAGACCCAGAGTGCCTATCTCTGCTTAGATACTGCCACCTCCAGATTATACACTTCCCGTCATGTCAAGTTTGTCGAGTCAGTGTTCCCTTTCTGTTCGGCACAGTCATCTCTTCCTCGTCCCTCGGATGCCACCTTCACTGATTGGCTTCCCTCTCATTATATCCTTCCGTCCTCCCCATCCTCTGGTCGGTCGCCTGCTCCACCATCTTCAGTGGTATCTGTCTCTGCTTCCGTTGCTGTATCTCCTTCGTAGTCTGATACACCCCCTTTTTCTAATCCACCTGCTGCATCTGTCCCTACCCCTGTGTCTTCTCAAAATATTCATCCTATGACCACCCACTCGAAAAACAACATCCATAAACCTGTAACCAAACTCAGTCTTAATGCCCAGCTCTCTACCTCCTCTAATTTCGAACCTACCAACACCTCTCAGGCTCTTAAGGACCCTCGATGGCGTAGTGCAATGAAGGAGGGGTTTAATGCTTTGACTCGCAATGGTACTTGGGAACTGGTACCCTCTGATCAAGAACATAATCTAGTTGACTGCAAGTGGGTTTTTTGAATCAAACGGAAGCCTGACGGCTCTATTGACAGGTATAAGGCTCGCTTAGTTGCTAAGGGGTTTCATCAACGCCCCGGTGTTGACTACCAAGAGACCTTCAGTTTGGTGATCAAGCCTACTACTATTCGCCTGGTTCTCACGTTAGCAGTCAGCTGGGGTGGCCTCTTCGGCAGCTTGATGTCAATAATGCTTTTCTGTAGGGTCGTCTCTATGAGGATGTCTACATGACTCAGCCTTCAGGGTTTGTTGACAATGATCGGCCTCATTATATGTGTAAACTGCATAAGGCCATTTATGGGTTGAAGCAGGCTCCAAGTGCTTGGTACTCTGAACTTAAGCATTTTCTATTATCACAGGGGTTTGTCAATTCTTGTGTAGATACTTCTGTCTTTATTTTTTAGCACTCTAGAGTCACCATTTATCTCCTTGTGTATGTTGATAATATTATTGTTACTGGCTCTAACCCTGGTGCAGTTCAGAGATTTCTTACAGAACTTACTGATCAGTTTTCTGTTAAGGACCTTGGTGCTTTGTCCTATTTCCTAGGGGTTGAGGTCCTTCCTCACTTTAAGGGTCTTCTCC
>JANZXP010000004.1:20691091-20718710 GCA_027576715.1 Erythroxylum flavicans | reverse complement strand
GACGGAGGCACCTTCAGCTATAAAAACATGTGATTCAGCCATGGATCTTTGTCCTCACTTTGTAAAGGTGGTTCTTGATAATCGAGCTCTGATACCAATTGAAGTAAATCACACGTTAATATAGAGTTTACGTACAATATATGATATACACAAGAAGGGGGTTGAATTGTGTATTCTTTTCGTGAAGAACAGGTACCTGCTGCCTAGCATTGATGATTTGCTTGATCAGCTACAAGGAGCTCAGGTATTCACTAAACTAGATTTGAGATCAGGGTACTATCAGTTGAAGATAGCTGAGGATGATGTACCTAAGAGTGCATTCGGGAGTAGGTATGGGCATTTTGAGTTTTTAGTGATGTCGTTTGGGTTGACTAACACCCTGGTAGCTTTTATGGCCTTGATGAATAATGTGTTTCAGCCCTACCTGGATCGATTTGTGATTGCATTTATTAATGATATCTTGGTGTATTCGAAGAGCAGAAAGGAACTTGCTGAGCATCTGATAGTTATTTTACAGATTATAAGGGAAAAATAGTTGTATGTCAAATTTAGTAAGTGTGAATTTTGGCTGGATCAGGTTGTGTTTCTGGGACATATAGTGACTAAAGATTGAAGTAAATCAAACGTTAATATAGAGTTTACGTACAATATATGATATACACAAGAAGGGGGTTGAATTGTGTATTCTTTTCGTGAATACAAAATTTTTAATATATCTTGTTAAAGAACTATTCCAATTGTTAAAAGAATATCACAAAATTTATACAAAACTAGTTATGTAGTTAAATCGCAAATAACTTCTATATACTTGTCTAAACAAAATAGAATAAAGTAAAAGGATAGAAGATAGACGTTACGATTTTTATACTGGTTCACCCCAAACCATAGGCTACATCCAGTCCTCAGAATTCGTCTGAGTTTTCACTATACTTCGATAAATTTACAAGTATTCTTTCTTCCCTTCCAAAGCCTCTTCAGGTCTCTTTCACAAAGTATTCTTTCTGCTATCTTAGCCTCTCCAAGCTCTTAGCCTTTTCTTTCTCTCACTAGAAAGATATTGTGAGCTTTTGTTACAGTAGGGTTTGCTCTCTTGGTATCGCACTACAGAAATTTTCTTTTCTAAGTAAACACTTGAAAGCTCAAAGATCAATAATTGTTCAAAGGTTTTCGGAAAAGTTGTTCAATCTTTGACTACGACTAGTATTTATAGTCTAAGTCTCCAACTGCTTCTTGATTCTTGATAACTGCTTATTGAATCTTGATAACTGCTTTTTGAAATTTGATAACTGCTATTTAGTTGAGTTTTGTAACTAACTCCAACTAACTAACAGTTCGACGACTAGTGTATCTTCTGCTTTGTATCGTCTATGTTTTCTTCTTCTATTATTTGCTTCTTCTGTATTTTGCTTCTTTTGTGTTTTTCTTCCTCTGTGTTTTGCTTCCTTCTATGTTTTGCTTCTTATGTGTTTTGCTTCTTTTGTATCTTCTGGTTCTTTTGTATTTTCTGCTTCTTCTGTATCTTCTGCTTTGTATCATCTGTGATTTGCTTCTTCAGTGTTTTGCTTCTTCTATATCTTCTGCTTCTTCTATACTTCTTTTGTATTTTCCTTTCTTCTATGTTTTCTTCTTTTATGATTTGCTTCTTCTGTGTTTTGCTTCTTTTGTATTTTGCTTCCTTTGTTTTGCTTCCTTCTGTGTTTTGCTTCTACTGTATCTGCTGCTTCTTCTGTATTTTCTGCTTCTTCTGTGTTTTCACTTTTTCTATTTTTTCTTTCTTCTGTGTTTTACTTCTTCTGTATCTTCTGCTTCTTTTGTGTTTTCACTTCTTCTGTGTTTTATTCTTCTGTATACTTAACTTACTCATCAAACTAGTTCATTTATTTCTAACATTATTATTATTTGATTGCCATCAAAATTAATCATCGTAAAGTCCTCTTGACTTAACAAAAAGGAAGTTAGAGAATGAATTGCAAAGCATAAAGAACTCTACTGAAGTGATAAAATTACCATAAAAGTGAGATGATCTTATTAATGTTTACATCCTATGCATTATTGGTAGTGTTAAAATGGATAACCCATTTGTGGATCTAGGTGCTAGTATAAATATGGTGCCTTTCACCTTGCATAAGAAAATGGAATTAGGCAAAATGACAACCACCAGGTTGCATGTTCAAACAACTGATAGATCAATCCATCATCCTAGAGATGTAGTCAAGGATGTTTTGGCTACGGTTGGCAAGTTCATTTTTCCCACAAATTTTGTAATCTTAGACTTAGAAGAGGATGTGTAGACACCTATTATCCCAAGGAGACTGTTGAGTATTATGTTGGGAAAGTTTTACAATTTATAAGGCTTAAAAACTTAATGAAATGAAAATAAAAAGTAAATAAAAAGGTAAACATGTGAAGATGGATAATAGAAAATTGAATTGCAAAATTAACACAAATGAAACCAAATTGAGCACCACTAACTTAACAATGGAAAATTACACAAGAAGAATTACCAAATTATGAGAAGGGATTTTTTTATCATCAATGCTAACCTAGTTATTTATATGTTAACGAGGTGTTGATTCTAGACTATCGAAGGTAGGATTACTCTCTCTCAAGTTATAATCGCAAGTCGTAAATAATAATCCATAATTAGGTTTAGTACCGAACATGTAATCTCTCAATTATAAACAGCCCTAACCCTAATTAGTTCTTAAGCTTTCTCATAAACAATTAAGTCTCACACGAGATCTCTCTGCACACAAAGCATTAGGCAATCTACCACTATCAGAGATCATTTTTAGCCTTCTCCCAATCGTTCATAGACGTTGATAGGGGTGAATTGACCCTGAGAGCGGGAAATGATAAGGTGTCATTTAAAGTGTCTAATGTTGAAAGCAATTCTATCAAATCTGTGGATGCTACAAAGAGTAAAGAATCTTGGGAAGAAGTTAAACAAAGTTTTACTTATAGGGACACATTAAAATGAACACAAATTAGGCAAAATACTCAAAAAAAGAAGAAAAAGAAAAAGGAAGGTGGTAAGAAGCATAGTCTGGTAGCTCAAGTACAATTCATGAAAGTTGTAGTGGTGTTATTATCACATAAACCATTTGAACTGCCATGAGCAAACAAAGAACGTTAAGCCAGTGACGGTAAACAAAGCCCTTCATGGGAGGCAACCCTTGCTTTTCAATATTTAGTTGTTCATCTTTCATATTAGATTAGGTTTGCAATTTTGTTTGTATGTGCTTTTGAAATAAGTAGAGCACTTGGAAGAGATCAAGCATAAGTAAGACCTTGGAATTTTAACTTTTCTCTTTTTCATAATGGATAGGAATAGTTTGGCAAAGGAAATAATTAGGTGATGATGCAATTATAAGGTATGGAAGAACTTTGGGAGTGAAATGTGGAAAAGAACAAATATCTAGAGTAATGTAGAAATTTCTAGGGCGACAATTTACTCATAATTTTGCCCCTCCTACCCCCTCTTAACCAACATATTTACATTCGCCCTCATTTTTCCCACACATCTCATTCTCTAACTGTCTCTCTAAAGTCATTAAGTCAATTCCCTCTCACTTATCTCTACAACCACCCTTAATTTCTTTATTTCTCTCTCAATTCCTTAAACCTCTCATTTTAATAGGACCGCTTATTAAGCAAATAGTCAAGCAATCTCAACCAAATGGTAAGGTTCAAGTATCGAGCTATGGAGTACAGAGCATCCTTTCCAATTTACTCAGAAGAGAAAGGTAAACACTTCCAAACCCTTAGTGTAAAAAGAATTTGGATTTGGACATATTAGAAGCTATTGGTTTAAGAGAATGGGTTGAAAGTTTAGGGGAAAGAATTCATTGGGAAAAATTTATGCGCTTTAATTATGTCATATACGAAGAACTTACCCTAGAATTCTTCACCTCCCTCCAATATGAGCTTAGTAAACCTAAAGATATATGGTTTCGATTGTGGGGTCAAACATATGAGTTTTGCTATGAGACACCATGTGAAATCAGTGGATTCCCTGAATTAACCATAATAGACTAGCACAATGACTTCCATGCCACATGTTATTGGACTTAATTGACTAGTAGGAAAATTTTGACTCCAAAAATGCCCACAACAACATAATTCATAGTCCTGAGCACTTGCTTAAGTTTATATGTCAAACAATGTTTGAAAAAACAAAAACTAATAACTGTTCTGTCAAGGAAGTTTTCCTGCTGTGGTGTACGGACCATAGTATCCAACTTTGCACTTTCACCTATATCTTTGCCTTAAATACTTCTTAATCCTTCTATGGATATTTTTAGGGTTTCCTTACTTATTTTGGTCCCAAAAATACTCCCAACTCATCAAAAATACAAAAATATTATCACCTAAAACATTTATAATTTGCTCCGTACACAATTATGGCATTACTCCAACTCTCTGGCATGATCTTGCATATCTTGCAAACCATTATTCCATCATTTTTTTCATATTTTCTTTGATTTGTGCTTTCTCTACTCATCACCAAACATATCGAAAAACCCTTGAAACATAAAATTAAGATTAGATTCTTGCCTTAAACAAGAATCAATCAAACAAAACATATACAAAAACCTAGCAAGAACCTAAATTTAGTTAACATATGATTATCATCGAAGAAAACATTAAAAGCACACACTAACACCTAGAAAACACACTATGGTTCACACCTATTAGATTATATAGGATAATTTATTAAATTTGTTATCAGTAAGTTATTTCTCATTAACGAAGATCATGAAGCTGTAAAATGATATGTGATCTTATTTTTGATTTGATAATAAGATAATAGATTTGTCATAAGAGATACAAGGATTTTATTAAAAAGTTCCTATACTATGGGTTGCCTATTTGGTTGCATGTTCATATTTTCTATTATATTTTGTACTATGCAACATATGAGATGATTGTTATAGTAGCTATGGGAACCTTGAACAATAAGACTTTAGAAGCCTCCATAAAAATGAATGAGTAGCTATCAATACACATCTATTATTGTCAATCAAGTAGGGAAATGTTATATTAACTAGTAGGTGCATACAATATGGATGTTGTTATAGTATTGGCATCTCAAATAGAAAAAGTAACAAGGAAAATTCATAACTTGATTAATATAGTAAGACTTACATAAGCATTATAGATTGAATAGTAAGTAAGAACATATAGAAATGTTGACTATTAAGTTAGCACTACTTTTGCTAAACCAAAGTGGCAAAGAGGTAATAGATCACAAGAAGAAAGAATGGGAAAAAGAGGAGGCTTTGTTAGAGGAAGATAAAAAGAAGAATATAAAGAAGAAGTTATATATATCAGATGATATCTGTTGCTTTTTTTATGGTAATTATTTCAATATTATTAATGTAATATAAGCTAAAATTTGTGATTTTTTTAGAAAATCATCAAGTAAGATGAGAGGGTTTTACAAAAGTGAGGAAAGGTATTAGCATAAGATGCCTCATCAATTAAAGAAGCAAGAACATACATAACACTCACATAATTCTAAAAGAAGGGGGCTACAAGTTAGTTTACCTTTAAAATCACCACAACTATAAAGGGCAACTAAAATACTCTAAATATACACTTTTTGGGAGGTAACCTAATAATATAATTTAGCTTTACATGTGTTTTATATTTTATTTTATATATTTTTTTCATTTTATATGTTTTTCTTTATGTTGTGTTTTTCTTTGTATATTTTTACATTTTAATGTATCTAATGGACTTATAGCTAACAATATCAAGAAATAGATTAAAGAAGCTTTTTTATTCTTTATTTTCTCAACATTTTAACTTTACATTTTTTTTATTTTATGCTTAATAATCATCCATTTATGACAATGAAAGGTTTAAGTATTGGGAAGGATTATTTTTTATAGTTGTAAATTATAGTGTGTTTTCTAAGCTTTAAAGTGTGTTTTAAAGTATTTTCTTAGGTGATAATCATGTGTCTATAGATTTATGTTCTTGTTAGTGTCTTTGTGTGATTTTTTAATTTTTTTGATTAAGGTAAGAATTTAATCTTAATTGTATGGTTTAGGGGATGTTTAATATGTTCGATGATGAGTTATGATAGGAAATTTATAGAAAAGATCAAGAAGGAGTTGGAGTGTAATAACCCATTTTTCCATACTAAGGGTTAGGACATAAGATCCTAGACCACTGTACATGAGAAATTGCATTTGAGAAATTATAAGGTGCATTGCATTCATATGCATATCATTAGCGTACACATATGAATTATGATATTGTACATGTTACAAAGACTGCATATGCACTCAATTGACATATTTCGGGGTATGAACGATTTAAAGTGAGTATGATGTGAATTGTGAATTTTTATGTCTTAAAATTTGGTTGATGGATTACAATTGGTGATTTAGAATTTATTTGTTAAAATTGGGAGATTTATGAAATTATGTGTATTTTTTGGACTAGGGAGAATGCCAAGTAGCAAGACAAATTAACAAATGACAGTAGAAATAAGTGTCACATGATAATAGAAATAAGTGACATGTGGTATTAAATAATTGGTGACAAATGACTTAGAGATTTAATGACAATTGGCTTAGAGATTGAGTGACAATTGGATTAGTAATAAGAGTCATGTGGTAGCCTAAGTAAAATTACAAGTAGCATGATTCTTTATATGGTAAGTGTCATGATCATGACACTCACCATACTTTTAAACTCATGACATATACAATGAAAGGCCATCTTTCATTTTTCTTTCATTCTACTTTTGCTACAATCTTTCTTCTTCATTTTCTTTCTTCTCTCATTTACGATACTCATATCCCACACTCATGATTTTGAGTTGCCATCACCTTTCACTTTGCTACTCCGAGACCTTGTTATGTTCTTCTTGTTACTAAAAACCTAGCCTATTTTACCTTGAAAGTTTGATCATCGTGTAAGTGGAGGAGCTAGGGTTGTGTGATGATTTGACGAAAGTTGGAGTTAAACAAGTAAGTCAAATATTGTTCTTCATGGCTTGTATTAATAGAAATGTTTATGATGATTGTTCAGGGTTAGATTGATGTTGTTGATGGTGTATGAAGAGTGCTGAACGTTGATGAAGAAATGGATGTATTTATGATTTGTTTTTATGTAAGTGATGAATAATTGTTTATGTATTGTTATATGGATGATTTTGAGATGGAATTGAGTTGAAAATGATGAGGAAATGAAGTAGAAATTATGAACTATGTATAAGATGTCTTGGATATAATATATAAAGGTTAAAAATTTGGAAAAATTGAAGAAGAAATTGGCTGGAAATTTTGGATAAGATAACCCACGATCGTGGTAAGGCCTCCATGATTATGGGAAAATCAAGGATTTTCATATGAAACATCCCATAGGAAAGGCATTTGACGTGAGTTCTTCTCTTTTGTGTGATGTTTGAACCAACTACTGATAAGTTACCTCACTTTAGTGTATTTGGACTTGATCGAGGTTTGAAATGAACCTAATTTGATGTTAGAATAGGTGATTAAATGTTTGATATATTTAGGTTATAATTGATGTATAACATAAGGAATGGATTGTTGATATCAATGACTAAAATCTGGAAATTTATGAGTGTTAAAAGAATGAAAGTGTTCTTAGGATGCAATTGCGATCCAAAGGAATGAGTAAGGTGTATTAGGTATAAATGAATGAGAATTTGGATATTGTGTGACTATATAATGCTAAAAAAAGGGATTGATGATTGTATAGTTGAAGAGTTTAGAATAATCAAGTTTCTTTGAGGTGTAAACCTAAGTAAAAGTTAGACATACATAAGTTATAATGTTTGAATGATCATGGCTTGTGATTAAGGATATAAACCTAGGAATAGTCAACTGAGCATGCATTATACATAAAACATATATATGTGTGTATATGATTGAATACTTATATGATTGATCAATTTAGTAATGTTTATGATATTTGTCTTGCGTGATTATAAAAGCACAAATCAAATGCCAGAATCCAGACATTGTCAGTTCGTCGAGGCAATAGCTAATTTGGAGCTTACTCTGAGTCAACCTAGATATTTTCTCACTAGGATTAATTTGTTTATATATAAAATGCAATTATTGAACTGTATCTAATGTGATTGTGATAATTTCGAACATTGATGGTCCGAGGAGTTTGATAATTGACATTATATTAGGAGTGTTCCTAATTGAATGTGAATCAGGAAAACTATGTGTACTCAACAAATTATTGAATGTTAGACTTAGATTCGATGAATATGTGAAAATGACTGTGCATCATGAATAAAAGTGATTGGTTGCATATAATAAGAAGTGATGCATTTCAACACATTGATGTGCATGATCAGATAAAGGAGTTGTGATTGGAGTGACCAATGAAAAGAGCTTAAAGCTCAAAAATATGTATAAAGAGCCACAAGCTCAGTATTAAAATGAGCCCAGTATCTACAATAGGTATGGGACAATTATTAATAAGCCCAGTATCCACAATGGATAGGGATAGTAAAAAGGCGCTTGGTCATAATAAAGTAATAATGAAAGTGGAGTCACAAGTGCGTTTGCATATACAACTTGGTATTTATTATATGAATGATTGAAATGAATTTCTGAGTTGTGATGTTATGAATGATTGAGATAATGATCAAATTATTCTGTAATGAGTATATGAAATGTGACGTGACATTTAATATTTGATGATATGATCGATTATGAATTGAATTGTAAATTATCTTTGTGTATTGATATGAGTGAGCACATTGAGGATGATTCACTTACTAAGTTCGCAAAACTCATCAAAATTGCAAATGTTGATTTTCAATTGCGAGGATGACTTGGCTCCTAAGGCAAAGTATTAGAAGTCTAGTTCTATCCATTTGGGAAGTCACAAATGGCTCAAAGGTCGATCAGCTAATATTGAGGAGTTTAGATATAGTATTTTTTTTTAGTCCTCATTTCATGTAGAACATGTTGTAAAGAGTATTAAACTATTATAAGTTTTTGATATTGCATATATAGATTATGTAGTGAAATGCTATAGTGTAAATTATGTTTTATAAATGAAATGAGGAGTTGTTCTTTTGAATATTTGTGTTATATGTATAATGAATTTGACTGCTTTAACATGCCGCTTTCATAGGGTATGTTCTTAATTGTCCCTCGGGATGTTCGAGAGTGTGCTCTATAGCGGTGGGGTGTTACATGGAGAACAAGATTTGACATGATCGTGAAAGAAAGCAATATGAATCTTGGTGAAGCCTTTGTAATGAATGTGCATCCCATACAAGATTGTAATATAGAGGTGGTGTAGGAACATGCCTGATTGTGCACCATACATGATCATGTAAATTCTAACTTTTCCATGTCATGAGATTTTTATATTTTTTATGTTTTGAGGCTATTTTTTGAGAGAAAAATGTGTTGAAACCTTAAAAAGAACCTAGAAGGATCAAGAAGCACTTAAGGCAAAGAAAAATACAAAAGAGGTGGATAGAAAACATAAAAGAAGATATCAAAGAGCAACATTATGAAGCACACAAGTTGCAGAATTCTAGCTCAAGGAAAAGAAGGGAAGACAACTAAAATCAATTCTCTTTTCTTTTCTTTTATTTCCTTTTTGTTGTTGAATGTTAATGATGAATCAACTGGGATATATAGTTACATTTGTGGATTGCTAAATTTCTTTTAGGAATTACCCTTGATTTATTTGTTAACCCTTACTTCTTTATTCGAAAAATGAATGAGTTTTATTAAAACTCTAGCAAAAGCTATTATATCACTTCCATGAAGTACTTTTTACATAAAATTACTAGTTCAATACAAAATACCTGGAAGCATGGTTATAAAAATTATAGATTTCAATCTAATCTTCATGGCTAGTGTGATTTTGCTTTATGCTTTCCTTACTATCATAATCTCTCTAATCCAATTCAAAGTTGTTGTTAGCTAGCTGATATTTCCTAATAGCTTCCCCTTTTATATATTCTATTGTTCCTTTCTCTCCATATTGCATAAATAGTTAAAGTGAAAGCAACATTAAGTAGCTCACCATTTTTCTTGAGCTCATTTACCTTTTCAGTAACCTATTCTATAACTCCATTTCGATCATATGCTTGACACTTCACCATTAGGAGATTCAACACTCTATTCCAAATATTTTTAGAGAATCTACATTTAAAAAATAGATGATTCCTGTTTTCATCCTCTTTTTTGTTAGAGAAGTGCTCTAAAGGTAATCTGCTTTAACGTTTATTGTACAAATCTTTATGATTAATAAAAAGGCATTTTCGTTAATTTGATGTTTATGTTCTTTATGAATTGATAGTGATCTTAAATCGAATTAATGAAGTCCTTAATAAATTACATAACATGAAGGAAATCATGATGAGATTATGATAATAAGATTCCTATCATATGTAATTATGTTATTGTCTAAATTATCCCTAGTTATAGGATTAATGAAATCTTATAAGCTGTAAGCATAAGTTGTTTAGGGTTAACATATGGATGCCTACTAAGAGTAGTAAGGGCATTAGATGACCTGCCATGAGACATTCATATTCATAATCTATTCTAGTATCAGTGATAATCTCATCATAGCAATAATGCAAATATCCTTAGACTTGAGGTGCTCAAGGATATCTTGGATGTTGATCTTGTACTTTGACTCCATTCCTTGTTGCCTCTCAAAGGTTGCTCAAAGGGTGGTGATTGGGTATAATTTAAGGTATTCGAAGGTAATTGAATAGACAATAAATGATTCACCACTCCTGATAGTCGTAGATGATACCAACCTCTTATTAAGGTTATTACTCGGGAATCTCTGACCAAAGTCAATATGTCATGAAGATATTCTCTAGTGACATATCCAATTGAGTAATGAGCCTCAGGGATAGGAACTAACATCAGTTGGGCTATATGTGACGTAGTCAGTCTAGTGGGAGTTGACACTTTAACCATACTCTGAACTAAGTGGGGTATAGAATGGTAAAAGGACGAATTGCATGGGAACATTGTCTATGGAAAGGTTTGTAGTCAAACCATTGACTTTTTGATCAATTGGGGGTCATGACGTGTTGCTAGATATTGCTTATGACTTGCTTGAATTAAGTGTTAATTAAAGTGGACAACATAATCGGGAACTTAATGGGTCACTCATATTGGAGATATGAAGAATGAGTAAAACGATTTTGGATGGGGATCCAAAATATGAGAGATGCATGACTAAGCTATAAAAGTGTGGTAGTTTAGGGTCATTTAATTGTGAATCATATGACACATGTGAATCTTGCTTATTAAGTAAGATGTAAAATTACCCTTTAATAAGCAAGATGACAAAATTACCCTTTAAAGAAAGGGTGAATGTTTTCATACTAAATTAGGTGGGATTAAAAGCCACTTAATTCCCACTAACTCTCCGTTGATGTTATGGGTTAGAGGGAGGAAAAAGGGTGTTAAAGACACTCCATTTTGGTGCAAAAGTAGCAAGAAAATAAAGTTTCTTTTTGCGAATTGTTCTCCATCTTTTAAAATACTCTCTCAGAGAACACACCATATAGCTAGCAATTTGTGTGTATTCTAGCCATTCTTACTAAGAGCTTTCAGGATTTTCTCTTCATGTGGATATCATTAGAGACGTCCTCCTTTGTTCGATGTGGTTTGTGACAACCCAGAGAGGTGAAGACAATGAAGAACGAAGGAGATTGTAAGGTACACATCTTAAGTTCATATTTTTGTTTTACTACATCAAATGGCATATGTTTGATTGTGCATTTTATAGGTTTCGTTTTACTTTCTACTACATATTATGATATTTGATGCATATGATCCATGATCAAAATCCAACAGTGGTATCAAAGTCGTCTTGTGCCTATTAGATGTAGTTTCTATTACATGTGCAATAGGATTGCATGGTTCTGACAGCTGTGGATCTGTTCTTAGAAAATTCGAAATTAAATTATGAATTTTTTTTCACGATTTTCTTTCATTGATCTGCTCATGAGATGTTAGTATATGGTTTTAGAGATTGAAAATTGATTTCAATGTGATTCAAATATTTATTGTCGAATTTCTAACAATATGCTGGAAATTTGTTTTTTGCTGAACATATGTTGCTGGTTGGCTAAACTAATGAGGTTTGACATGTTTTTCGCAGAATTTGATATCGGAAATTTTATGTGAACATATTTAGAATGTGAATAATTCTTTGCAACTTTTCTATAATTAATTAAAATTGTTTTAATTAATTTTTCAAATAGTAAATAGATCTGATTGGTTTTGTTAAAATTGATGGAACTGTTTTGTTTGATAATTGCGTGAGTGTATGTTTCGGTTCCAAAACCTTAAAAATATTTTTATGTGAAAAAATGTGTTATTTTGATGAATGAAGCATTTCAAAATGATTTTCTCAAATGAAGATTTCCAGAAAAAATTTTAGATGTCAAATTTGTCATTTTTAGCATCTCAATGGTGTTTCGATTATCTTGATAATGTTTGCATGTTTCCAAAATTATTTTGATGAACTTCAAATGACCTAGAGATGCATGGAATAGTGATTTGATGTTTTGAAAATTTTGGGAAATTTGGAAATTAATTTTGAATTAGTTTAAGTAGAGAATTATTTTCTAGTAAGATAAAAAATAGGCATGTGACAAAATTAAAATGTTTGATTTTGACATCAAATAATCAATTTTAAGGTGAATTAATTTTAAATTAATTTCTGGAATTAAGATTTTAATTTAATTTTATTAATATTAAATTCTAAGCCAAAATGACATACATCATTAAATTTCACCAAAATAACACTTAGGAAGAAATTCAATTTAAGAGTTGAGTCAACTTCCAAAATGTAGGATCCATAATATGTCAGAACCAAATTTGATGTGTTTAATATTATGCATTAGAGGATGCATATTAGGAGTATGTCTAGACTTGCATGATGGATGGTTATGGACTTAAGCCCAATATGAATGGGGCGTCCATATCATGCCATATAGTTATAGTTACTATATGTTAGGGTTATATAAATATAGTGCCCTAGAAAGCAAGTGTATTTACAGATAACTTAATTTTCTTCCAATTACAATATTGTAATGAAAATATTTATTATTAATAAAACAAAAGAGTTTAGTTTTATATGGATGAGCATAATATAACAAGTCATAAGGTACTAAGGTTTTTTGTAAGTAATATACATATATATAGAGATGTATAGGAAATATGTATATTATTATAATCTAAATTAATTGATTCACAGTCGAATAATCAAGTTGGTCGCTTGATTATGGATTAGATTGTAGTGTTGAGATTTATCTCCGTGTAAGTTAAGGAGTTTACTTCAAGGGAATGAAGAGTGACAAATCATGATAGTAGTTGACTATCGGTAATGACAATATTAAATGAATTTGGAATCGCTTATGTTTTTAAAGAATAAAGTAAGCTGTTACTTTAATTTTAAAACATACATCTTAGCATTTGTTTATTACGAACCATAATCTTGATGAGTGGTGAACTCATGTGTGTTTCATTATAATTTTTGATATGATCGGAACAGATTTTTACAGGGTATCAATCTAGTGTCCACATGTTGGAATTATTAATTGAAACATGCATCAGGGAACATTCACTCAAATAAAGAGTTTATAGTGAAATCATCACTTCTACATATTTTACCGAGATTGGTGATTAAACTGGTGCCAGTAGTTTGATGGACTAGCTACTCATCAAGTCTTAACACCAAGATTAGATATTGTGTGTTAATCACCATGTAGATTAAAACGGGAGATCTAGAAGGAAAAACCAACATAAGGGTAAAACGACAATTTTACCCTTTATTATATGGATGGCTATAATATGGTTCATAATAGAGTTTTCGATTAAACATTGAATTAATAATTTGAAACATGTTTTCTCATAATTTTAATTAATTCAAGAGTTCAACCAATTGGCTTTAGTGGAATGACATTTGGTTAATAAGTCAGAATTAATTCTAATGAGCTTAAATTAATTCTGGGCTTATTAGAGCTAGAATTATTTAAGTCCAATTAGATTCCCCAATTGGCTTCTAGGAAGGTTATCAAGGAAAGTAGGAAAAATAAATGGAGGTTATCGGAAAGAAAATGAGATAGAAATGAGAGAAAGGACCGAATTGGATTCGGGCTACTAAGACCGGAATAATTTAATTAAGAGTTAATTAAATTAGCTTTAAAGCCTATAATTAAATGTTGGGTTTACACTAATTAATTGTTAATTATAAGCCCAAAAGAAACATTTAATATTGGGATAGATTTTGGTTTGATTTGATTAATTAAATTATTTGAATTGAAACAAATATTTTAAAACAAAAAGGTAAGGCAAAACTGAATTCTACAATAATGTAGATTTCGGTTTTGTAGCTAAAGGGACAGCAGCACATTTAGCATTGAATTGCTAAATACAACGTGGGCTGCTTTTAGTTTCTCTCCACTCACTCCCAAAGGAAAATTGATCATGCTTCTCAGCATTAAATGGTTTAATGGTTGGTTTTAAATAAATGTGGACATGTAGAAAAATGTACAACACTTTTAGCATTCTTTTGATTAAAGAATGAAGTGGTGAGTTTTTTGCTCTCTCTCCAATCTCTCCAAAACTGTCAACTATAGCAAATGAGAAGGCCTCATTTTTGTTCTTTAAACTAGCCAAATATAGCAAATAAGAAGGTCTCATTTTTGTTCTTTTAACTAGCCGAATATAGAAAATGAGAAGGCCTCATTTTTGTTCTTTCAATTAGCCGAACATACAAAGAAAAACCTCTACATTTTTCTTCTCCTTTCTCACCAAAGGATGTTGTTATCCAAATTGTCCAAGGAGAACAAGTGGTAGTTCAGATTAGTTGAGGACACAACAGTGAAGAGTCGAAGCTGTAGCGAGGAGTCGGTAATATTTCGATCTTATTCTTATTATATTTTTTATATTGTATCATGTATGGATTAAAAGCCTGTTGATTTGATGTTTACACTTCCATTTGTTTTGATTTCAAAAAAAGTTTTTGAAATCTACTGTTTAGCCAAACCAAGCATGTTTTGGTTTTCGATCTAACACTATATATATATGATATAGGCAAGACCATCCTAGTTAGATGAGACTTGAGAAGAAATCCCTCACTTAGAATATTAAAACTAACACTTTCTATTAATATGTTGAGAACTAGAGTTCTTTTAGAGTTAGGGTTATTGGACAAACTCACGCCTGCTCTACACGAATATGTTCTCTTGAATTCATATTGAGGGTTATGGATTCGTGAGAAAATAGTGGGAGCCATACTGCATGTTATTAATGTCCTAATAGACATGCATTTACGTACAGTCTAACACCATTTCTCTCTTTGACATTAGGCTGCAAGAATCGACACCATGACCACTAGTATGAACATACGCTCAGTCATGGAAGTCAATAAGTTGACTAAACCCAACTTCCTAGACTAGCTTAGGAACTTGAGAATAGTTCTAAAGTTGAAAATACTAGGCTACATCTTAGAAGAACCACTTCCCGATCCCCTCACTGCTGATGCTTCAGATAGTGATCAGAAGGCATACAGAAAGCATCTCGATGATAGTGAGATAACTAGCTCTATAATGTTGGCCACTATGTCACCGAAATTGCAAAAGCAGCATGAGGCTATAGATGCTCATACTATAGTCAATCATCTAAGGGAGCTATTTGATGAGCAAGCAAGGATCGAAAGGTTTGAAACTTCGAATTTTCTCTTATGCTCCAAGATGGCTGAGGGGACATCTCCAGTACAATATGCACTAAAGATAAGATAATGGCTAGATTGAGAAGTTGGCCTCCTAGGGTTTCCTGATGGATCATGAATTAAGTATAGACTTAATTCATGATCCATTAGGAAATAGACTTAATTCGGACTGGTTTGACTAATAGTTATTCACAATTTGTGCTTAACTATAGGATGAACTAGTTATCCACCACGATTCCTGAATTCATCAACTTGTTCAAAACAGTTGAGACATTTGTTAGGAAGGATAGTAAGGCTATGATGCTGGTAGAATCTTCTGATTCAAGGAGGAAGAACTAAAAGAAGAAGAAGTCCACACGGCCTAAGGGAGATGTAGTCAAGAAGAAAGCTAAGGAGACTACCCCTAAGGGAACATATTTCCACTATGGAAAAGATGGACATTGGAAGAAGAACTGATAGGCCAATTTAAAGTCACTGAAGCAGAAGAAGGGATCAGATGTCCCATCTACTTCAGGTATGTTTGTTATTGATATTAATGTTGTTTCTAATAATAACATATGTGTATTGGATACTGATTATGGCTCACACATATGTACTGATATGTAGGACCTCAGGAACATTAAACAACTTCACCAGGAAGAGTCAGACCTACACGTGGGCAATGGAGCCAGAGTTGATGCATTCGCCATAGGAACTTATGTATTGATACTCACTAGTGAGCTTGTAATAGAATTGGATGATTGCTTTAATGTACCTATATTGACTAAGAATATTATTCCAGTTTCTAGTCTTAATAAAGCTAGTTTCCAATTAAATTTTAGTAACAATGGTTGTTCTATTAGTTTGAATGGAATGCTTTATGCTATGAGTACATTATGCAGTGGAATATACATATTAGATATGTACAATCCATTTTAATGACAATAAAAGACAAAAACTAGATAATGTGCAGTCATCGTACTTATCGCATTGTTGCCTTGGCCATATAAGTGAGAGACGCATGACTAAATTACACAAGTTATTAATTTAGGTTCATTTGATTATGAATCATATACGTGTGAATTTTGCTTATTAGGCAAGATGAAAAAGTTACTCTTTAAAGGAAAAGGTGAATGAAATACTAAGCTATTAGACTTAATACATTCAGATGTATATGGTACGATGTCCATACATACCAAAGGTGGTTTCATAAATTTCATTACCTTTATCGATGATTATTCATGATGTAATAGCTAGTTTTCAAAACTTACTAAGGGTTTTGAATGTTAAACTTTTAAGTCATATCATTTTAGAATTTATGAGATGCATTTCATTCACATGCATAACAGGAGCATATACACACATGAATGTTGATTTAGAAAACATTGCAAAGATAGTATATGCACTCAGTTGACATTTTCTGGGTAAAAAGGTTTAAAATGATGATAATTTGACTATGTATTGCTTATGTCTTTGAATTTTGGTTTGATGTATTATAATTAGTAATTTGGAGTTAATTGTTATAATTGGAAAATTGACAAATTAAAATTTACATCTAGAAAATTGACGAATTAAAAGACAAATGGCCTAAGATATTAGTGACATTTAGCAGCCACATAAGAAGACAAATCTCCATTTGTATGACATGTGTCCTTTTAAAACAAAGACAACTTGCACCAAATGGCTTATGCAAACGTAGATTCATGTTTCTTTCTAGTTGTTTCTTCCATATGCTTTCTTTTTCTCCTCCCTCTCACTATCAAAACACGCATATAACCCTCACAACTTTCAAATTTTTCCTTAATTCTGTTAATCGTCACTCCAAGATCTATGTAAGATATTACACAAAGATAGTTATAATCTATTATCATCTCTTTGCCTTTGTTGAAATCATTCTACTCCCATCTTGTTCTTGGAATTGTGTTTACATGCATGGAAGGCTAGGTTAGGTTGACAATTGAGGAGGTATTTGAGCTGGTTAAGAAGGTAAAATACTGATCTCTTATGTTATAAAATAATAGAAATTGATGATGATTGAATTGGGGATTGATTGATTGAAGTATTGGTGTTAAATGTGTGCTGGGAAAATGAGGCATGAATGGTAGTTTCTATTATGTTTAGCATATATGAAAAACAATAGTTTATGAGCTATTAAATGAATGATTTTGAGATGAAATTGATGAAGAATTGAGGTATAGTTAAGGTATAATTGAGGTACAATTAATGGACTGTTATGAAGGTGTTTTGAATTTGATATGAAAGAGTTTTCTTTTGAATTTAGAAAAACTTGGGGATTTTAGTGTATGTGTAAGAATGATTGTTAGTGACATAAATGAATAGAATTTAGAGAGCTTTAATGTAACCAAGATGGAAGCTATATTAATATAAATTGAAATAGCTTTTGAGAGTATAAATTTTGGAAAAATTTAAAGTGTTAATGATGATCCTAAGTAGATGAAATTCGTGCAGAATTGATGGAAATTGGATAGTGCAAGATCAGGGCACTCATCCCATGATCGTGGGAAGGTCCCCTATGATCATAGCCAAAGCTTTGAAATGATAATTTTGGTTTTGTGAATTTGTTGAACCAAATGAGGATAAAACACTCTACATTTGTGTATTTTGACTTGATTAAGGCTTAAAATGAACCTAGATTATTGCTTCATTAATTGGTTAAGGGCTCGATAAGTTTAGGTTGTTAATTAATGTCATTACTTAAAGAATGGATTGTCTTGACATCAATGTATTTAAATCTAGAAATTATGAGTTGTTAAAGGAATAAATGTGTTCTTATGAATGTCAATATGATCCAAAGGATATGAGTAGGTGTATTAGGTATGAATGAATGAGAATTGGGAAATTATGTGAATTTATAATGCTAGAAAAGGTTGATGAATATATGATTGATGAATTTAGAGTAATCAAACTTACTTAAGGTATAAACTTAAATGCAAAGTGGTAATATAAAAGCTATAAGAATTGAATGGTCAAGTCTTGCGAATAAGAATACATACCTGAAAAAGTCAATTGAGCATACGTTGAACATGACACATATACATGTACATGATTGTAATTCACATGATTAACTAACTTAGTGATGTGAAAATTATGTGTTTATTGCATGATTTTAGACGCACAAGTTGGTCATCAGCGTCCAGACATTTTTGGATCATCAAGGCAATAGCTTTTTTAAAGCATACGGTGAGTTAACCCAGATGTGTAAATTCAATTATATGTGCTTCAGTTTGAATTGTATGTGTATTGTGGAATGTGTGAACAACTGAATGATGAATGCTGAACTTAGATCTGAAGGATTTCATATATGACATGAGAACATAGAATGGAAAGTATTGAAAGCATGATGTGTGAATTGATGCATCTCATTACACTGAAATGCATGATTAGATAAAGTAGTTGAGACTGGAGTAGCCAATATGTGGAAAAGAGCTTAAAGCTCAGGATTGTGCACAAAGAACCACAAGCTTAGAAAACAATGTGTTGGTATCTACAACGGCTACGAGACAGTAAATTGGGTGGATAGGCGCTCGATCATAACAAAACAAAATAAGAAAGGAATCATATATGCATTTGCATATACAATTCATGTATCATATACTTCCTGAATTAAGTTATGTAATTTATTTTGGTGTTTTAACTTGGGGGAGCACATCAATAATGGTTCACTCACTGAGTTTGCAAACTCGTCAAAATTGCAACATTGATTTTCAAGTTCAAGGGAGATCTAACGTCTAAAGCAATCTAATAGAATTCTAGTATGGTTATTTTAGGGACAAGAATGGCACAAAGGTCTAGTCAGCTAATATCTGTGAAGTCTAGATAGAGGTCTTTTGTATTAGGATTCCATGTTATGGCACACATTGTCTCTAGTGTGTATTTTTTTGTACTATATAATATATTGGGATTGAGTTCAAAACTGTTGTGTATGGTTACTTGAATTTGGAATGTTAATGATAGATATGACTTGTTATTATTGTGAAGGAAATAAGTATTTGGAATGCTTAAGTTATGTTGATGCCTCAAGTTGCATTTATGTGCACCTTTTTTGTAGAGTATAGCCTCGACTATCTATGTATATGTTCGGGCATATGCACTGTAAGAATGGTATGTTATAAATTTTGGTATCAGAGCATGGTTTGGCATCCTTAGAGATACATATATAAGCATTTAAACATGAAATATAGAAAGAGACTCATATAGTGATCACAATTACTATTTGTTATAGGTCATCTGCTATAGGAGATCAAGTCACAAAATTAGCTAACCTTGAGTCTATAGGAGCCAATAGAGAGTCCCCAGTACCTCAGTTTGAACAAATGCCTAAGAGAATTCCTAAGAGGAGAGAAATGAGGTACAAACTTAGAAAGCAGGGGGTTGTAGACTTCTATGGAAGTATAGACCCTGCCAAGACAAAAGGTTGGCTAGAAAGAATAGAAAGGGTGTTTGATCAAATGGACTATAAGTTTGATGAAAGGTTTGACTAAAAGGTCCGGCTTATCAGTGGTGGAAGACTGTTCCAGGTAGTTCTGTCCAACTTTGTACACTAACATAGTAAAACTTTATAAAGGTCTTCAAGAAGAATTATTTGCCAAAGATCTATTTGGATAGGAAGATGAACGAGTTTCTCGATCTAAAATAGGGAAATCTTACTTTAGCCGAGTATGAGGTGCAATTTAACAGATTAATGGGATGTGCTACTACTTTGATTTTGACTAAGGAACATAAATGTAGGTGGTTTAAGGATGTATTAAATATAGAGATCAAAACGAGGTTGGCTATTACCAATTTGAATAGTTTTACTGAGTTGAGAGCTACTTCGATTTAAATTGAACAATTATTGAAAGATGAACAAGGAGAGTACAGAAAGGAGTTTAAAATTAAGAGGCATGGTGAGTTTTAAGCTGACTCTGGCAGAAGATTTAGTAAATGCAAGAATAGATCATCATGATTACAGACTAGATCGAGGCAATCAGGGTTTAGACTGAGAGGTAGTTTTGTTCATATTGGTAGTGGTAGAATTCGAGCATCTGGATGACAGACATATGGAGGACCAACACAACAGATGCCTAGTTGTGAGTATTATAGAAAGAAAAATGGTGGAGAATGTTGGAAGAAATCAGGAGCTTGCTTATATTGTGGCAGCATCAGATTAGAGACTGTCCTGTAACTTTAGAAGCACAGTCTGGAGTAAGAGGAGGATCAATGACTGAAATGACTGTTCAGTAGAGCAGAGCCAGTGGAGCAGGAAAAAGAGGCAGAGGTAGAGGTAAAACAAGTTTAGTAGCTCCTAGTGTTAAGACTGAGGTACGGAGTAAACAACTATAGTTTCAGGCCAGAATCTCCATTATTATCACACAGAAGGCACATAATTTTCTAGATGTTGTTGTAGATGTGTTATATGTCTTTAATTTTGAGGCATTTACATTATTGGATCCAAGATCTATGCATTCATTTATCACACCAGATTTGGCATCTAAACTGCATTATGAGAGAGAGATGTTGAAATGTGGCTTAGAGGTGAGTATACTGGTAGGTAGTGCTACAGTGACTAAAGAAGTGTGTAAAAGGTTTATGATTCAGGTTGATTAGACAGAGTTGAAAGCTGATTTAATAGTACTGAAATTGAAAGAGATAGACCTCATTTTTGGTACAGACTGGCTTACTACTCATAGGGCTGTGATGAATGGTTATACTACAAAATTTATTCTTGAATCTCCTAATCAACTAAAGGTTATATTTCAAAGTATTAGTCAAGCATTGCTAGCCAGATTGATTTCATCAATGAGTGCCTTTAGGTTGATTCGAAGTGGATGTGAGGCTTATTTAGCCTATGTGACCGATACCCAAATTGAGCAGACAGAATAAGATATTCCTGTTGTTAAGGATTTCCTATATGTATTTCCTATTGGATTACCAGGATTACCACTAGATAGGGAAACGAAGTTCACTATTGACTTAGTTCCAGATACTGCTTCTATATCTATTCCTTCATATAGGATGGCACCTATAGAACTTAAGAAACTTAAGACTCAGTTACAGGAATTGTTGGATAAGGGTTTTATCAGACCCATGGTATCATCTTAAGGAGCTCCAGTTTTCTTTAGGAAGAAGAAGGATGGAACCCTAAGATTATACATTGATTATAGGCAATTGAATCAAGTGATAGTGAAGAATAAGTATCCCTTATCGAGAATAGATGATTTACTCGATCAATTACTAAGAGCTTAGGTGTTTACTAAACTAGATTTGAGGTCAGGGTACTATCAATTGAAGATAGCAGAAGTTAATATACCAAAGAGTTCATTCAGAACCAGATATGGACACTTCGATTTTTTAGTGATGCCTTTTGGATTGACCAAGGCTTTAGCGACCTTTATGGCATTGATGAATAAAGTATTCCAACCTTACTTAGATCCTTTTGTGATTATATTCATAGATGATATTTGGTGTACTCAAAGAGTAGAGGGAAACATTATGAGCATTTAAAGTTGGTCTTACAGATAATGAGAGAGAAGCAATTATATGCCAAGTTAAATAACTGTGAATTTTAGTTTGATCAATTGGTGTTCTTGGTTCTTGTAGTGTCTGGACAGGGCATACAAGTAGACCTAAAAAACTTTGAGGCAGTGATGAAGTGGGAAGCACCCAGAAATGTGTCTGAGATTTGGAGTTTTCTTGGGTTAGTAGGTTATTACAGGAGGTTTGTCGAGGAGTTTTCATTGATCTCAACCCTTTGACTAAACTTCTGAGAAAGAATCTATCTTTTTGATGGACTAATGAGTGTCAGAGGAGTTTTGAGGAGTTGAAACATCGATTAACTCCGGCACCTATGTTAGCTATACCATCTGGATCTGGAGGATATGTTGTATATAGTGATGCTTCACATTAGGGATTAGGGTGTGTTTTGTTTTAGCATGGTAAAGTGATTGCATATGCTTCAAGACAGTTAAGATCTTATGAGTTCAATTACCCAGTTCATGATTTAGAACTTGTTGCAATGGTGTTCGCTTTGAAAATTTGGAGACATTATTTATATAGTGAGATGTTTCAAATATTTACAGATCATAGAAGTTTGAGATATTTGTTGATTCAAAAAGAATTGAATATGAGATAAAGGAGGTGGATTGAGTTGCTTAAGGATTATGATTTCACGATTGAATACCATCTAGGTAAAGATAATGTTATAGCTGATGCATTAAGTAGCAAATCTAATAGCAATGTTGCATAAATTCAAACATAAGGTTACTAAACCTAGTTCAACTGAGAGCCCTGAATGTTGAGCTAAGTTTGGGACAGAATGAAGCATTGTGAGTTACGTTAAAGCTTAGGCTAGTATTGCATGAAAGGAATTGAAAAGCTCAAAGCAAAGACCTATAATTTGTGAAGAATATTGAGAAATTAAAATATAATCCAAATTTTGAGTATGAGTTGAGAAATAGTGCTAACCGGCATGTTGTAACGCTAGTCAAAATAAAATAACTAGAGTCTAGGTCTAGTACTATAACAGAGGTGAGTCTAGGTCGATTCCACAAGGAGTGTTCAATTATCTTTTGAAATGAAATTAATTTGTGTTTAGGTAATGGGGGGTCTGGATTTAAGAAAAAATAAAATAAAATAAACTTAATGAAAACAAATTAAAGAAATTTTGCGAAAAATGATAAAATCGGGGAATTCGATAGGGATCTGGTTTTTTGGTTCAATATTGGCCTACACACTAATTAAGCATAATTAATTGACTTGTTGTTCTTTTATCTCTCTTAGCAGTTATCGGTTGTAGATTAACAACAAGCTCTGTTGATCCTAATTTTTCCTTAGATCCTAATAAAACACGAAGCGCTCGTAAATTAACCTTAACTATCGAGAAACCTAGAATAAACTCTCTAAGTTTATTTGGACAACCGCATTACAAATAAAAGAAAGACCAATCTAGGTAATAATCACAGAAGCTCAAATTATTTAACCTATGTTATGTTATCTCTAATGATTCTAAATCATTAGTCACTACATATGAATCAGGAATACAACGATTACGTATTGCATTCGATTCTAGCAATGGGTTTTCATGAAAAATGATTCAATAGAGCATTAAAATCATGATCATTCAAATACCCAATCAATCCATACAAGATAACATAATAAATTTCTAATAAGAGAAAGAAACAATAAAATAATAAAAAAAAGCTTAACCTAAGTCATCTGCATCAATATTACCTCCAAATCGGCATCGGAAACTTAGCTTTCCATGAGTCCCTCCAAAGAAAAGAAAATGCTTTAGCCCACTCAACTAACCGTAGCCAAAACCCCTTTCTGCTCTTCACTGCACCTTCCTTCTTAGTTCCATGCTAATGCTCTCTTCTCTTCTTTTCTCATTATTCACTAATTTGATGAATAAACTTGTTTGGACCACCCTACTATTCACTGTTCTTCTGCCGCAAGCACTCTCTTTTCTTCCCTCTCGCTACTGTTCTTGATGTGATGATTTAACAAGCTTAGACCATGCTAGTGTTCATGCAAAAAACCCTTGCCCCTGTATTGGCCAAACATCTACGTTTCATGCACAACGTTTTCATGAAATGCAGATGCTGTTTACGTTTAGTAAAATGCATTATATGCATTTCAGGTGGCGTGGACTGTGTTTTGGGTTATCCCTGTCCATCATCTGCTGTCATTTCTTGCTTCTGCGCCTGCGTTTTCTCTTTGCTTCACTGTCATTTTTTCCTTTAACTTCCAGTTGCTATATGCGTTTTGTTCTCTTGTTATTTCTTTATATTTCCAGCAAGCACTTTTAATTCTTCTTCTTGCTCTATGAAGACAAGTGAAAATTTATCTTCAAAAAATAGCCCAAATGTAGTGCTTTCGACTCACTTTAATTTCTTTGCTTCCAAATTATACCTAAAATCATATATGAATTAAAATGAGTATCTTAAGCATTTTCGTATCATTAATCGCTAGACGTAAATGATTAAATATATCAACAATTAAACACATATCAGTAAGAAAATTTGACACATGGAAAATTAGGGTAACTAAACCCATAAAATAAGTGATAAATGGCATAGATAAATGAGTGACGTTTAGCATGGGTGATTAATTAACAAATGGAAAAAATGATTAAGTGACAAATGGCTTAAGAATTTGGTGACAAATGGCAGCTTATTTAGAGGGCAAGTGACTTACATGACTAGCGACAAATGCCATTGTCAAAGAAAGACACCTAGCACCTAATGAAATAAGCTACTCTAGGGATGGTTCCTGCTGTCTTCATTCTTCCTCTCCTCTTAAATACTCACACTCCCACAGCTTTGAATTTTTTCTTCAATTTTATTAATTACCACTCTAAAATCATCACAAAATCCTGCATCAAGAAAGCTATAACCTGCTATTTTCTATCTTATTGTCTTTTTGTTGCTAAAAACCAACTTATTTCCACCTTGAACTTATAATGATCTCGCATGCATGGAGGGCTAGGTTAACTTGATGAATTGAGGTGGAACTTGAGTTAAACAAGTAAGTAAAGTATTGATCTTTATGGCATGTTTTAATAAAAATATCATGATGATTGAATTGGATGGATTGTATATGATGTTGATGATGAAGTGTACTGGAATGTGATGGATGAACTTGGATACTTTTATTCTTTGTTCTTCACGTATAAAACATTGTGGGTTATAGGTTGTTATATGGACGAATTAGATTGAGATTTGAAGTATAATTAAGGTGAATTTATGCTAAAGAAAGGTGCTAATGTAGTGTTCTTGAAATGCAAAAGAACTAGGACTACATGTATGATCGTGAATGATAGTTTCTATTTTGTTTTGATGTATGAAAGACAGTAGTTTATGAGCCACAAATTGAATAATTTTGAGTTAGAATTGGAGATGAAATTGACGAAGAATTAGAGATGAAAGGTATAATTGATGTATAATTAATGAACTAATATGAAGATGTTTTGAATTTGGTATGAAGGTGTTAGAATATGGAGAAATTGAAGAAAAATAGAGAGTGAACACTCGATTCAATCATTTCATGATCGTGGAGGACGATCGTGAAGGACAATCGTAGGAAGGTCCTCTACGATCGTGGGCAATGCTTTTAAGTGAAAAAAATTTATGTTTTGTGTGATTGTTTTATTAACTAAGGATAAATCACTCTACTTTGGTGCAGTTGGACTTGATTGAGGCTTGAAATGAACTTAGATAGTTGCTTAATTAATTGGTTAAAGCTTTGATAAGTTTAGGTTGTTAATTGATGTTATAGCTTAAGGAATGGATCATTTTGATATCAATGTATCTAAATCTGGAACTTATGAGTTGTTAAAGGAATAAAGGTGTTCTTATGAATACAAATATGATCCAAAGGATATGAGTAATGTATTAGGAACAAATGAATGAGAATTGGGAATTGTGTGAAAATATATAATGTTGGAAAAGGGCTGGTGAATGTACGGTTGATGAATTTAGAATAATCAAGTTTACTTAAGATATAAACCTAATTGCAAACTTGTTATATCCAAGCTATGATGTATGAATGGTTAAGATTTATAAATAAGGAAACATACTCGGAAAGTCAATTGAGCATACATTAAACATGACACATATATATGTGCATGATTGAATATTTATATGATTGAACAACTTCATACTGTATAAAATATGTGTGTATTGCATCACTAAAAAAGCACAAATTGATCGTCAACATCCAGACATTACCTGGTCATCAAGGCAATAGCTTATCTGGAGCGTACTGTGAGTTAACCTAGATGTTTTCTCATTATGATTGAATTGTTTTCAATTAACTTTTAGATATTGAACTGTTATTGATATAATTGTTATAATTTCAGACATTGATGGTCCGAGGAGTTTGATATTTAGGATTGTATTGGAAGTGATTTTTAATCATATGTGAATATGGAAAATGTGTACTCAACTAAATGTTGAATGCCCGACTTAGATCCGATGAATATGATAAATGATTGTGCACATTAAATGAAAGTTATTGATAGCATATTATATGAATTGATGCATTCCATCACATTGTTATGCATGATTAGATAAAGGAGTTGTGACCGAAGTAACTAGTGTGAAAAAGAGCTTAAAGCTCACAAATGTGCACAAAGAGCCATAGGCTCAGTTATTAATGAGCCCAGTATCCACAATAGGTACGAGATAGAATATGAAATGAGCCTGGTATCCACAATAGGCATGAGACAGTAAATAGGCGCTCTGTCACAACAAGTAAAAAAGAAAGTGGAGTCATATGTGCATTTGTATTTTTATATATCTTTACATATATCATGTGAATGATTGCGAATAATTACTGAATTGTGTTGATATAGTGATGTGCAATGTTTGTGTACACATTGATGATATGAATGATTGAGATAAATGATTGGTTTATTCTGGAATGAGTATATGAAATGTTTGAAGTTCATGATGTATTTTTGAGATATGATGTATATTATGATCTGGTATTTAATATTGAATATTGTGATACATCTGCTGAATTGGTTTATACTTATGATATTTGTGTTCTAACTTGAGTGAGCACATCAATGATAGTTCATTCATTGAGTTCACAAACTCATCAAAATTACAACGTTGATTTTCAGGTACAAGAGAGACCTAGCTTCTAAGGTGATATAATAGAAGTCTAATATTGTCAATTGTGAAAACAAGAATGGCTCAAAGGTTTGGTCAGCTGATACCTACAGAGTCTAGATAAAGTACTTTTGTTTAGCTTCTCCTTTCATGTAGAAATTTTGTATAGAACTTTAAATTTCCATAAATTTCCAAATGTTATGTTTTGTATAAACATGGATTACGAAATGTAATGACAATGTAAGTAAGTTTCATTTTGTGAATGAAATGAGGAGTTTGATCTTTGGAAATAC
>JANZXP010000004.1:20678981-20690991 GCA_027576715.1 Erythroxylum flavicans | reverse complement strand
TTACTCATCCTTCGGATCTCCTATGTGTGTGACTCATTAGGTTCTCGACTATGATGGCCACTTGAATTAACACTTAATTCAAGTAAATTAAGAGTGGTATTTAGCAACGCGTCATGACCCCCAATTGACCAGAAAGTCAGTGGTTTAATTACGAACCCTTCCATATGCAATGTTGCCATGCAATTTATCCTTTCACTATCTATACCCCTACTTGGTTTAAAGTATGGTCAAAGTATCAACTCCCACTAGACTGACTACATCACATCTAGTCAAAGTGATATTAGATCTTGTCCTAAGGATCTCATTACTCTATATATCATTGAAGACTCTCTTCATGACACATACCTTCTCTAGCTGGAGACTCCCGAGTAATGACCCAGATAAGAGGTTGTGGGTATGATCTCCTTCTACCAAGGGTGGTGAATCCTTTATTAGCTACTCAATTACTTATGAATACCTCAAGTTGTACCCAATCACTACCCTATGAGTAACTCCTAGAAGGCATAAATGAATGGAGTCAAAACAGAGGATTAGTATTTGAGATATCCTTGAGTACCTCAAGTTAAAGGTTACTTGCACCATTACTATGAAGAGACTATCATTGACATTGGAAAAGAATATCCATATGATTGTCTCATCGTAGGTCAATCTAATGTGCTTACTACCCTTAGTAAGCATCCATATGTTAACTCTAAACAACTCATGTCTACAGCTTATGAGATCTACTACTTGATCTAATAAAGGAGTATAACATGTGATAGTTTAATGATATCCCAGCTCATTAATCCTATGACTAGGGAAAGTTTTGATACTAACATAATTACACATGATAAGAATCTCATTATCATGATCTCATCATGATTTCCTCCATACTATGGTTGTATCAAGGACTTCATTAAATCACCTTAAGATCAACATCAAATCTATAAACGTATGAACATCGAAATAATGAAATATGCCTTTATTATTCATAAAATGATTTGTATAATAAGTGCTAAGGGTGATTGCCTTTACAACACTTCTCTAACATCAAGACAGTTAAGGTCTCATGAGTTTAACTATCCAGTTCATAACTTAGAGCTTGCTGCAGTGGTGTTTGCCTTGAAAATTTAGAGACATTATTTATATGGTGAGACATTTCAGATATTTACAGATCATCAAAGTTTGAAATATTTATTGAGTCAGAAGGATCTTAATATGAGATAAAGGAGGTGGATTGAGTTGTTTAAGGATTATGATTGCACGATAGAGTATTATCCAGGTAAGGCTAATGTTGTAGCAAATGCTTTAAGTAGGAAATCTAATAGTAGTGTAGCACAAATTCAAACATCGAGATTACCGAACCTAGTTCAACTGAGTGCCCTGAATGTTAAGCTAAGTTTGGGATAGAATGAAGCATTGTTTGCTATGTTAAAACTTAGACCAGTATTACATAAGAGGATCAGAAAAGTTCAACGTAAGGACCCAAAATTGGTGAAGATTTTTGAGAAGTTGAAACAGAATCTGAATTCTGAGTTTGAGTTGAGAGATAATGCATTGTCATTGAAGTAGAGATTATGCGTACTAGATGTTGATGATCTGAGAAAAGAAATTTTGGAGAAAGCACATATAGCAGCCTATGTTATGCATCCGGATACTACCAAGATGTACAATACTCTAAAACAACATTTCTGGTGGCCAGGAATGAAGAAGCATGTGTCTGAGTATGTTAACAAATGTTTGACATGCCAATAGATTAAGACATAGCATCAGGCTTTAGTTGGAAAATTGCAATCATTACCTATTCCAGAGTAGAAATGGAAGAGAATTGCAATGGATTTTATTATGGGTTTATCGAGAACTCTGAGAAAACATGATGTTATATGGTTCATTGTTAATAGATTAACTAAATTAGCTCATTTCTTACTTATCAGAGAAAGTAACATGGTGGATCAATTACCTTGGAGGTATGTAAATAAGATAACGAGGCTATATGGAGTTCTAGTATCTATTGTATTAAACTAGGATCCTAAATTTATCTTTAGATTTTGGGGCAGTTTACAGTCAGCAATGGGTACAAAATTAAACTTTCTTATAACATTTCAGACTGAAAGGTCTATTCAGACTGTTAAGGATATATTTAAAGCTTGTGTTTTAGAGTTTCAAAAAGCATGGGAAGAATATGTAGCTTTTATTGAATTTGTATACAACAATCATTATCATGGTAGTATTGGTATGGCTCCATATGAGGCATTATATGGTTGAAAGTGTCGATTGCCCTTGTATTAGGAGGAAGAGGGCCTAAGGATTGTTAAAGGCCAATAATTGATTCAAGATACCGTTGATAAGGTAAAATTGATCCGTAGTAGGATTAAGGCAACTCAAGACAGGCAAAAGAGTTACGCAGATCAGCACCGGAGGGGTATGGAGTATCAAGTAGGAGATAAGGTATTTTTGAAAGTGTGGCCTTGGCGAGGAGTACTAAGGTTTGGTAAAAAGGAAAAGTTAATCCCTAGATACATTGGTCCTTATGAGATTACTGAGAGAGTAGGACCATTAGCTTACAAATTAGCATTACCACTAGAAATGTCTCAGATTCATAATGTGTTTCATGTTAGTATGCTCAAAAGATATCAATCTGATCCAACACATGTATTACCAGCATAGGAGGTTAAGATTGCAACAAATTTGAGTTATATTGAGGAACCAATAAAAATAGTTAGATACCAGACGAAACAGTTAAGAAATCGTGTAATTCCTTTGGTTAAAGTTCTTTGGAGGAATCATTCAAGAGAAGAAGTTACATGGGAGGCTGAGGAATACATGAGGAAACAATACCCCCATCTATTTGATTTATCAGGTAAGAATTTCGAAGATGAAATTTCTTAAGAGGGGAGAATTGTAATAACCGGTTTCCAAAACTTACTAAGAGTTAGAATGTTAGACTTTTGAGTCGTATCATTTGAGAATTAATGAAATACATTTCATTCACATGCATATTATTAGCATACACATACGAATCATGATTTAGTAAACATTGCAAAGATTGTGTGTGCACTCAATTGACATATTTCGGGCTATGAAAGGTTTAAAGTGATTATGATATGATTGTGTATAGTTTATGTCTTGAATTTTAGTTTAATGAATTACAATTAGTAATTTGGAGTTAATTGTTGCAATTAGAAGAGTGATGAATTAAAATGTACATTTAGTCTAGGAAAAATGTCAAGTGGTAAGACACGTTGAAATATGGAAAATTAAGATGACTAAGCCTATAAAATGAGTAACATTTGGCATAGAAAATTAAGTGATAAATGACCTAGGATTTTGGTGACATTTGGCAGCTTATATGGAGGACAAGTGAATTGCATGCATTGTGACAAATGGAATTGTAAATGGTGACACCTGGCACTTAATGAATTAAGCTAATATAGAAATTGTTTCTGCTGTCTTCTCTCTTCTCCTTTCCTACACCACCGAAACACACACCTTCACAACTCTAAATTTTTGCTTCAATTTTGTTCATCACCACACAATCCTTACAAGATCCCGCATCAAGAAAGCTATATGCTGCTATCTTCCATTTTGTTGTTTTCTTGCTGAAAACCATCCTACTCCCATCTTGTTTTTGAGATGATCTTGGATGCATGTAAGGCAAAGTAGAATTGATACAATAAGGTGGAATTTGAGCTAAACAAGTAAGTGACATTTTGACATTTGTGGCATGTTGTAATAGAAATTTTATCTGATTTAATTGGGATGGACTGCATATAGGATTGATGATGACGTTGTGCTAGAATACGATGGATGAATTGGATACTTTTCTGTCTTGTTTTTAATTCATGAAAATTGTAGGTTATAGGTTGTTATGTGGATGATTTAGGTTAAGGTTTGAAGTATAAATGATGGAAAATTCATGCTAAAGATAGGTGTTATTGAAGTGCTCTTGAATTTGGAAAAATTAGGACTACATGTGTGATGTTATAAAATGAATGGTGTAAAAACAATTGAGTAGAGTTTTGAAAGCTTTAATATAACCAAGATAGAAGTTATATTAACATGAATTGAAGTAGCTTTTGAGAGTATGAATTCTAGAAAATTTGAAGTGTTAATGATGATCTTAAGGAGATGAAATTCGTGGAGAATTGAGGGAAATTGGATAGTGCATTTTTAAAGCTTTATCATTTAGGTCTTGTGAATTTGTTGAACCAAATAAGGATAAATCACTCTACATTGGTATATTTGGACTTGATTAAAGCTTGAAATGAACCTAGATTGTTACTTCATTAATTGGTTAAAGGTTTGATAAGTTTAGGTTGTTAATTGATGTCACTACTTAAGGAATGGATTGTCTTGATATCAATGTATTAAATCTCAAAATTATGAGTTGTTAAAGGAATAAAGGTGTTCTTATGAATACGAATATGATCCAAAGGATATGAGTAAATTGTATTAGGTATGAATGAATGAGAATTGGGAAATTATGTGAATGTATGATTGATGAATTTAGAGTAATCAAACTTACTGAAGGCATAAACCTGAATGCAAAGTGGTAATGTATAAGCTATAATAATTGAATGGTCAAGATTTGTGAATACGAATACATACTCGGAAAGATCAATTGAGCATGCATTGAATATGACACATATACATGTGCATGATTGAATATTTATGTGATTAAACAAGTTATTAATGTGTGAAATAAATGTGTATTATATGATTAAAGATGCACAAGTTGATCGTCCACATCCAGACATTACCATATCATCAAGGCAATAGCTTATCTGGAGCATACTATAAGTTAACTTAGATATGTAAACTCAATTATATGTACTTCTGTTGAATTGTATGTGTAATATGGAATGTGTGATCAACTGAATGATGAATGTCAGACATAGATCCAAAGAATTTGATATTTTTCATGAGCACATTAAATGAAAAGTATTGAAAGCATAATATGTGAATTGATGCATCTCATTACATTGAAATGCATGATCAAATAAAAGAGTTGTGATTGAAGTAGCTAATGTGTAGAAAAGTGCTTAAAGCTCAAGATTATGCACAAAGAGCTACATGCTCAAATAATAATGAGCCCGATATCCGCAACGAATATGGGACAGTAAATTGGGTTGATAGATGCTCGGTCACAATAAAGAAAAATAAGAATAGAGTTACATATGCATTTGCATATACAACTTTACATATATTATATGAATGATTGAGATGATTTATTGGATTTTTTTGAAATAGTGATATGCAATAATTGAATATATGTTGTACTTGTTGACATATGATATAATGTGATATGATATTCAATGCTAGATAATGCGCTATACTTGGTGAATCGGGTTATATACTTATCTTTATGTTCTGACTTGAGTGAGCATATCGATGATGGTTCACTCATTGAGTTCACAAACTCATCAAAATTGTAACATTGATTTTCAGGCTCAAGGGATATCTAGCTTCTAAAGCGATCTAATAGAATTCTAGTACTATTATTTCAAAGACAGGAATGGCTCAAAGGTCTGGTTAGCTGATACCTAATAAATCTAGATAGATGTCTTTTGTATTAGCATTCCATATTATGACACACATTATCTCTACTGTGTAATTTTTGTACTATATGATGTACTGGGATTGACTTCAAAACTGTTGTGTATGGCCTACTTGAATTTGGAATGTTAATGACATATATGACTTATTATGATTGTGAAGGAAACAAGTATTTGGAATGCTTAAGTTATGTTGATGCCTCATACTGTATTTATGTGATTGTTCTAATGTACCATTTTTGTATAGTATATTCTTGACTATCTGTGGTTATGTTCGGGCATATGCACTATGAGTATGGTATGTTACACTAATAGTATATAGCCTTACCCTTAACGCATAGAGAGACAATGTCTAGTTTATAAGTATAATGACTATTTAAAGTTTTTTTAGTATAAATAGATCATAATTGAGTTATGGGAAGAAATTTTGGCATACTAGAGTTTCTAAGAATTTTAAAAGGCCAAATGGTGAATATGTATACTGCAAAACATAAATTAAGCTCTAATTAGTGTGTGTAAGAGATGGAAGTTTTAGGTTGTGTATTGTTATATAATAGTTACCTTTGAAATTTTATTGGGACACACACTATAAGAGTTTTTCTTATCCTTGAACAATATTTGTAAAGGATTCATCTTCAACCATAGCAAAATAAGATAATTATAAGGGTCTCTATTCACTTATAGTAAAGAAAATATTGTATGTATGGTTCCTCTTCACCCATTAAAGGAAGGATATAACAAATTACAAGTGGAGCTTAATGACTAGAAATAAATTAAGTGTTGCATAGTCAAATTACTACAAATTAGTTTTGTATCTCTTCCCTACTCTCTTTTATTATTGCAGTATTTATATTTTGATTTTCTTATATGAATTTTCTATAAACATTCATTAAAATAAGGAATTCATTTAGCTGCTTGATATTTATTTCAGTAAGCTTTAAAACTTAAAATTATCAACAATTTATTCTTTAAATTTAAATACTTAAAATTATCAACAATTTATTCTTTAAATCTAAATAATTTTGATATTAAATTTTATAATATTTAGAACAAAATATCTCAATCATTAACATAATAGATTTATAGATAAAAGCAAGGTTTATGGTTAAGTGTATAGGATAATGATATAAACTAAATAAAACTCTATAAAATAAATTTGGAGTCTTATTTTTGTTACAATCTTTGTAGATATAAGATTGTTATCTAATTCAAATAATATTAGTGTTATAATTGACCAAGATAGATCAATTGGTGGACACTATGTTAAGGCATAAAACACTAAGTTTCACAAACACCTTTATATTATAAGCAAATAAATATAAATGAAATAAACAAGGAAAATAATCCTTTTATCACACAAAAAATGCATTATTATAAAGTAACGCCATTTGGTTTAAAAATGCAACAAAAATACATCAAAGTTTAGTGAATGGTGTTTCATAAGAAATTAGAAAGAAATGTGGATGTCTGTCTTAATGGCATGGTTATATAAAGGTGAAAGAAGAGTGAGACCATGTAGCTAACCTAAGGGAATGCTTTTGCACTTTAAGAAAAGAAAAAAAAAGAGGCTTAACATGGAGAAATGCATCTTTAGTTTTAGAGAAAAAAATATTTTAGGGTTCAAATAACTTAAAAGAGGATAAAGGTGAATTAACAAAGCATACAAGTTATTTTAAATATGAAGCTACAAGGACACTATAGAAGATAAAAAGATTGATAATAAAGTTGCAACATTTTTTATGTTCTTATCAAGTTAATAGATCATTACTTGTCCTTCTTCAAGATTTTGCAAATCCAAAATGATTTCGAATGGACAAATGAATGCTAACATGCCTTTGAACAACTGAAAGAGCACTTACGAAATCTGCCACTTTTATCCATCCCTAAGGAAGAAGAATCCTTTTACTTGTACTTTAGCATCTTGAGTATAACCTTAATCAGTGATTAGGTTAGGAAAAAGAACTAGTTAAAAGCTTACGTACTATTTAAGTAAGATATTATAGGGATCAAAGCTCATATACATAAAATTGAAAAAAAAAACAACTTACACACTACTCATTAGCATTAGGAAGCTAAGATGCTACTTTTAGGCCTACTTTATTGATATATGCATAAACATGTCCCTAAGGAGAGTGTTTCATAACCTAGATTTTTAGGAAAATTTATAAGTCCAACGATTGTTATATTCTAAGAAATTTTTAAAATCAGAAGTTATTACAAATTTCTTGCTAGAGATGATAAATTTCTAATTTAAATAATATTAGTATTATCACTGACCCTTTTTCTAGATAGATCAATTGGTGGACACTATGTTAAGGCATAAAACACTAAGTCTCACAAACACCTTTATATTATAAGCAAATAAATATAAATGAAATAGACAAGGAAAATAATCCTTTTATCACACAAAAAATTCATTATTATAAAATAACGCCTTTTGGTTTAAAAATGCAATGAAAATACATCAAAGTTTGGTGAATGGTGTTTCATAAGAAATTAGAAAGAAACGTGGATGTTTATCTTAATGGCATAGTTATATAAAGATGAAAGAAGAGTGAGACCATATAGCTAACCTGAGGGAATGCTTTTGCACTTTAAGAAAAGACAAAAAATGAGGCTTAACTTGGAGAAGTGCATCTTTAGTTTCAGATTAAAAAATATTTTAGGGTTCAAATAACTTAAAAGAGGATAAAGGTGAATTAACAAAGCATACAAGTTATTTTAAATATGAAGCTACAAGGACATTATAGAAGATAAAAAGATTGATAATAAAGTTGCAACATTTTATAGGTTCCTATCAAGTTAATAGATCATTACTTGTCCTTCTTCAAGATTTTGCAAAGGCAAAATGATTTTGAGTGGACAAATGAATGCTAACATGCCTTTGAACAACTGAAAGAGTACTTACAGAATCTACCACTTTTATCCATCCCTAAGGAAGAAGAATCCTTTTACTTTTACTTTAGTATCTCGAGTATAACCTTAATCAGTGATTAGGTTAGGAAAAAGAACTAGCCAAAAGCTTATGTACTATTTAAGTAAGATATTACAGGGATCAGAGCTCATGTACATAAAATTGAAAAGAAAAACAACTTATACACTATTCATTAGCATTAGGAAGCTAAGACCCTACTTTTAGGCCTACTTCGTTGATATATGTATAAACATGTCCCTAACAAAAGTGTTTCATAACCAAGATTTTTAGGCAAATTTATAAGTCCAACAATTGTTATATTCTAAGAAACTTTTAAAATCACAAGTTATTGCAAATTTCTTGCTAGAGATGATAAATTTTATAAAACAAGATAATGGAGAGGCTCACAATACAAATGAACACCACCTGGACGTTGTATACGGATGGTGTTTTTGGAGGTGGGGGAGTAGTTCAAGAATGTATATGGAAGGCCTATTGGAATTGATAGTATATTATAATCATATTTAAGTTCATGTCCTCAAATAATGAAGCAATGTACAATGCAATATTGTTAGGGATGACACAAGCTTATAACCTTATATCTTGTGGGTGAAAATTATTGATGTTTATAAGATAAAGGTGATAAACTAACAAACTATGAATAGAAGTTCAAGCAGTTGCCTAAATATCTATTGGTGAATATTAAGTTAATACTATGAAAACTAACCTTAAAACAAACTGACTATTAAAAGAATATTCTCATACTTAAAAAATTCTTATAGAGATTTTTCAAGAAGAATAGGCAAAACAATTTTATATACAAACTAACTAGTAAAAGAATATTCTAATATCTAAAAAATTCCTATAAAGATTTTCAAGAACAGTTTTATATTGAAGGGTTGGAAGTCATGTATTCGAAGGGGAGGCTCTAATTAGAAGTCTCGTAAGGTATGCTTTATTTTTCTTTTCATTTATTTTGTTATTCACAATATGAGTCCTATAAGGCCAATATCTTTTAATTTGACTAGATTTCTCAAATTTATGCTTTTTATCTTATTTAATTATTTATTTCCCATTAATTCTATTGTCACATATGTAAAAATTTAAATTTTATTTGTTTGCTTAATTCTCACATTCTATCCCATTAATTTGTTTTAAAATATTTTCTTTTAAACTCAATCATTCCCAATTATTTACTAATCCTAATTACAAATTAGGTAATTTTCTAAGGAATTTAAGACATAGTTTTTAATATATTACTTATTTTATAATAGCCTTTTTCTTTTTCTTTTCCCCTTAGATTAGGTAAACTTTCATTCTCTTTATATTTCTTCCTAGGTTAAATCCATTTGATCTCCTATAGTTTGGCATATTATTAATGTACTCTCTAATTTTAGAAAAATATTAATAATCCTTCTATATTTTTTATTTTTTGATTTAATAATACAGCCCCTTACTGTTAACTTTTGTTAATGTTGTATATAGCAATACATGTTGTCAATTTGGACTCTACAGTCAAAGTTTCTAACAGAAGTTAATGTAATGAGTTAGTATAAAATTAAAAATATAAAAAGATTATTAATAATTTTAAAAGTTATTAGATACGTTGATAATAAGTCAAACTACATGGATTCTAATTAATTCAATTATTTCTTTTTTAACAATTATAATTCATATGAGTCACATATGTGTCTCTTTTCAAGACTTAAAGTAGTGTAAATATGATTCTTACTGTCTAAATATTTTTATAGTCTATTATATTATAATAATGCATTATCAAAAGCAATAGCTTACAATAACAATAATTTGATGATACTAAGGAGCTCATAAGTCAAGTAGTGCGGACTTGATGGATCTCAACTCAACCAGAAACATGGTCTAACAAACAACAAGTATGCATATTAGAGAAAAAACAGGATAGATCCTTTGTAAACTCTAAATGGATAAACAAGTTACCTAACTCCTTTGTGCATTTTGGGGAAAGTATGCTCTCTAACCACTCATATACGCTTATTTAAAGCACAACTACAGCGAGAAGGCTTAGAGCTCCATTTGGATTCTTTAATGGAGCAACTCATATTAAGGGATTCATAGACATTATCAGCAGTTGTTGGAAACACGAATTGGAGGGGTATAAAGCTTACCAACTTATGTTAAAATTAAGGATGGTAAAAGTAGCACTCAAAACTTTCACTAAGGGAAATACTCAAAATCATGCAGCTCTCAAGCAAAAACTGAAGCAAGCACAACCATATTGTTACAACTCACCTCATGATAAAGCTTTGAGGATGATTGAACTGAATTTGCTAAAGGATGGGCTTTAAACTTACACAACTCTATCATAAAGAAAAAAGCAAGAATAAACTGGCTAAGGGATGGAGATTCCAATTAGAGATGTCAATTTGGCCCAGGCCCGGCCCGTGTCACGGCCTGTGAAGCACGAGACCTGTCTGACCGGCCGAACAGCAGGCCAATCCAACTGGCCCGGCCCGTAGCTCGTGGCCTGCCCACCACCCAAAATGTTTTTAATAAATATTTTAATTATTTATTAAAAATAATTAATAAATAATTTAAGTAAATTAAAAATTTGTAATTAATGTAATTCATAATTTTAACAATAACTTATTAACCTCACGGTTTGGCCCGTTCATGGTTCCACAAGCCACGGGCTGGCCCGCTGCCTGTCCACCCTGGCCCGTGGCCCATACTTCACGAGCCATGGCCCGGCCCGCCTGTCCGCGGGCCATATCCACCTAGCCCGTGGCCTGGCTTGTCGGTCGGTCAAACAGGGCCAAACCCATTGACAGAGGGCCGGGCGCAAATTGACATCCCTAATCACTATTTTCAAAGGTTAGATAATTTACCGAGAATTGATGTACAAGGGTAACCTGGTATTGAAGTTTGAACACAACCAATCAATTTTTTTTTCACTTTGATTTAATGAATTACTTTGTTGGAACTTAGAGAGCGCTTGGTTTATAGAAGGTAATGAGAATGAGAATGAGAATGAATATAGGAAGGAATGAGAATGGATATAATCATTATAATTATGATGGTTGGTTAAGAAGAAGAAATGATTACCATTACCATTTGTTTGGCCTTTATTTTGACTAAAGGACAGCACGTAGCCCTTTGTTTCGGTTTGCGAGCGCGCCAGGAATTTTAAGTGTTTCCAAACTAGGAAAAATACGAAAAAAGATTGTTGCGCCTTGTGCACTGACTGAAAATCAAAATGACTGTGTATTGCTATAAAAGGGACAAAAATCTAACAGAAAGTACTTTGCTTTTTTGATAATCAAATTGGCAAACACGCAATGATTAAGAAAGTTGAAGAAATAGCTAATGACAATTGGAAAGAAAAATGTTAGGCTAGGGAAAATAGAGGATTGCTGAAGAAGAAATAAACTAAAAAGTGCAAGGATTTGCTGGAGTGCCAGGTTTTTGATTTGTCAAGGGTTGGATCTCGTAGAGAGAGAGTTCTTTCTTCTTAAAAACTCCTATTTATAGCCAAAGATGTCGAGTGTCCTAGTCCAATTCAACTTGTAATCTTGATAAAATTTTA
>JANZXP010000004.1:20662039-20672371 GCA_027576715.1 Erythroxylum flavicans | reverse complement strand
TATATATATATATATATATATATATCTGTGTGTGTGTGTGTGTGTGTGTGTGTGTCAAGTTGAATGCATTCTCATTTGACCTTTCCAAGTATGTAGCAATTTATAAATTTTGACCATTCAAACATCATATTTTGTATACTACCATTTTGCAATCAGTTTTATGCCTCTAAGTTAGCTTGATTTACTCCAAATTCACCAACCATACTTTACAATTATCCATGATCATTTCTATGATTAAAAGCCTCTTATAATATACACACAATTGTTATTTTAAATTTGGAATTTCAGCAAACTAAATCTATACATTTACCAAACTTTTTCCAGCAATGTATATTCTTACATTTACCCAATTCTCACTCATAAATACCCTATGTTCTTTAATTCTCATTCATCCATACCTTATATACATTTCTCATGTCTTTAAGATCATGTTTGCATTAAAAGAACTCAGTTATTCCTTTAACAAATCAGAATTTCCATATTTGAACATAACCAAATCAAAACAGTCCATTCTTTGGATAATGACATCAATTAACTACATAAACTTATCAAACTCTCAACCAATTAATCAAGCAACAATCTAGGCTCATTCCTAGCCTTAATCAAGTCCAAATATACCAATTCAGAGTGAAATGTCTCAGCTGGTTCAAAATGTATACAAGGCTAAAATTAAAATTCCAGAATTTGTCATCAACTCACTAATGTGTATAGCTTTTCTATCTTCAATACCTCACGAATTGTTCAAGCTTAGAAACTTCATTAACACCTGAAAATTTCCAGATTTCATGTCCCTTAAGGTTACTTTATTTCAGGCTAATTTAACGTCCATATTGGTTACACTAAGGCTTACAAAATTCTACTCACTTATGTCGTTAACATTCATTTTTTTACAACACACCTACAGCTCTAATTTTTCCAGATTTGAAAACACCTTAATATCTCCTATCTTTAGTATGAATTCCTCATCAATTATACTTCAAATCCCAATTTAAATCATCCATACAATGGCCTATAAACTTCTATTTTTGTACATGTAAAAATAGAATAGAAAAGTACCCAATTCATTCTCCATTTTCCAGCACATCTTCAACATCAACATCATATACAATCTATCCCAATTTAACCATCGTAATCTTTCTTTTATAATATGCCATAAAGAACAACACTTTACTTACTTATTTGCCTTCCAATTCTAGTTCAATTCATCAAGTCTACCTAGCCCTCGATGCATGCAAAATCATCCTAAATTTAAGGTGGAAATTAGATGGCTTTTGGCTAAGATAAAAGACAACAATAATCTGGTTCTTTAGCTATTTTGTGAAGGGTAAAAGCATGTATTTGGTGTGGTATTTTAACATAACTTCAAGAAAAAGACAGGTATGGGAGATACAAGCAAGTTTCACTGGTGAGAGATGAGAAGAGAAGAAGAATGAACAAGGCTAAAATAACTCCTGCAGAAACATTAGGCCTTAAATGCCAGATGTCACCATATTACATTAATGTATGTCCCAAAGCATGTAAGCCACTAATCCCTTCCATAAGCTACCAAATGTCACCTAGTTACTAGTCCATTCATCATTCAATCATTGCTGCGATTTGTCAATTAATTACCTATGCCAAATGTCATTCATTTATTTATGCCATTTGTCACTTATTTCATAAGTTTAGTCATCCTAATTTTTCATGTGTCAATTTGTCTTGCTATTTGGCATTTTTCTTAGTCTAAATATACATTTTAATTCATCAATTTTCTAATGGTAACAATTAATTCCAAATTTACTTGTAACCTATCAAACCAAAATTCAAGACATATACAATACACAATTCACATCATTGATCATTTTAAACCTTTCATACCTCAAAATATGTTAATTGAGCACGTATACTATTTTTGTAATGTGTACTATTTACAAGGTTACACACGCTAAGTTTTACTATTTATAACCTTGGTAAATTCCACAAGTGCACAGGTCGTTCATATAGTACCTAAGGTATCGATCCCGCAAGGAAGGCTAACTAGTCCTAAAGCTAAGGTCACCCTAAACTATAATAATTCTAAGCAATTAACTAATGTAGAAATTAAATCAATCAATAATCAAATATGAGAATTTAAAGTGAACAAAAGTCAAAAGATAACAACTCACACAACAATTCGAAATCAACCTAGAAATAGCGAAGTGAGAGAAAGGGGGATTTAATTCAAAACTAAAGAAAATCTAACCAATTATGTAATTTTTGACTCAACGGGCCTAGACAATCCTAGGGTGAATTACTCTGTCTCGAGTTATCATTCTTAACCCTAATTGATGATCCCTAATTTAAATTATGGAATCGCTATCTCTCGATTTGCGATTGACCAAAACCTAAATTAGTTCTAAGTTATCTAAAAACCTACCGGGAATTTATGCCCAATCTCTCATTACACGACTCTACTGATTTGATTCAATTCTCTACCTATCGATTCACCTAACTCTCTTTAGCATAAATCGATGATTTTTACTTAGCTCTCCTTCTCAAGTTATCACCAAGTTATTAAGAACAGAATTTGAATCACCATTAATTCGAAAGAAACACAATAAAAAAACTTTATTAATCTCAAGAACTAAAAAACCCGAAGGTGAATATAGACAGTAGATCAACATTTAACAACACTATTTCCAATAAATATCCCAATTTCATATATCCATAAAATTGAAATAAAAATAAGAAATACTGTCAGAGCGGATCTTAGAGGCAGCGACTGCGAGACACCCTCTGTTCTGGGAAGTACTTCGCGTCAAACTTATCTCTGTGTCTCTCTTCCTTCATCTCCTTCCTCAATCTCTTGATCTCTGTCTAGGTTTTTCTTGAAATTGATGGAATGATGCTCTCTTGCATGACTCTCTTGACTCTCTAAAAACTCCCCTGCAGTTGTCACATCATGTTCTATTTATTCTGTAGAAGCCCTAGGTCAAAATTGGGGTTGAAACGGTCCACAAAATCTTACGAAAATTTAGTTTTTTCTATCAGCTCGATGCAGGGCACGATTGTGACTTACTGTTTAACCTTTTTGTCATGATAGTGGCCTGACTTGATGCTCTCTATCACAATCGTGCTCCCAGTGCACGATCGTGGCTTAGATGCTGTTGACTCTTCCTTCTCTGTCACAATTGTGGCCTACTGTGCATGATCGTGGCCTATGGCTTTGGGCCGAAACTCCTCGAATCTTTGCTGTTCTTTCCTGTTTACCCTGAAACACTAACAAACGCATCACAACACCTCAAAAACATAACATTTAAGGTCAAAGACTTAATCTAACCCATAAAAACACTAAAACATATAAACTAACATAGTTAAACCCTAAATGCACACACACCACTCAAATTCACACTAAATAAATAAAAAATTTAAAATGATTTGACTCGTATACAATAATATAAGGCTTTAACCATTAGTATGGAAAGCTGGCTATTACAATTCGCCCCCTTAGGAAATTTCATCCTTGAAATTATTACCTGATTGATCAAACAGATGGGGCTATTGTTTCCCCAGGTTCTCCTCAGTTTCTCATGTGGCTTCTTCTCCCGAATGATTCCTCCAAAGGAATTTAACTAATGGAATCGCTCATTTCTCAATTGTTTAGTCTAATAACCAACTATCTTAATCGGTTCCTCAACATAACTCAATTTAGTTGCAACTTCAACCTCGTGAGCTGGTAACACGTGTTGGATTTGGCCAATATCTTCTAAGCATACTAACATGAAACACATTATGAATCTGAGCCATCTCATCTGGTAATGCTAACTTGTAAGCTAATGGTCCTATTCTTTTAGTAATCTCATACAGATCAATATATCTGGGACTTACCCGTTTTACCAAACGTTAGCAGTTATCGCTAAGATGATATTCTCAGAAACACCTTATCTCCCACTGGTACTCGATATCTTTTTGGTGCTGATCTACATAACTTTTCTGCTTATCTTAAGCCGCTTTAATTTTATTACAGATCAGTTTAAACTTATCAACAGTATCTTGAATCAACTCTAGGCCTTCAACAATCCTTAGACCCTCTTCATCCCAATACAAAGGTGATCGATACTTGCGTCCATATAATGCCTCATATGGTGCTATACTGATACTACTGTGATAATGATTGTTGTATGCAAATTCAATAAGAGCTACATATTGATCTCATGATCCTTGGAACTCCAAAATACAAGCTTTGAGCATATCCTCAACAGTCTTAGTAGTCCTCTTATTCTGTTTGTCTATCTGAGGATGAAAGGTTGTACTAAATTTAAACCATGTACCCAAAGCTGTTTGTAAACTACCTCAAAATCTAGAATTAAATCTAGGTTCCTGATCTGATACAATGGACACTGGAACTCTATGTAATCTCACTACCTCATTATCATACTTCTAGGCTAACTGATCTAGTGTATTATTCTCTCTCATAGGTAAGAAATGGGACGATTTTGTCAATTTGTCAACAATGACCTATATGACATTATGTTGGTTGGGAGTCTTCAGTAATCCTAAAATCTATAGTGATCCTCTCCCATTTCCATTTCGGAATAGGCAATGACTTCCGAACTAGAGTCTGATGCTCTGTCTCAATCTGTTGACAAGTCAAACATTTAGCAACATACTTCGTCACTTGTTTCTTCATCCTTGGCACTAGAAATGTTGTTTCAGAGTACTGTACATCTTAGTAGTACTAGGATGCACAACATAGGAGCTATACATGCGTCCTCTAATCTCTTTTCTCAAATCATCCACATTAGGTGCACATAATCTTTGTTTCAACCATAATGCATCATCCCTTAATTCAAACTTAAAATTTAGATTCTATTTCAATTTCTTAATAAGCTTCACTACTTTTGGATCCTTGCTTTAAGCTTTTTTGATCCTTTCATGTAATATCGGTCTAAGCTTTAATGTAGCCAACAATGCTTCATTTTGCCCCAAATTCATCTCAACATTCAATGCTCTTAGTTATGCTAGGTTTGGTAACCTCGATGTCTGAATTTGAGCCACATTGCTATTAGATTTCCTGCTTAATGCATCAGCCACAACATTAGCTTTACCTAGATGGTATTTAATTGTGCAATCATAATCCTTTGGCAATTTAATCCATCAACTTTGTCTCATATTCAGTTCTTTCTGATTCAATAAATATTTCAAACTTTGATAATTTGTAAATATCTAAAATATTTCACTATACAGATAATCTCTCCAAATCTTCAAAGCAAACACCACTGTAACAAGTTCTAAATCATGAACCAGATAATTGAACTCATGAGACCTTAATTGTCTCGATGCATATGCAATCACTCTGTCATATTGCATCAAAATACATCCTAACCCCTAATGTGAAGCATCGCTATATACTACATATCCTCTAGATCCAGATGGAATAGCTAACATCGATACTATAGTTAATCAATGTTTTAATTCCTCAAAGCTCCTTTGACATTCATCAGTCCATTTGAATGGTACATCCTTCCTCAAAAGCTTTGTCAAAGGGGCTTAGATCAAAGAAAACCCCTCGACAAACCTTCTGTAATAACCTGCTAATCCAAGAAAACTCTAGATCTTAGACACATTTCTCTAGGTTTCCCACCTCATCACTGCCTCAACTTTCTTTGGATCTACTTGTATGTCTTGTCTAGATACTATATGACCCAAGAGTATCACTTGATTAAGCCATAATTCACACTTACTGAACTTAGCATATAATTGTTTTCCCTCATTATCTATAAGACTAACCTCAAATGCTTAGAATGTTCCTTTCTACTCCTCGAATACAACAAAATATCATCTATGAATACAACCACAAAATGATCTAAGTAAGATTGGAACACTTTATTCATCAACACCATAAAAGCTGCCGGAGTATTTGCTAACCCAAAAGGCATCACCAAAAACTCAAAGTGCCGATGCCTGGTCTTGAATGCACTCTTTGATAAATCAGCTTCTGCTATCTTCAATTGATAGTAACCTAATCTCTAATCCCATTTAGTAAATACTTGAGCTCTTTGTAACTGATCAAGTAAATCTTTATCCTTGGTAAAGGATACTTGTTCTTCACTGTCACCTGATTCAACAGCCTATATAATCAATACACAATCTCAAAGTCCCATCCTTCTTCTTCATAAACAAAACTAGAGCTCCCCAAGCTGACATACTAGGTCTGATAAAACCCTTTTCCAACAATTCCTATAATTGGGTCTTAAGTTCCACAGGTGTCATCCTATACGGAGGAATAGACATAGGAGCAGTACCTCAAACTAAGTCAATAGTGAACTCTGTCTCCCTATCTGGGGTAAACTTGGTAATTTAGTAGGGAACACATCCATAAAATCCCTAACAACAGGTATATTTTGAATTGTCTATTCATTCCAGGTATCAGTCATATAGGCTAAGTAAGCCTCACATCCACTTCGAATCAGTTTGAGAGCAGTCATTAAAGAAATCAACCTAGTTGGCACTACTTGACTAATATCTCAAAATATCACTCTTAGTTGATTAGGAGATTTAAGGATGACTTCTTTAGTATAACAATTTATAATAGCTTTGTGTGCAGTAAGCCAGTCCATACCCAAAATTAGATCTATCTCCTTTAACTACAATGCTATCAAATTTTCTTCCAACTCTGCCTGATCAAATAGAATAATGCACCCTTTATAGTCTTCCCTAATCATTGTAGTACTACCTACTGAAGTACTCACCGACCAAATTTCAACATCTCTCTCTCATAATGTAGTTTAGATTCCAAATATGGTGTGACAAATGAATGTGTAGATCCTAAATCAAACAATGTAAATGCCTCAAATTGAAAGACATGTAACACATATGTAATAACATTTGGGGAGTTTTGTACCTCCTGTCTGGTGATAGCAAAGAGTCTGGCCTGAGATAGCGGCTGATTACTCTGTACCTCAATCCTAACACTAGGACTTGCTGAACTTGTCTACCTCTACCTCTGCCTCTCTATCCTGCTCCACTAGCTCTACTTTTCTAGACAATCGTCTCAGTCACTAATCCCCTCTCACTCTAAACTGTGGTCCCAAAGTCACGAGACAATCCCTAATATGATGCTCAAGAGCCACAATGGAAGCAAGCTCTTGATATCTTCCAACACTCCCTACCATGTTTCTTTCCACAGTGCTCACAACTAGGCATCTATTATGTTTGTCCTCCTAATACTTGACCTCTGCCAATACCATCCTGTACAAAACCACCTCTTGGTTTAAACCCTGACTGTCTTGATTTAGTTTGTGATCAGAATGATCTATTCTGGCGTTTATTGAATATCCTACTAGAATCAACTTGAGACTCACCATATCTTTTCATTCTGAACTCCTGCCTATACTCTTTTTATCCATCTTTCAATAGTTGTTCAATTCGGATTGAGGTAGCTTGTAGTTCAATAAAACTACTCAAATTAGTAATGACCAACCTCGTTTTGATCTCCATATTCAGTCTATCCTCAAATCGCCTACACTTATCTTCTTCAGTCGATATTAAAACAGTAGCATACCCCATTAACTCATTAGACTGTACATTGTACTTAGCTACAGTAAAACTTTCTTGTTTCAGATCTAGAAACTCCTTCATCTTCCTATCCAGGTAGATTTTAGGCATATAGTTCTCCTTAAAAACCTTCAAAAAGTCTTCCCATATTAGTCTACAAGGTTGGACAGAGCTGCCAAGAACAGTCTTCCACCACTGATAAGCCAGACCTTGTAGTAGCGAGATTGCGTAGTCAAACCTCTTGTCAAACCCATAGTCCATCTGATCAAACACCCTCTTCGTTCTTTCCAACCAACGTTCTGCCTCTATAAGGTCTGTACTTCCCTAAAAGTCTACAACCCTCTGCTTCCTAAGTTTATTATACCTTCTTTCTCTCCTCTCAAGAATTCTCGGAGACATTTGTTCAAACTGAGGTACTGGAGACTCTCGATTGGCTCCTATGGACTTAAGGTTAACTGACTCTGTGACTCGATCTCCTATAGCAGATGACATACAACAACTAATAAAGGTGATCACTATACAAGTCTCTCACTATATATTATGTCTATATTTTCTTATATGTCCCTGAGGATGCCAAACCATGCTTTAATACCAAAAATGTAACATATCACTACCATAGAGCATATGCCCGAATATCTAGAGGATATTCAAGAACATATCCTATGAAAATGGAATGTTAGAGCAATTACATCAACTTATTATGGCATCATACAGAACATAAGTACTTCCAAAGATCAAAACTCCTCATTTCATTCACAAAATGAAACTTACTTATATTGTCACTACATTTCATAATCCATGTTTATACATAACATAAAATTTGGAAGTTTAAAGTTCTATACAAAAAGTTCAATATGAAAGGAGAAGCTAAAAAAAATATTCTATCTAAAGTCCATAGGTATTAGCTGACCAGACCTTTAAGCCATTCTTGTTTCCAAAATTGACATTATTAGACTTCTATTATATCACCTTATAAGATCGATCTCCTTTGTACCTGAAATTCAACATTACAATTTTGATAAGTTTGTAAACTTAGCGAATGAACCATCATTGATGTGCTCACCAAAGTCAAAATACAATATCACAAGTATATTTCCCAATTCAGCAGATGTATCACATCATTCAATATTGAATACCAGATCACAATATACATCATATTTCAACAATACATCATGAACTACAAACATTTCATATAATCATTTCAAAGTAATCCAATCATTCATTTCATCAACATGTATATAAACATTGCATATCATTATATCAACACAATTTAGCAATTCGTCACAATCATTCACATGATACATTTAAAGTATATATATATATATATATATATATAAGTGACTCCGCTTTCATTTTTACTTTGTTGTGATTGAGCACCTATTTAATGTCCCACATCTGTTATGGATACTGAGCTCATTTCCTATTTTGTCTTGTACCCATTATGGATATCGAGCTCATTACTAACTAAGCCTGTGGCTTTTTGTTCACGTTTATGAGCTTTAAGCACTTTTTCATACTGGTCACTCTGATTAGAACTCCTTTATTTGATCATGTATAACAATGTGATAGAATGCGTCAATTCACATAATATGCTATCAATAACTTTTATTCAATATGCACAGTCATTTATCACATTCATCGGATCTGAGTCTGGTAACATTCAGTTGAGTACACATTTTCTATATTCAAAGACCATTAGAAAGCACTTCCAATACAATCCAAAATATTGAACTCCTCGGAACATCAATGTCCAGAATTATCAAAATAATACCAATAACAGCTCAATATCTAAAATTTAATCAAAAATAATTCAGTCATAGTGAGAAAACATCTAGGTTAACTCACAGTATACTCCAAATAAGCTATTGTCTTGATGACCCAGTAATATCTGGATGTTGACGATCAATTTATGCTTCTTTTATCATGCAATACACATATATAGTTCATACATTACCAAGTTGATCAATCATGTGAATATTCAATCATATGTGTGTGTGTGTGTGTGTGTGTGTATGTGTCATGTTTAATGCATGCTTAATTGACCTTTCTAGGTATGTAACTTTTCATAAATTTTGACCAATCAAACATCATGTTTTGTACACTACCATTTTGTTTTATATACTACCATTTTGCAATCAGGTTTGTACCTTTAAGTTAGCTTGATTTACTCCAAATTCATCAAACCTATTTTACACTTATCCTTGAACATTTTCATGATCAAAAGCTTCGTAATACATACATAATTGTTACTTTAAATATGGAATTTCAGCAAGCTAAATCTATACATTCACCAAACTTTTTCCAGCAATGTACATTCATAAATTTACCCAATTCTCATTCATAAATACCCCATATTCTTAAATGCTCATTCATCCTTATACACATTATTCATGTCCTTAAGATCATGTTAAAAGAGTTCATTTATTCATTTAACAAATCATAATTTTCTAGATTTGAACTCAACCACATCAAAACAATCTATTCTTTAGATTATGACATCAATTGACTGCATAAACTTATCAAACTCTCAACCAATTGATCAAGGAACAATCTAGGCTCATTCCTAGCCTTAATCAAGTCCAAATATACCAATTTAGAGTGAAATTTCTCAGCTAATTCATATAAGGATGTTAAAATTTTAGAATTTGTCCTCAACATCACTAATGTGTGTAACTTTTCTACCTTCAATACGTTACGAATTTTACAAGCTTAGAAACATCATTAAAACTTGAAAATTTCTAGATTTCATGTCCCTTAAGGTTACTTCATTTCAGGTTAATTTAACTTCCATATTGGTTACACTAAGGCTTACAAAAT
>JANZXP010000004.1:20647423-20661939 GCA_027576715.1 Erythroxylum flavicans | reverse complement strand
AAAGCCTCTTATAACATACATACAATTGTTACTTTAAATCTAGAATTTCAGTAAGCTAGACCTATACATTCACCAAACTTTTTTCCAGCAATGTATATTCACACATTTACCCAATTCTCATTCATAAGTACCCCATGTTCTTTAATGCTCATTCATCCATACCTTAAACATTACTCATTTCCTTAAGATCATGTTTGCATCAAAAGAACTCATTTATTCCTTTAACAAGTCATAATTTCCAGATTTGAACCCAACCATATTAAAACAGTCCATTCTATAGATTATGACATCAATTAACTACATAAACTTATCAAGCTCTTAACTCATTAATCAAGCAACAATCTAAGCTCATTCCTAGCCTTAATCAAGTCCAAATATACCAATTTACAGTGAAATTTCTTAGCTGGTTCAATATGTACACAAGGCTAAAATTAGAATTCCAAAACTTTTCATCAACATCACTAATGCGTATAACTTTACTACCTTCAATACTTCACGAATTTTAGAAGCTTAGAGACATCAATAACACCTGAAAATTTCCAGAATTCATCTCTTTTAAGGTTACTTCATTTCAGGTTAATTTAACTTCCATATTGGTTACACTAAGACTTATAAAATTCTGCTCACTTGTGTCATTAACAATCTTTTTTTACAAACACACTTACAACTCTAATTTTCCAGATTTGAAAACACCTTAGTAACACCTATCTTTAGCATGAATTTCTCATAAATCATACTTCAAATCCCAACTTAAATCATCCATACAATAGCTCATAAACTATTGTTTTCGTACAAGTAAAAATATAATAGAAAAGTACCCATTCATTCTCCATTTTCCAGCACATCTTCAACATCAACATCATATACAATCTATCCCAATTCAATCATCATAATCTTTCTATTATAACATGCTATAAAGAACAACACTTTACTTACTTATTTAGCTTCCAATTCTAGTTCAATTCATCAAGTCTCCCTAGCCCTCTATGCATGCAAAATCATCCTAAATTCAAGGTGGAAATTGGATGGTTTTTGGCTAGGATAAAAGACAACAATGATCTGGCCCTTTAGCTATCTTGTGAAGGGTAAAAGCATGTATTTGGTATGGTAATTTAGCATAGCTCAAAAGAAACACAGGAATGGGAGATAGAAGTAAGTTTCGGTGGTGAGAGATGAGAAAAAAAGAAGAATGAACAAGGCTGGAACAACTCCTGCAGAAATGTTACACCCTAGATGCTAGATGTCACCATATTACATTAACATATGTCCCTAAGAATGTAAGTCACTTATCCCTTCCATAAGCTACCAAACGTCACCTAGTTACTAGTTCATTTGTCACTCAATCATTGCTGTCATTCAAGACATAAACAATACACAACTCACACCATGATCATTTAAAACCTTTCATACCTCAGAATATGTTAATTAAGTGCATATACTACCTTTGTAATGTGTACAAAATCATAATTCATATGTGTATGCTAATGATATGCATGTAAATGAAATGCATTTCATGAATGCTAAAATGATTTTACTCTTATACGATAATCTAAGGCTCTAGCCCTTAGTATGGAAAACAGGCTATTACAATTCTCCCCCTTTAGGAAATTTTGTCCTAAAAGTTCTTACCTAATTGATCAAACAGATGTGGGTATTGTTTCCTTATGTTCTCCTTAGTTTCCCTTATGGCTTCTTCTCTTAAATGATTCCTCCAAAGGACTTTAACTAATGGAATCACTCGATTTCTTAATTACTTAGTCATATAACCAACTATCTTAACTAATTCCTCAATATAACTCAAGTTAGTTGCAACTTTAACCTCCTGAGCCGGTAACACATGTATCGGATCTGTCCGATATCTTCTGAGCATACTAACATAAAACACATTATGAATCTAAGTCATCTTAGCTGGTAATGCTAACTTATAAGTTAATGGTCGTATTCTTTTAGTAATCTCCTATAGACCAATGTATCTAGGACTTAAATTACCCTTTTTACCAAACCTTAGCACTCCTTGTTAAGGTGATACTCTCAAAAACACCTTATCTCCCACTTAGTACTCCATATCTCTCCGGTGCTGATCTGTATAACATTTCTGCCTATCTTGAGCTGCCTTAATTCTACTACGGAACAGTTTAACCTTTTCAACAATATCTTGAATGAACTCTGGGCCTTCAACAATCTTTAGACCCTCTTCATCCCAATACAAAGGCGATCGACATTTTTTGCTATATAATGCTTTACATGACACCATTACTGATATTACTGTGATAATGATTGTTGAATGCAAATTCAATAAGAGCTACATATTGATCCCATACTCCTTGGAACTCCAAAGCATAAACTCTGAGCATATCCTGAATAGTCTTAATAGTCCTCTCACTCTATCCTTCTGTTTGAGGATGAAAGGCTATACTAAAGTTTAACCTTGTACCCAAAGCTATTTGTAAACTACCCCAAAATCTATAAGTAAATCTGGGGTCCCAGTTCGATGGATTGAACAATGGAACTCCATGTAATCTCACTACCTCATTAACATACTTCTGAGCTAACAATCTTTAAACAATGGCCCATATGGCATCATGTTAGCTTCTCGGCAAACCCATATTGAAATCCACAGTGATCCTCTCCTATTTCCATTCCAGAATAAGCAATGACTGTAACTTCTCAACTGGAGCCTGATGCTCTGCTTTAATCTGTTAACAAGTTAAACATTTAGCAACATACTCCGCCACTTGTTTCTTCATCCCTGGCTAGCAAAAATGTTGTTTCAGAGTACTGTACATCTTGGTAGTACCAGGATGCATAACATAGGTTGCTATATGCGCTTCCTTCAAAATCTATTTTTTCAAATCATCCGCATCAGGTACATATGATCTCTATTTCAACCACAATGCATCATCCCTGAATTCAAACCTAGAATTTGGATTCTGTTTCAATTTCTCAATAGGTTTCACTACTTCTGGATCCTTGCTTTAAGCTTTTCTGATCCTTTCATGCAATACCAGTTTAAGCTTCAATGTAGTCAATAATGCTTCATTATACCCTAAATTTTGCTCAACATTTCATGCTTTTAGTTGTACTAGGTTCGGTAACCTCAATATCTGAATTTGTGCTACATTACTACTAGATTTCCTACTTAATGCATCAACCACAACATTAGCTTTATCAGGATGGTACTCAATCGTGCAATTATAATCCTTAAGCAATTCAATCCATCGTCTTTGTCTTATATTCAATTCTTTCTGACTCAATAAATATTTCAAACTTCTATGATTTGTAAATATCTAAAATGTTTCACCATATAGATAATGTCTCTAAATCTTCAAAGCAAACACCACTACAGCAAATTGTAAATCATGAACTAGATAGTTGAACTCATGAGACCTTAACTGTCTAGATGCATATGCAATCACTCTTCCATACTGCATCAAAACACATCCTAACCCTTAGTGTGAAGCATCACTATATACTACATATCCTTCAGATCTAGATGGAATAGCTAACACCGGTGCTGTAGTTAATCAGTGTTTTAATTCGTCAAAGCTCCTTTGGCTTTCATCTGTCCATCTGAATGGTACATTCTTCTTCAGAAGCTTTGTCAAAAGGGTTAAGATCAAAAAAAGCCCTCGACAAACCTTCTATAATAACCTGCTAATCCAAGAAAACTCTAAATCTCAGACACAATTTTCAGAGCTTCCCATTTCGTCACTACCTCAACTTTCTTTGGGTCAACCTGTATGCCCTGTCCAAGTACTCTATGACCTAAGAATATCACTTGATCATGCCAGAATTCACACTTATTTAACTTGGCATACAATTGTTTTTCCCTCATTATCTGTAAGACTAACATCAAATGCTCAGAATGTTCCTCTCTACTCTTCGAATACACCAAAATATTATCTATGAATATAATCACAAAATAATCTAAGTAAGGTTGGAACATTTTATTCATCAACATCATAAAAGCTATCGGAGCATTTGTCAACCCGAAAGGCATCACCAAAAACTCAAAGTGCCTATACCTAGTCTTGAATGCACTCTTTAGTACATCAGCATCTGCTATCTTCAATTTATAGTAACCTAATCTCAAATCCAATTTAGTAAATACCTGAGCTCCTTGTAACGGATCAAGTAAATCATCTATCCTCGGTAAAGGATACTTGTTCTTCACTATCACCTGATTTAGCTACCTATAATCAATACACAATCTCAAAGTCCCATCCTTCTTCTTCATAAACCAAATCGAAGCTCCCTAAGGTGACACACTAGGTCTGATAGAACCCTTTTCTAACAATTCTTACGACTAGGTCTCAAGTTCCTTAAGTTCCATAGGTGCCATCCCATAAGAAGGAATAGATATAGGAACAGTACCTGGAACTAAGTCGCTAGTGAAATTTGTCCTCCTATCTGGTTGTAAACCTGGTAATTAAGTAGGGAACACATCCAAAAAATTCCTATCAACAGGAATATTCTGAATTGTTTGTTCATTCTGGGTATCAGTCATATAGGCTACGTACTCATATCCATTTCAAAGCAGTCTAAGAGCACTCATTGAGGAAATCAACCTAGCTGGACTGCTTCACTAACACCTCGAAATATCACTCTTAGTTGATTAAAAGATTTAAGGATGACTTCCTTAGTGTAACAGTTCATAATAGCTCTATATGCGTAAGCTAGTCCATATCCAAAATGAGATCTATCTCCTTTAACTATAAGACTATCAAATTAGCTTCTAACTTTGCCTGATCAACTCGAATAATGCACCCTTTTCAGACTTCCTTGATTATTGTAGTACTACCTATTGGAGTACTCACCTCTAGGCTAAATTTCAGCATCTCTCTCTCTCATAATTTAGATGCAGACGTGGTGTGATAAATGAATGTGTAGATCCTGGATCTAACAATGCAAATGCCTCAAATTGAAAGACATGTAACACGCCTATAACAATATCTGGGGAGTTCTATGCCTCATGTCTGGTGATAGCAAAGATTCTGGCCTGAGACTGCGGCTGATTACTCCGTACCTCAGTCCTAACTAGGACCTACTGAACTTGTTCTACCTTTACCTCTACCTCTCTGTCATGCTCCATTAGCTCTAGTTTGCTAGACAGCCGTCTAAGTCAATGATGCTCCTCTCACTCCAGACTGTGGTCCCAAAGTCACGGGACAGTCTCTAATCTGATGCTCAAAAGAGCCACAATGAAAGTAAGCTCTTGATATCTTCCAACACTCACCACCATGTTTCTTTCCACAGTGCTCACAAATAGGCATCTGTTATGTTTGTCCTCCTGATACTTGACCTCTACCAATACCAACCTATACAAAACCGCTTTTTGGTTGAAACCCCGATTGTCTCGATTTAGTCTGTGATTAGAATGATCTATTCTGGCATTTATTGAATCTCCTATTAGAATCAACTTGAGACTCGCCATGTCTCTTCATTCTGAACTCCTGCCTATACTCTTCTTGTCCATCTTTTAATAACTGTTCAATTTGAATTGAGGCAGCTCGCAGTTCAATGAAACTACTCAAATTAGTAATGACCAACCTTTTTTTTATCTCCATATTCAATCCATCCTCAAATTGCCTACACTTATCTTCCTCAGTTGGAATCAAAGCAGTAGCATACCTCATTAACTCATTAAACCACACCTTATACTCAACTACAGTAAGACTTCCCTGTTTCAAATTTAAAAACTCCTTCATCTTCCTATCTAAGTAAATCTTTGGCATATAGTTCACAACCCCTCAAGAAGTCTTCCCATGTCAGTCTACAAGGTCGGGCAGAATTTCCAAGAACAATCTTCCTCCACTGATAAGTTGGACCTTGTAGTAGGAAGACTGCATAGTCAAACCTCTCGTCAGACTCGCAATCCATCTAATCAAACACCCTCTCTGTTCTTTCTAACCAACATTCTGCCTTCGTAGGGTTTGTACTTACATAGCCCCTTGCTTCCTAAGTTTATCATACCTTTTCTCTCTCCTCTTAGGAATTCTCAGAGAAATTTATTCAAACTGAGGTATTGGAGACTCTCCATTGGCTCCTATGGACTTAAGGTCAAATGACTTTATGACTCTATCTCCTATAGCAGATGATCTATAACAACCAATAAGGGTGATCACTATGCGACTCTCTCACTATATATCATGTCTAAATGTTCCCATATGTCCCTGAGGATTCCAAACCATGTTCTGATACCAAAAATGTAACACACCACTACCATAGAGCATATGCCTAATCATCTAGAGGACATTTAAGAACATATCCTATGAAAATAGCATGTTAGAGCAATTAAATTCAACTTATTATGGCATCATATAGAACGTAATTATTTTCAAAGATCAAAACTTCTCATTTCATTCACAAAATGAAACTTACTTACATTGTCATTACATTTAATAATCCATGTTTATACATAACATAACATTTGGGAGTTTAAAGTTCTATACAAAAAGTTCAGCATGAAAGGAGAAGCTAAACAAAAATATTTTATCTAGACACCACAAGAATTAGCTGACCAAACCTTTGAATTATTCTTGTTTCCAAAACTGACAGTAATAGACTCCTATTATATCACTTTAGAAGTTAGGTCCCCCTTGTACCTGAAAATCAATATTGCAATTTTGATGAGTTTGCGAACTTAGTGAGTGAACCATCATCGATGTGCTCACTCAGGTTAGAATATAAATATCACAAGTATAAACCACATTCATAAGTGTGTTTCCCAAATCAACAGACGTATCACATCATTCAATATTGAATACCATATCATAATATACATCATATCTGAACAATACATCATGAACTACAAACATTTTATATAATCATTTCAGAATAATCCAATCATTTATATCATCAACATTTACACAAACATTGCATATCATTATATTAGCACAATTTAGTAATTCTTCGCAATCATTTACATGATACATGTAAAGATATATATATATATACTTTCATTTTTACTTTGTTGTGACCGAGCACCTATTTACTGTCCCATGTCTATTGTGGATGCTGGATATTGGGCTCATTAATAACTGAGCTTGTAGCTCTTTGTGCACATTTCTGAGCTTTAAGCTCTTTCCCACACTAGTCACTCCAGTCACAACTCTTTTACCTGATCATGCATAACCATATGACGGAATGCATTAATTCACATAATATGCTATCAATAACTTTCATGTAATGTGCACAATCATTTATCACATTCATCGGATCTGAGTCTGGCATTTAACATTCGGTTGAGTACACATTTTCCATATTCGCATACAATTAGAAAGAACTTCCAATACAATCCTGAATATCAAACTCCTCGGATCATTAATATCTAGAATTATCACAATCATATCAATAACAGTTCAACATCTAAAAGTTAATCGAAAACAATTCAGTCATAGTGAGAAAAAATATAGGTTAACTCACAGTACACTCTAGATAAGCTATTGCCTTGATGACCTGGCCATGTCTGGATGCTAATGATCAATTTGTGCTTCTTTTATCATGTAATACACACATATAATTCACACATTATTAAGTTGATCAATCATATGAATATTCAATCATGCATATATAAATATATGTGTGTGTCATGTTTAACGCATGCTCAATTGACCTTTCCGGGTATGTAACTTTTCATAAATTTTTTCCATCCAAACATCATTTTTGTATAATACCATTTTGTAATCAAGTTTATACCTTTAATTTAGCTTGATTTACTCCAAATTTATCAACCATACTTTACGCTTATCCTTGAACATTTCCACGATCAAAAGCCTCTTATAATACATACACAATTGTTACTTTAAATCTGAAATTTCAGCAAGCTAAATCTATACATTCGCTAAAATTTTTCTAGCAATGTATATTCATACATTTAGTGCCTGTTTGGTTGGATGTTAATTAGTGGAACAGAACGGAACCGGACGGAATGTAACGGAAGGGAAAGGTTTATAATGGAATGGAATGTAATATAGTGAAAAGTTGTTTGGGAGGGATGGAAGGGTTCATAATGTAATATAGTGAAACATTGTTTGGAAGATGGATGGAATGGAATATAATGTATAATAAATGACTATTATACCCTTGATATTAACATGGTTGTTACAACACATGTCTAATTAAAAAGTCACGCACAATCGTGACAAAATTTTTTTAATATATTTTATATTTTAAAATAATAAAAATTTTGATAAAAGTTTATTATTTTATTATTAATTATATACAATTTATTATTAATTATATAAAAATATTATTAATTATATACAAGGGGTTAGGGTTAGAAGAAATAATTTGTATTAAGAAAAATTATTGAGAGTATATTAGGTAGTATGTATTTATTAGTTTACGTTCCATCTTAAACCCTCCAAATCGAAGGCTTCATATTTTCACTATTTAGGATGGAATAGAAGGTAACATAAAACCCTCCGCTTTCATCCCATTCTATTTTATTCCATTATGAAACTCTCAACCAAACGATAGAAGTGTGTTACGTTACGTTCCGTTCTATTCCAAACCCTCAAACCAAACAGACCCTACCATTTCTCATTCACAAACACTCCATATTCTTTAATGCTCATTCATCCATACCTTATACAGATTACTCATGTCCTTAAGATCATGTTTTCATTAAAAGAACTCATTTATTCCTTTAACAACTCATAATTTCTAGATTTGAACTCAACCACATCAAAACAGTCCATTCTTTAGCTTATAACATCAATTAACTACATAAACTTATCAAGATCTTAACTAATTAATCAAGCAACAATCTAGGCTCATTCCTAGCCTTAATCAAGTCCAAATATACCAATTTAGAGTGAAATTTCTCAATTGTTCAACATGTACACAAGGTTGAAATTAAAATTTCAGAATTTTTCATCAACATCATGTATGTAACTTTACTACCTTCAATACTTCACTAATTTTACAAGCTTAAAGACATCACTAACACTTGAAATTTTCCAAATTTCATGTCCTTTAAGGTTACGTCATTTCAAGTTAATTTGACTTCCATATTGGTTACACTAAAGCTTATAAATTTGTGTTCACTTATGTCATTAACATTCACTTTTTTACAAACACACCTACAACTTTAATTTTCCAGATTTGAAAACACTTTAGTATCACCTATCTTTAGCTTGAATTCCTCATCAATTATACTTCGAATTCCCAACTTAAATCATCCATACAACAACCTATAAACTTCTATTTTCGAACATGCAACAACAAAATAGAAAAGTACCCATTCATTCTTCATTTTTAAGAGCATCTTCAGCATCAACATCATGTACAATCTATCCCAATTCAATCATCATAATATTTCTATTATAACATGCCATAAAAAATAACACTTACTTACTTATTTATCTTCCAATTCTAGTTCAATTCATCAAATCTACCTAGCCCTCCATGCATGCAAAATCATCCCAAATTTAAGGTGGAAATTGGATGGTTTATGGCTAAGATAAAAGATAACAATAATCTAGTTCTTTAGCTATCTTGTGAAGGGTGAAAGCATGTAGTTGGTATTGTAATTTAGCATAGCTCAAGAGAAACACCGAAATGGGAGATAGAAGCAAGTTTTGGTGGTGAGAGATTAGAAGAGAAGAAGAATGAACAAGTCTAAAACAACTCCTAAAGAAACATTACACCTTAGTTGCTAGATGTCACCATATTACATTAACATATGTCCCTAAGCATGTAAGCCACTTATCTCTTCCATAATCTACCAAATGTCACCTAGTTATAATTCCATTTTTCACTTAATCATTGCTGCAATTTGTCAATTAATTACCCATACCAAATGTCACTCATTTATCTATGCCATTTGTCACTTATTTCATAGACTTAGTCATCCTAATTTGTCATATGTCAATTTCTATTGCCACTTGACATTTTCCTAGTCTAAATATACATTTTAATTCATCACTTTATAATGGTAAAAATTAATTCCAAATTTACTACTTGTAACTAATCAAACCAAAATTTAAGACATAAACAATACACAATTCACACCATGAACATTTTAAACCTTTCATACCCCAGAATATGTTAATTGAGTACATATACTATCTTTGTAGTGTGTGTAAAATCATAATTCATATATGTATTCTAATGATATGCATGTGAATGAAATGCATTTCAGGAATGCTAAAATGGTTTGACTCATATACAATGATCTAAGGCTCTAACCCTTAGTATGGAAAATGGGCTATTAGAACATATACTCTCTGTGGATACAATCCCTACTCACCACTACTATAAATTTAGTTGTGCAGAGTTAGGTTTTATTTTTTTGGTGTGTTACACACGCATCACCACTTCTCTAAGTTTGAACAAATTAAGGAGAGTCAACTAAGTTTTATTTTTTTGGTGTGTTACACACGCATCACCACTTCTCTAAGTTTGATCAAATTGAGGAGAGTCAACTAAGTATTATGCAGAGGATGAATACTCTATGTGCTCTTACCATCTGGATAGTAGGAATGTAACCATTTAATCTATAGTGCTTCTTTGTCCCTAAATATCCTCTATAATTGCTTAACATCTAAAGTTTTATTGGTGATCCTTATAAACTTGATACCTAGGCCACCCTCAATATTAAAAGTATATAGTTCCTTCCAGTTTACTTTGGGAATTATTAGCTTATCTGAATCCCTTACTCATAGAGGTTTCCTTACTATCTTCTCAATAGACTTGATTACATTACTGGGAAAATAAAAGTGAGCTTCCTAATAAATGTGAAGACTATTGAACACGTTGTTTATCAGTTAAATCTTGCCTAAAAAGGGGAGGGTTTGGTTGCAACAATTAGTGATTCTTTTTTGTATTTTTTAATTAGTGGTCTGAAATCAACCTACGAAGGCCTCCTATATGATATTGGAATTCTCAAATACTTAATTAGGGTTTTCCGAATTTTCAGCCCTATAATAATATATAACCAATTAGTAAGGCTAGAAGCACAAAAAGATAACATCGTCATGCTTTTGCTCTTATTTATACATGGGCCAAATATTCTTTCAAAGATGTTTAGAGCTATCATAAGAGCCCTAATTAGGCACAGTCAACCTTTAATAATAGCATTAGATCATTAACAAAGGCAAGATTCACAATTCTAAGCTTCTTATATTTGGAACAAAAATTGAAGATGGTTTCTTGACGTATAGCTTGTTCAATAATTATGTATAGAACCTTCATTGCCAAGTTAAATAGATTTGGAGATAAGGGGTCCATTTGTTTCACTCTCTTTGCACTTTTGATAATTTTGGCAGGTTCACCTTTCATTAGAATATAATATGAAACAATGGTGATGCACTGTCGAATCTAGTTAAAAAAAGATCTTTAGGAATCTAAAGGCTTTCAGGGTGTTAAGAATGAAGTTCTAGTCTAAGCTATCAAGAGCCTTATGGAAGTCAATCTTTATAGTATAATCACTTACTAAATCCTTCCTGTTGTAGTTTTTGAAGACTTCTTAGGCAAGTAGGATGTTATTACCTATTTTCATCCCACTTATAAATGTACCTCATAAAGGATCTATATCTTAGGAGAGTACCAATTTCAATCTTTTAAAGATAAATTTGGTAGTAATATTGTATATGGTATTGCAACAAGAAATGGGCCTAAAATCCTTTATGAAGTTTTGATAGGCTGCCTTATTAATGAGGCTTATGAAGTTCTTGTTGATCTCCTTAAGGATTTTACCATGGTTGAAAAATTCCAAGACTACCTCTATCACTTTCTCTTTGATCATAGAGTATGATTTATGGAAGAAAAATGCATTGAGTACATTAGGCCCTAAAGCTTTATGGGGATGTAGTTTAAATAAGGACTTATCTATTTTTAAGGCAGTGAATGGAGAGTCAAGGTATTTCTTTTCCTAAATGGAGATTTGATCCTTTAAGATATCCTTTAAAAGGGCCATACAGGTATACGCAACATTTTATGAAGCATAAGTTGAGTAAAGATATATAAGGGCCTCCTCCTTCAAATCTTCTTAATTAGTAATGACTGTCTAATCAACTTTAGTAAGTAAGCTAATTTTATTTCTATTGCTTATGGATAGATTAGTCTTAGAGTATAATTTTTTACTTTTTCCCCATCCTTTAGCCAAGTTATGCTTGATCATAGAGTATTTAATCCTTACTGCCTAATTATATGACTATATAGCTCTAGTTTCTTAGGATTTAAGTTCTCTATCACCTAGGTTCAGGTAGAGCATACCTTATATTTTTGAAAGCTTCTCTTTGGATTCTTTAACATATTTTTCTATTCCATTAATTTGCCTCTTATTTAGCTTCTTAATCTTTTACTTAATATATTGCATCCTCCCTATTAAATGGACATTTTGTGGCCTTAGCATTATCCTTAAAGACCTTTACTGATTACTCATTCAAGTACTTCATATTAAAGGGAGTTACTGTCTTCCTCTATCTTTCATTAGCGAGATCCAAATGCAGTAATGATATGAAATTAAGGGATTTTTAATACTTCCCAAGCTATCTGGAAAGATGGATAGCTAATGGAAGTTAACAATTTTCCTATCTAGTTTTTCTAGATTAGCCCACTTCCTTCTTGTTTATTTAAACATATGTAAAACTAGCCATTCATTCTAAAGCTAGCCATTTGAAGTTGGCTTATGCAATCCCTTAGCTCATTATAGTTTTGGTTTTGACTTACCCTTCCTTTAGCCTCCCCAGAGTGAATAGTGGTATTGTAGTAACCCAAAGCAATCTATGGAGAAATATGTTGTTCCCCAATCTTTCATGTGATTCCAAAACATATTCCTCTTAAATGCAAGGTTGAACATAGATAACAGGGATATGCATATACACCCTCTCGTGAATTAGGTTGATTTTAACTGTATATATTGATCCGAAATGTTATAATCCACAATCTCCATTTTATCTAGGTCATGTAATACTATTATCCTACTATAGCAATGATCCTTATGGTTGGTAGTGATTTTCAATCATTTCTTCAAAAATAAAGTTCTTTTATTTATTCCCTATTAGCTTAATTTTTAGTAAGCCCACAAATATATGGTTTCATATTATTAATGTAATCTAAAACTGCCTCTTATTTGGTAGGAATATTGAGTCTCCTAGTGTTCTAAACTAGAAAAGACATTACTTAAAAGATGGGGAAGTTTTTTTTCTCCTCCTAGGCTTCCTTCTTGAAACTGTCATAAATTCCACATTTTCCTTAATCGTTTGGTTACCCTTGATTAATGAAATGTTGGTTCCTCCATCAATGGCTTCAAATTTAACCCTGGAGTTTAACTCGTATTCCTTTGTAGTTCCTTCTTCATCTATATCCCTATTGTTATAGGTTTTACTTCATTTAGAAGCACTATTCAGTGCTAGGGTTATCTTCATTTGCTTTATTTTTATTATCATTTCCCTTTACTTCAATCCCTATTTTCTTATAACCATCCAGCTCATGATGTTTAACATTATCCTAATTGCCCTCATCCTTTCATTCCTTAGCCTTGTTAATTAGTATCAATTCTTCATGTAAACTTCTTTATACCTTCTACCTATATGTTTCCAAATTTTTGTCTTGATGGAGTTTCCATCTAGTCTCCAATTGTATGAGATCTCAACCTAATCCTCAAACATCTTCTTCTCTCTATCTAGCCTCATTATAGGTATTGTTTTCAAGAGCTTCTTTTCTATTTCCATGATCACACAAACATTAACAAATTGAATTCTTGACATTACAACAGTGGATTGATTAAGGCATAGATGTTTCCCTATATAGCTATAAGTAACTTAAACCCTTCATATTCTAGTATTATAGTGGTATGTTATGTATATTAATCTAAAATGGTATTTTTATTTTTATTTTTAACTAAGATTTTCTAGTTGTAAACCATGTTTCCATTTTTACAAGAAAATAGGTCTTAAAAAGTAATGTCCTACTTCCAACATACTTTGAGCTTAGTTAAGGGACTTAAACTGAAATAGAAATATGTTCTCCTCAATCATCAAGACATAACCTTTCCATTGTGCTTTAGATCAAGCATTGATTACAGGAGGTAGGTATACCAATAAAGAATCCTATCATTGTTTCTTGCCATTTCATTGCACGCTTCTTCAACACTTGTGGAGGTGAGGCAACTGTCATTCTTCCTCAATCCATTGAAACTAGAGGCTTAAGATTGAACAAGAGTCACTAAGAACTTGTAAATAGGTTTTCTTAAGGGTTGATGTAACATACTGTGAGAGACATGTTATCTAGAGTCAATTGGAAGATATGTGTAACATTAGCAAATGTGATAAATTGCCAACTTGGTCAAAAGTAAGGATTTGGTATCTACCAGGGTGCTAGAGTATATGAAATTGTTAATGTCTCCTTGAGCTTTATTATTAAGGATGTTTTGATCATATTGGTAGTGATATGAATTGAAATGTTTTCTCTTGTGGTACAAAGAATGATTGACTAGTAATCATGGGAAATAATTGATTGACAAGGATTTATAAGCAATATCGAGGTTAGTACCAAGAAATCATTGA
>JANZXP010000004.1:20631492-20647323 GCA_027576715.1 Erythroxylum flavicans | reverse complement strand
ATGGATATGAATAAGGATTAATTTTACGTCCCCACTTAGCGAATTTAGCTTAAGGTGTGGGTCCTAGGGGGGGAAGTTATAGACACCTTTCCATACTTTGTATCTGGCATACTTCACTTAATTTCCTCTGCAATATTGGGTTTTAGCGGTGTTTATCATGCACTTTTGGGACCTGAAACTCGTGAAGAATCTTTTCCTTTTTTTTAGTTATGTCTGGAAAGATAGAAATAAAATTACAAAAATTTTAGGTATTCATTTAATCTTGCTAGGCATAGGCACTTTTCTTCTAGTATTCAAGGCTATTTATTTTAGGGGTGTATATGATACCTGGGCTCTAGGGGGCGATGTAAGAAAAATTACTAACTTGACCCTTAGCCTAAGTGTTATTTTTTGTTATTTACTCAAATCTCCTTTTGGAGGGGAGGGATGGATTGTTAGTGTGGATGATTTGGAAGATATAATTGCTGGGCATGTATGGTTAGATTCCATTTATATACTTAGGGGAATCTGGCATATCTTAACCAAAGCCTTTGCATAGGAAAAAATAGACCTATTTATGAAACTTTTTATCTAGATGGGAATAAAAAAAGTTAGAAATATTGATAGATAAAGATCTCTTCTGGTTTGAAAAACCTCTTGTAACTATTCTTTTTGACTCTAAATGTTGGAATCATCCATTTCGACATATAAAAAACAATCAATTTAAAAATGCTGTAAGAAAGGAGATGTCACAGTATATTTTTATACATGTCGAAGTGATGGCAAAGAAAGAATCTCTATTGCATATCCACCTAGTTTATCAATTTTTTTGAAAATGATACCAAAAAATGTCCCTATTCAAAATAGAAAAAAATCTCCTCTAATGAGTTGTATAATCATTGGAATTTTGATAATAAACAAAAAAATAAAAACCTATGTAATGAGTTTATAACTAGAGTCAAAACAGACAACCAAATTTTGACAGATTACAAACTTAAGACATCATTTCCAATTATTAATATGTCATTCACATATAACATAAGGAATATGATAGCACTCCCACTAACTTTCTTGTGCACACAAGGTTCAGCTGGATTTTGTGAGAAATCAAACTCTTTGATTGTCACATCAAATAAAATGTTCCAACTTCTAAATGGTTGTTTTAATCTATAAATAGATTTTTGAAGCTGCATACCTTTTTGCCATCTTTAGATATGAAGCCCTCAGGTTATATCATATACACATCCTCAGTTAAGTTTTCATTCAGGAAAGCCATCTTCACATTCATTTGCCATATCTCATAATTATAATGAGCAGCAATGGCTAGGTGTATTCTAATGGATTTAAACATGGCTATGGGGCAAAATGTCTTGTCATAGTCAACTCCTTGTCTTTGATGATAACCTTTAGTGACTAGCCTAGTTTTATAGGTAATCACATTACAATCTATGTCGATTTTTTTCTTGAAAATCTACTTGCACCCTATAGGTTTAAGCCTTTCGAGTGGGTTAACCAAAGTCTATACTTGGTTTTTAAACATGGAATCCATTTCAGACTTCATGGCTTGAAGCCATTTTTCATATTCTGAACTCTTCAGAGCCTCTTTATAGGTTATAGGCTCATCATCCTCTATAATCGATATTATGAGAAATCCATATCTCTCTGAAATATTACGTATCCTACTTAGCCTATGAACATTTTGTGTGTCAGAAGGTTCAACTATTGTCTCATCTCTATAAATAATAATCTCAAGTTCAGGCAGTTGATCTGAGTTTGTTTGAGCATCATGAACTTCATCAAGTTTAACTTTGCTCCCACTATCTTCTCTTAGAAGAAACTATTTCTTTAAAAAGACAGCACGCTTTAAAACAAACACCTTTTGCTCTAAAGCATTGTAGAATTGATATCCAATTGTTTCCTTAGGATAACCTACAAACAGACATTTATTAGATTTCGCTTCAATCTTATCTGATTGAATCCACTCTGTGTAAGTCGGACAACCCCAAACTTTCATATAAGAAAGATAGGTTTTTTGTTAGTCCATATCTCGTATGGAGTAACATCAATTACTTTTGAAGGGACTCTATTTATCACATAAATAGCAGTCTCTAGTGCATAACCCTAAAAGGATTTCAGTAGAAATGATAAGCCCATTATTGACCTTATCATATCCAACAAGGTTCAGTTTTTCCTTTCATCCACACCATGTATAAGGTGGAGTCCATTGGGATACAATCCTATTATCTCTGAGATAACTTAGAAAATCCTCGTTCAAGTATTTACCCTTATCCTTCAGATTAAAGATGACCAAGAACATGAATGATGTATTAAAGAATATGAAGGATAGTAGCTCATTTAAGATAGTTGATGTGTTCGAATCTTCTAAAGAACAAAAGGATGAAGAACATATGAAAACAGACATGGAATTTCAAGAAGTTAGGAAAGTCTTTGTTCATAAAGCAGAAGAAGTAGATGACACGAAGGTAATTAAGGAAGAAAGAGAGCAACTCACCTTCTTAAAGGAAAAATTGTTGGATTCAATGGAAGATTCAGAGAGTTTTGTTATTCCTTGTTTTGTTGACAGTTCACTTGAAAAAAGGACATTATTCAACTTAATTTGTTTTCATAATTTTATCAATGTTTTTCTTCTGATCATTTCGCAATTTGTAGCTTACCTACAAGCTAAAAAACTGATGTTAAACAAAAAGGATGGAAGTAAGCTGCTCATAATTAATCCCGACTGACTTCCAATGAAAGAAGAGCATCGAGCTACTGACATTAAAATAAGCGCTACATGGGACGCAACCTATGGAATGTTAATTTGATGTTATTTCCTTTTCTTATTAGATAGTTTGAATTTTGTAATTAAGTTATTTAATTTCCAAATAAAATCGGGAAGGCATAGGACTTCGATATGAATTTGATGATCGATAAAATACCCTCTAATCACCTATATATTCATTTCTAACTCCACTTTTTCACTCACTTTCATTTTTACTTTATCTCTCTAAGCTTTAAACTTCTAAACACTCTCACTTCTCTTTACCAAATTTCAAATTTCACTCACAAGCCAGTATGTCGCACATTAAGCAATCTGCTAGGAGAGACTAATCATCGGGACGAGGGAGAAGGAATAGAGTAGTAGACTTTAGAGCACCCTTCTCGATTTACATAGAGGAGGAAGGTATTCATTTTCAATCCCTCAATGCTAAACAAATTATAGTCCCTAAATATTTTGATTTTGATAAACTTGATAGGCTAAAACTGCACGACAAGAAAGAGAACTTAGCTGAAATAGTTCAGTGGGCAAAATTCATACACTTCTAATTTCTTATTTACCAGGAGCTCGCTTTAGAATTCTTTACTTCCCTTTCCTATGAACCTAAGAACCCTAAAGAAATATGGTTTAGATTGTGAGGATGAACTTATGAACTAAACATCAAAATAATGTGAGATATATGTGGGTTCCCGGAATCTTCCATTATTGATCAGCATGATGATTTTCGTGCTTCTTGCTATTGGAATGAGCTCACTGGGTTAGAGCAATTTGATGCCAAAAATTTCCACAACAACATCGTAAAGACCCATAAGCACTTGTTATTGCACAAATTCATGTGTCAAGTGGTTTTTGATAAATTAGAAATCAACAAGTGTTCAACAAAGGAACTCTTCATGTTGTGGTGCATGGATCACAACATTCTAGTGTGCACCTCCACACATTTGATGAACGCTATTGTTGCAACTTTGCGTAAGAGGAGCAACAATTTAGGTATGGGGTACTTAGTTTTTGCCATTGTTGGGTATTATGGCGTGGACTGTATTGGTTTAACTGTCCATCTTCCAGAGTTCCTAAATCATCATCATCTATTGCGTGTTGAAATCCTTATGTCCCATAATATGGAACTATGGGATATCAGTCAAAAGACGCATGTTAAGAGGACTCAATTAGTGAAGAGTCTGAGGAGGAAGAAGAAATAGAAGAACCGGGCTGGAAGAAAGTACTAGATACAATTTCTGCAAACAACAAGGTAATTATAGATACACTTGTGGAGAACTCCAGAATGATGAAGGAGATGGCCCGAACACAACGACGTCAAAGCCAGGACATACATCGTATCCATTGTTATTTTGAGGCTCAGGGCATTCAATTGCTACCTTCAACACCATCCCCACCTCCATCACCATGAGGCTTTGTTTAACCCCAATTTCTTTTTAAATTTAGTCTTCATTTTTATTTTTTGGTTTACTTTAATTTATTTTTCTTCTTTCCTTATGTGTTTGTTTGTCCCCCTCTCACATTAAGGACAATGTATTGCTCAAGTGTGGGGAGGGTTATGTATTTACTTTGAATGTGAATTTTGCATATTATATGATAGTTGTTAGGTTGCATTTTATTAATTGTGTGAATGTGTCAATGGCTTAGATGGATTAGAATTGATTTAATTTTGAACATAGTCTATTAGGTTGTAAAAAATCATTAGCTCACAAAATTAGTGAATTGGAGTCTTTGGCTAAATATGCAGCTTAATTAGGATTTGGTGTGAGTTTGTCACCCTCTAAATTGTCACATCTATTCATAATTTGAGGCCTTTTGACTTAAGTAGCTTTACTAGTATTTTTCATGGAAACGAGTAGCTAAGAGCAATAAGGTAGACCCAAAAAAATCATGTTTACTAAATAAATAACTATTATGCTGACCTTTGGGTTACGAATAGAGCTAGTAGCCAGATAAGAACGTGATATAGCTGAGTAACCAGATTGACACGCATCACAAATGTGTTCATCCACGTCAAAAAGCTATAATGGTGTTTCAACCAAACATTTTAATAAAAATAACTTAGTCAAGTAACCAGATCAACATTCATCACCACTGTTTGCCTTCGAGTAAAAGACTAGGCCCTTGTTTAAATAAATAAATAATGTTTTCTAATAAAAACCTACCGAACTTGTACTAACTTGACTTTTCATGAAAACTTACTTAGGAGTAGTTACAAAGTCTGAATGACCAAAGAACTATTAATGTTTGTGTGCAATTGAAAGGGTAAATAAATTAACACTTTCCATAGTCAATTATTGCGGAATTTGTCCCTTCACTATTCTATACCCCACTAAGTTTGAAGTATGGGCTTTGTGTCAACTCCCACCAGACTAATTATGTTAGATCTAGTCCAAGTGATGTTAGTTCTTGTTTTGAGATCTCGTTACTCTATGTGTCATTGAAGACTCTCTTCATGACACATAACAGCTTTAGCTAGAGACTCCTGAATAATGAACCTAACAAGAGGTTGTGGGTATCATCTCCTTCTATCAGGAGTGGTGAATCCTTTATTGGCTACCCAATTACCTTCAAATACCAATAGTTGTACCCAATCGCCACCCTATGAGCGACCTCGTCTTGAGGCAATAACGAATGATAACAAAGCACAGGATTAGTATCCAAGATATCCTTGAGCACCTCAAGTTTAAGGATATTTACATCATTACTATGATGAGATTTATCACTTACATTTGATATACCATCCATATGATATTCTCATAGCAAGTCATCCGATGTACTTACTACTCTTAGTACGCATCCATATGTTAACTCTAAACATCTCATGCTTACAGTTTGTGAGATCTACTACTTAATCAAATCAAGGAGTATAACATATGATAGTCTATCTGGATTAATAATATCCTGTCTTATTAATCTTATGACTAAGGATAATTCAGATGCTAATATAATTGCACATGATAGGAATCTCATTGCCATGATCTCATTATGATTTCCTTCATGCTATATTTTGCATCATGGTCTTTATTAATTCAATTTAAGAATGACATCATTCCATAAATAAATGAACATCAATTTAATGAAAATTTCCTTTTGCTTTATTAATCAAAATAAATTTTATACAAAAATACTAAAGGTGATTACTTTTAAAGCACTACCCTAACAATATTAAATTAGTTTAAATCCCTAATAAATTTAGAAAAGTTTTTTCTAATTGTTTGAAAATTATTTTCAAAGGGTTATTTTATTAGAAATACTTTGGAATTTAGTTTCATTTTTAAGGAGTTGATTTGTTAAATTAAATCAATAACTAGAATCAAGCAAATATTTAAAATATTTATTTTTTTATAATTAGATTATGTTAGATAATTAATATAATGAGATTATATTAATTACGATGAGAATAATCTAATACAATGAGATTATAATAATTAAGATGAGATCTTATTTTTAATATTAAAATGATTATTGTTCTTAATATGATTGAGATTAATGATTAGATTGATTCTTAATTTAATTTTAGAAAAGTAGTTTATAAAATTAGAATTAATTAGTTTCAATTAGATTGAAATTAATTAATTAGAGTCCTTAGAGTTAAGAAAAGTATTTTTTAAAGTAATTAAGGAAAATTAATTTCTCATGAGATTAGAAATAATAGTTTCTAATTAGATTAAAAATAGTTTTCTAATTAGATTCTAATTCGTTAATTATATAATTTTGAGAAAAGAGTTTTTCTAAAATGTAATAAGTAAAAGGCATAATTTATTGAAAATTGTTTTTAATTAAATTTCCTTAAAGAAGTCTAGGTAATTGGAAACAGTTTCCAATTGGATTTGAAAATTATTTTCAAATCAAATTGAATTTCTATTTGGAATGGAATTTAATTCAATAAGGAATCAATGAGTTTAATCTAATTTAATTTATCCAAGGAGTTGAAAATATTATTTTAGATTATGATGATGAATAATTGGAATCAAACAAAGCGAGATGTTTTATGCATATAATTTGATTATGAGTGCATAAGTTGCATATCTTAATTATATGTTTGATATATATGTTAGATGCTTGCTAAATTGCATGTTTTATGTATATGATATTATTACATGTAATTTTCTGTTTGATGTGACTAACAAAATTAAATCTCTCGTTAAAAATATTAAGTACATGTTTTGAATATGATTGACGTCTTCCGTTGTTATAAGAATAAACCAGAGTTCTGTTTATTATTAGGCTTAGTAAGCAAACTCAAGACCATTTCAACTCGAATAAATTTAGTCTTATCATAATGGGTTCTACTTAATTAAATTTGTGTAATTTGTATGAGCAAACTTATGATCACATGAATTTATAGGCAAGGTTAGGAATAGCATATAAGATATGTTTTGGCAAGAGTTGTCGCCTAACGAATCTAGGAGTCACATACATTATGATTGATAAAGTTATTATCTACCTAATTTAAGTTTAGTTGGTTTATTAAGCAAACTTAAGATCAACTATATTTGAATGAGATCCTAACCTACTAGAAAGATCATATTAATCTTTCTAGATAGTAGTGAGGGCTATTGTTTCTAATAAAATAGTGGGAGTAACCAAATACATGATTATAGTCCTATTTTTATTTGGTAGTCATGACATATAATCAATTACTTGCTTTTTTTCCATTTATATTTTTTCCTGAATGGAATTTACCTTGATTAGTGTAATTGATACAAAGAGTTATTGAAGTGAATTTCTTGGACATAAGTTATTTAGATAGAAAATTTGTACTTCTATGATGCAATTTTTCTATAATCCCTATTGAGGATTCGGTGACAAAGTTTTAAAGATGCGTCAAAATCATATAGAAGATAAAATGGATTGACATTTTGAGTTGACCAATGTCTCATAAATTTTGATGACAATATGTAAGATATACGTCAACACCAAGATAACAAGATTAAAGAGGTTACATTGAGTAGAGTTAAAAGGCCTAGCACCTTGACAAAATTGTTTCACTTAATTTAGCCTACTAAAAGCATAAACATGGATATCAATTAAAGACTTTGATATAGTATGATAATAGTTGTCATAATAAGAAAATGATTTAATTAATTTTCTTGTCTATACAAAATATAATAGAGATCATATATATTTCTCGTTCATGTTTTTTGAATAATTAATAATAAATTCATATTCAGCATTACTACAATTTTCAAAACATAATAAGAAATAAATTGTTAAGTAAAAGCATTTGATCCAATTTTATACAAATAGTTTGTATGTATTAGATCAAGGGAGACTTATGCTTAACATAAGTGGGAAGAATACTAAGTTGGATAATTGCGACCATCCTTTTATGCCATAAATGTTAAATCAACATGATGAGAATTACAAAGTTACATACAAGGATATCTTTCTCCTTTTTTATAAATCACATGAAGCTTGTTAAGTTGAAGAATAATCAAATTAACCTTTGGTAAAAGGAAGATGATGGTGTTGATTTGTTAAATTTATACATTTGATGTATTGGATGAATAATAATTCATAAAAGGATGATGCTTATATTTCATTATATTAATAATGACTTTATATGATGTAATCATATGTATTAAAGGAAATACTGATTTAAAATTTTTGAAAAGTTCAAATTGTTTAAATATAAGTAGAAATTAATAATTAAGAATGTTGAAGTAGTTCAATGAGATTGTTGCTGTAATTTTTAAATATTCAGTTATTTATGGGAAATGAGATTCTTTGGTGAATACCTTCATAACAAAATTTTATAAGAGTATGGATTTATATAAAGAGAAAAATACAATATGAGATATTGTATGATGCAGTATTATTTATTATATAGCTATGCCTAGTACAATGATTTATCTTCAATAGTTCCAAATAGATCAATTAGTAAGATTTCATATTCGATATGGAATGCTAAGCCTTTGAAAAGTCAAAGTTAAATGATTTAAGGATGTGATGCTTAGTTGAAGTATGTATTATCTATTTAGTTTAGAACTAAAATGGTAATAAAAGGTTATGAGAAATCCAATAGGTTCGATATAATCTTACAGACCTATTGAACAAATTTTTTGTTTCAATACATACTTATGGGAAATGGTTCTCAAGATAAGTAGTGGGAGTAAAATGAAATTTGAAAGGTTCAAATCTCATAACTATACATCCAGTTGGAACTAATACCTTTGTTGATACATTTGACGTATAGTTGAAAGGTTACGAGACATTGAAAGATTTACTTTCATGATGAATTTAAAGAGTTTTTTTAAAGATGATTATAAATTTTTGATGTCTGTGAGAAGTTTAATGGAACTATAGTTGTCCTCTTCAGTGGGATATTTAGAGACATATTACTTATAGAGAACAATTATTCTAATTTTCAATTGTTGAAGATATAATTGTCTAAGAATACCTCTTGTTGGATATGAAAAGGTAACAACTTAATTATAAAAATTAGATCTATAGAGATAGATTGGAATTTACCTATTAGATTGGAATAAACCTATTCTAAGTACAAGTATATAGATAATGTACTAATGATGTCTAGTATTTGAGATATCATATACTTATAAAGTATTAAAGATATACATGATTCTATATATGAGTTAATATTCGAGTTCGAGGTTATATGGATATCAAATTTAGAAGTAAGTCTTAATTAAGATTTATTTTACTTAGAACAATATCATTCCTGATTGGAAAGGTTCCAATATAGCAGTGGTTTTTAATTAAGTCATAATACAATTTTCATTTAGTAAAAATGATTAATTGGATCAATAACTTTTTTAGTGAAATTGATATAATTCCTTGCATCGTTCAATACATTAATATATTGTTGAACATTAAAGCTAATGGGCATGTAAAAAGAGCTAAGGTCTCATCAAAGATCCAAGGATGTATTCAGATAATTTTTCTTAATTATGATGATAATTAAGATGATAGTTGCAAGATTTAAGCAAATGCTCACTATAGAGAATTTTATAGAATTCTTATTAAGTTAATATCCTAACAGAAGCACGATGATAATATGGTAATATGGTATGAGATACTTAAACTATTGGCTTAGTGCAAGCGAGGATTATTGGTTTATACCCTACAACCAATTAATTTAGTTATAGTTTAGTGACAAAATAATTTAAAGGCTTTCTTTATCTTATACATATTTAGATGTATATGATAATGTCCATGGGATAATTATACATTACAACCGAATTTATGTTGATATTATAATTATGAGATTTATATTGTATTTGTCTATCATCCCTAAATTGTTCCTAGTCATTTTTCTATTAGTACTAGATATTAATACAACGTAAAAAGACTATCACACATTATGTTTTCCTTTATGAAGGAAGTAGTTTATCTCATAAACTAAAGTATGAAGATACTTAAACAAACGTATGGGTGCTTGTTAAAGAACAAATTCACTAAACTTACCCTATGTGAGAAATACATTTGGAACATTACTTGTATGTCTATGAAAATTATCATTTTGATGATAGTATAAGTGATAACATAACTTGGGGTCTCCAAAGTTATCTTGTACAGGGATTACTGTGTTTTGATACTACTTATGACCTATTCAAATTATAGGAATTCAGTTGGTTGTCATTGGATATAGCATGAATTATATGGAAGTAGTTCAATAATCAAGATAGGATTCATCACCCTAAAGTAATTAGGGAGAATGTTTTGTTATTCTTAATTAGTATTGATTCGAGAAATCCTTAGCTAACGTGGAATGACGTTGTGTAAATAGTTTATGAATTTCATTAATTGAATTAATAACTAATGATGTAGAAATAATATAATTAGACTCAAAATATAGTAGAAATTAATTCTATGCTCTATGAAATATTGAATAATGAAAGGATTGAATTATATAGAAAAATCATGCACCAAAAGGTTAGTCAAAACCACTTTGACATTCCTAAATATTTGGACGTTCGTGATGTGTTACTAGATACCAATCTTGATCCATGGATATAAATTGCTTAATTAAAGAATTAAAGATAAATGAAGGGAGTTTAATTTATCTAATTATAAATATAATTTGGGGTTATAATTTGTATCTATTGCCAACATGTTTAGGAACTTAATGGGTTTCATATAAAGAACAGCTTGAAGAAAGCAAATATATTTTAATCAAGTTAGACTAGATTGTAAAGTTTGAGAAACTTTATAGTTAAATATGAGATATTTGATAAATAAGGATCAATATGAGATATTGGATCTTATTTGGACATGATTGGTATTTAATTAGAACTATTTGTAATTTTAATTAAATTTTAATTGATATTAGAATTTAATTTTAAATAAATTACTAAATTTTTTCAAAACTTATTATAAATAGGCTAGCTCTTTTTGCTTAACCCTCTCTATAAGAGTTATAATGTTATTCTAACCTTTTTTGTGGATACTATTAGAGGCCAGAGACTTAAACAGCTATTGTGGTTGAGATGGACCGATTTTAGAATGGTTCGAAGGATACTACAAGATTATGATCAAACTTCAGAATAAGGTACGAATTAAGATTCATATTTTATTATAACTTAATTGTTAATCATCTTATATAATTAAATTGAACATAGCTTTCGAAAAATTAAAATACAAAAAAATTTCATAATTATTCTGCTACAATTGGGATTGGATCCAATCCCAATTTTCCAAACCATATCTTATTTTTATATTGGGATGATAACATAGCAATTAAGGATGTCCGTACATGTGTACACTCAAACCATTCCCTCTACCAATTTCTTATGAAATAAACCTAGCTAGTAAAGATTTAGCGGTCTATAATAAATATGAACACTAGAAATATTTTCATTTTCCTGGTTACAGTAGCAGTTACTTGTGCATAATTGTTATGGACTGGAAGATCCTTAAATTCCTTCCTCTCCATTTGAGATAACTAGGCATGATAACTTTTTTAAAGAATTTTCGAGTGTTTTGGTTAAGGTAAGTTAGCTCTTCCATTTTGTACAGTTTTCCTAATCTAAATGGCTATCAAACTAGACATAATCTATTAATTATTTGCCTCCAAATTCCTTTTGTCAAGGAAAATTAAAGAAAAAGGTTAATGGGACTTTCTTCTTTTTAGTTGCAGAGAGAAATTACCATTTCTATAATGTTAGACATTGTATCATTAGTTTTAAGTTTTATAAGGCTTCTAACAGCATGATGAAGCTTGGCTTTGGGATTTAATACTTGAACCATATTATGTTTGACTATTGGACTTGAATTCATTATGTTTTGAATAACTTCTAACCTGAATTGTTATGGATGATCTTTGAAGAATATGAACTCTATATGATGTTAGGAGACTATACTTTCAAATGAAAAGGAGGAAAAGAGTTCTAGAAGTGTGCTAATGATCTTGAGCTTTTTGGACTAAATCCAACCATGTTCACTTATTATTAAACTAATTCTTATATTCAATGGTTGATCTTGTTGGATATTAATCTATTAGTGGGTTAAGGAGCGTCGCTATAAAGAAATATTTTCACTATTTCTAACTATATGAAAGATTGTTTTTGTAAATTTAACACTATCTTAAGAATTTTTAAAGAATTTTCTTTCATATCCAAAAATTATTTATCATAAGCTTATGCTTTAAAAGTTTTCATTTTTTTATCATGTATGAAAGAGTCTATTTAGCCTAGAAAGCTTTCTTGTCATTAATAACATTTAAATGAACTTTGAAAGCAAAACTTTGTTTTGTATTTTTTAAAAACTAAAATCATCTTTTGTAATAGGTTTGTATACATCATTTCACTTGACATTATATTTAGTATGAATGTATAAAGTACTTGTCTATAAATATTCTTAATTTTTTAATCTATTTGCTTGATAACCCTAGAAACCAATAATAAATCTAATGACTAGTGGATATGAACTCCAATAAAGATAATCATAATAAGTTGCATTCTACTTGCATATGAAAGTATCTTATTTATGTAGATTAAAATCCTAATTTCAATTATCTGTAAAAGTGAAGAGTAATATGAGATTGAGAACTTGAAAGATATAACTAACATCTCAAGATATTTGATTGGAAGGAATTGCAAAGAGGAATTATTTCCATATTTTATTTTGTTATTGTTTTTCAATTGAACTATATTGAGCCTGCTTAATGTGTACTGAAAAAAGTGAGAATACATAATTTAAATTGGTGACTATAAAAGGAAAAGTAAAAGGTAGTAAGAAAATACTTGTATAAATGAGGATATTTAGAGATGACGATTATTTGTGATTTTATAATACACAAAAAGTCTTTAATTTAGAGAGAAATCACGATCAAAATCAAAAGAATTGGTTGAAATTGTTTCAATTTGAATGACTACTTCGAATTTAAGTAAAACTATTATCCTTTACTAAATGAAGATAAATACTTGGTACAATTTACATAGAATATTTCAAATTTGGACTTGATTAATTATTTATTACTTAAATTTTACAGTATATTAATATTTATTTTTGTTCATTATCATAAGCCTCAACTCTCAAGAGTGACAAGTTCAATTTTTAAAATACATAAGTAAATGATGGATTATACTTTTCAGTTCAATAATGCTTAAGGATTTCATGTTTTTCTATTAAAGAAGTAGGGGTTAGTAGGTTATGTTAAAGCTAATAAACTCCTTATATTGAAGTCATGCCACTAATGTTTCAAATTACTCAGTACTTTTTATTTATTACAAGTTAGAATAAGATTGAATAACTATAAGTTTACACTGTTAAACTTCATGAACTAAAAGTCTAATAAAAATTGGATGACAAGTCTTACAGAATATATGAAAGGACTATTTATAGAATGGATCATATAGATAGGAACTAAGGATGATTGAGTGACTTTATAGATAAAATACAATAAAGGCTCTTCAAATATGTATTGCAGACTAGAATTAAGGAAATTTATGTAATGCTTTCTCTTTGTAAGTATAACTAGAGCATGTCACTTATTTATGTTTTTTTTATTTATACTTTTATTTGACCCATTTTAAACAGGAAAAGGTTATGGTAAAGAATGTATTTGTTGAAGTTTATTCAAATTAAAAAGTATAAAGACAAGCTTTTTCTTTAAGTGTAATTCAATATGCTTTTATAAAACTCTATATAGAAAATAAAGTTATTGCATTTGCATGTTGAAGATTTATTAAGTGATATGCTAGCTAATAAAACTAGAATACAATATGATTTAAGGCTAGAATCCATGTTTATATCAAAGATAAGTAAGATTCGACCTACCTTGCCATTTGCACTTGTCGACAAAGCTAATATTATTAAGAGAGGTGTGCAACAATTTATGTTTACAACTTGGAAAATTTCTAGTAATTTAGCATTTTTTTAAAGCCTAATCAATCTATGGCTTAATTAAAGTTTACAAATAAAGAAGCAATAGCTATAACAAGTATTAAAGTTGCAAATAAAGAATGTTTAAGTTAAAAATATTGAAACAAATACTAATAGGCTGCATTTCACCTTGATAGCTTAAATAATTCAAAATTCAAGTTGTTTTGGTAGTAAAGAAACTTCAAATGAAGTTAAAAATACATGTACAAGCAATTGAGTGAAGAATTGAAAATTATAACTGTGATATAATAGGTTTACAACTTATCAAAGGTACTAAGGTGAACTAAGTTTAAGAGAAACTTTAACATGTTTAGGTATTTTTTAAGTTAATTTAGTTCAATTCAAACTTGTCATAATGATGATCATGTTACCTTAGAAATTAGAACTGATATTTCGATTTGAATCTTGGTAGTGGAATTAATTGTAGTTGATTTTGCAATTTATAAACTTATTTTACTAATTATTCAACAATTTTTCACATTCTTTTACCATGTGACTAGTTTATAAATATATCTAATACATGCCTTAATCTCCCTTATGGGTATATATTTCAATTAAAGCAATGAAAAGTGTTATTTTCCACCATAACTAATATACATCTCTAATTCTTTCTTTTATGCTCTCAAATGTATTCTATTTTTTCTTCCTCCTAATTATGTAAAAGTTATTTACTTATGGTATTATATAAAATTATTCTTTTAGTTGACATCAAACTTATTTTTATAAGATTGAATGTAAATCTTAAAAGATGCATGAAGTGTCAGGAAATATTATTCTTTAATAGTATGAAATCCCATCATTTTATTCAAGATACATGATATTATAAATTAAAATGTTATACAACCTTTTTACATCACTGATTAGATTCACTTAGTTATGAATCTCTTAAACTAACAATTGTAAGATGATCTTGAAGATTTGTATAAGGGAGTATAAATTACTAAGTTGAGCCCAATAATTATGATTCTTATCACGATGGGAATGTCCAACTTAAATTGGGTATTAACATAGATCTTTTTTAACTTGATGATTTATATAAGGGAGTATTAATTACCAACTTATGTCCATTAATTATGATTCTTGTAAACGGGGATTGTCTAACTTAAGTTGAGTCCATTAATATGGATTTTAGTTCAGTTACAAAAATTTTTATATGATTTTTGCTCTTATTGCTTTCAATATTATCCTTTTATTAATGTAACTTTTTCTTCTCTTTTAAGGGCAAGTAATTAGGTAGATTACATGGTTTGATTAAGGGCAAGTAATTAGGTAGATTACATGGTCTGATATATTGTGGGGGTGATTGATTGTGTTGTTCCTTATGTATATAACTCCTATGGATTTTCTTCTTATTTTGGAAGGTCCATTTAAGCTCGACAATATGGATATCAACGGGCCGGGCTGGGCCTGAGCCGGCGATAGCTCGGCCCGGCCCGTCGAAATATTGTGTTGGGTCATTTCGGCCCACGGCCCACGTGGGCCGCAGAAGGTAGGCCCGTGGCCCTACCCATGCTGGTCGAAACGGCCCGTGGGCCTTTTCCGACCCACCGATGGGCAGCCTGCCTAGAGGCCCGGGCCACGGGCCGCTCGCGGGCCGTTTTTGGCCCAAATTTTTAATAAATTTTTAAAAATAAATTTAAAAAATTGTTTTTTTATTTTTTAAAATTAATAAATTATAAACTTTTTTATTTTATTTTTCATATTTACAACATATGTATATTATGCAT
>JANZXP010000004.1:20595140-20628058 GCA_027576715.1 Erythroxylum flavicans | reverse complement strand
TATCCTAAATGCACCAAATTCATTCTAATATGATGTAATTCATGTGACTAAGTAATCTAACACTCTAACTCTTAGTATTTTTTGAATTCAACTATTACAATTCTCCCCTCCTTAAGAAATTTTGTCCTCAAAATTTTTACCTGATTGATCAAATAGATGGAGGTGCTATTTACTCATGTTCTCCTCAGTCTCTTACGTAGCTTCTTCTCTCGAATGATTTCTCTAAAGGACTTTAATCAAAATAATTGCTCAGTTTCTTAATTGTTTAGTTTGATATGTAACTATTTTAACTGGTTCCTCCACATAACTCAAATTAGTTACAATCTCAACCTCTTTTGTCGGTAATATATGTGTTAGATTTGACCAGTATCTCTTGAGCATACCAATATGAAATACAATATAAATTTAAGAAATTTCTAGTGGTAATGCTAATTTGTAAGCCGATGGTCCAACTCTCATAGTAATCTTATAAGGACCGATATATCTAAGGCTTAACTTTCCCTTTTTACTAAATCTTAGAACTCCATGCCAGCGCAACACTCTCAAAAATACCTTGTCTCCTACTTAGTACTCCAAATCCCTCTAGTGTTGATCTGCATAGCTCTTTTGCCTGTCTTGAGCCGCCTTAATCCTACTGCAGATCAATTTTACCTTATCCTAGTATAAGGGTTCTCGACACCTTCTGCCATATAACACCTCACATAGAGCCATATCAATACTATTATGATAATGATTATTGTATGCAAATTCAATGAGACCTACATACTCATCCTATGCTCCTTGAAACTCCAAAACACATGCCCTAAGCATGTCCTCAACAGTCTATATAGTTCTCTCACTCTAACCGTCTATCTGAGGATGAAACGTTGTACTAAAAGTTAACTTTGTACCCAATGCTATCTGTAAGCCACCCTAAAATCTAGAAGTAAATATACGATCTCGATCTAATACAATAGACACTGGGACCCATGTAATCTCACTATCTCATTTACATCTCTCCGAGCTAACTGATCTAGTGTGTTATTCTCTCTAATAGGTAAGAAATGAGTTGATTTTGTTAATCTGTCAATAATGACCCATATGGCATCATACTGCCTTGTAATAGGTAATGACTGCAATTTCCCATTTCCACTCTCGGCAAACTCATAATAAAATCCATTATAATCCTTTCCTATTTCTAATCTAGAATAGGTAATGATTACAATTTCCTAACTGGGACCTGATGCTCTAGCTCTACCTTAACTTGTTGGCATATCATACACCTGGCAATATACTCAGCCACTTACTTCTTCATCCCTAGCCACCAAAAGTGTTGTTTCAAAGTATTATACATCTTGGTAGTACTAGGATGCATAGTACAGGCTACTATGTGTGCTTCCTCCAAAATTTCCTTTCTCAAACCATCAACATTTGGTACACATAATCTCTGATTCGACCACAATGCATTATTTCTCAACTCAAACTCAGCACTCGGATTCTGCTTTAACTTCTCTATAATCTTCACTACTTCTAGGTATTTGTTTTGAGTTATTCTGATCCTTTAATGTAATACCAGTTTAAGCTTCAACCTAGCTCACAATGCTTTATTCTGTCCCAAACTTAGCTCAACATTCAGTGCTCTCGATTAAATTAGATTTGTTAACCTCGATGCTTGAATTTATGCTACACTGCTATTATATTTCCTATTTAATGCATCAGCTACAACATTATCCTTACCTAGATGTTACTCTACCATGTAATCATAATCCTTAGGCAACTCAATCCACCCCCTTTGTCTCATATTAAGTTCCTTTTGACTCAACAAATATCTCAAACTTCGATGATCCGTAAAAATCTAAAATGTTTTGCTATATAAATAATGTCTCCAAATTTTCAAAGCAAGCACTACTGCAGTAGGCTCGAAATCATGAACTGGATAATTAAGCTCGTGAGGCCTTAACTGTCTCGAAGCATAAGCAATCACTTCACCATACTGCATCAAAACGCACCCTAACCCCTAGTGCTAAGCATCACTATATATAACATATCCTCTAGATCCAGATGGAATAGCCAACATTGGTGTCGTAGTTAATAGATGTTTTAACTCATCAAAGCTCCTTTGACATTCATCAGTCCATTGAAAAGGTACGCTCTTCCTCGAAAGCTTTGTCAAAGGGCTGAGATCAATGAGAACCCCTCAACAAACCTTCTGTAATAGCCTGCTAGCCTAAGAAAACTTCAAATCTCTGACACATTTCTATATGCTTCCCATTTCATCACGACCTCAACTTTCTTTGGCTCTACCTGTATACCCTGTCCAGACACTAGATGACTCAAGAACACCATCTGATCAATCCAGAATTCACACTTACTAAACTTGGCTTACAATTACTTCTCCTTTATTATTTATAAAATTAACCTCAATTGCTCAGAATGTTCCTCTCTACTCCTCGAATACACCAAGATATTGTCTATAAATGACATAAAGGTAGCCGAAGCATTCGTCAAGTCAAAAGGCATCACCAAAAACTCAAAGTGTCCATATTTGGTTATGAATGCACTCTTTGGTACATTAGCTTCTACTATTTTCAATTGATAATACGCTAACCTCAAATCCAGTTTAGTAAACACCTGAGCTCCCTATAACTGATCAAGTAAATCATCTATTCTCAGTAAAGGATATTTATTCTTCACTATCACATTTAATTGCCTATAATCAATGCACAATCTCAAAGTCTCATCCTTCTTCTTCACAAACAAAACTAGAGCTCCCCAAGATGACATACTGGGTCTGATAAAACCTTTATCTAACAACTCTTATAAATGAGCCTTAAGTTCCTTAAGTTCCACAGGTGTCATCCTATAAGGAGGAATAGATATAGGAGCAATATCTGGGACAAGATCAATGGCGAACATTGTTTCCCTATCTGGTGGTAATCCTGATAATTCAGTGGAAAAACATCTAGAAAATTCCTAACAATAGGAATATCTTGTAATGTTTGCTCAACTCGAGTATCAATCATATAGGCTAAATAGGCCTCACATCTACTTTGAATCAATCTAAAAGAACTCATTGATGAAATTAATCTGGCTAGCACAGCTTGACTAACACCTTGAAATATCACTCTTGGTTTAGTAGGGGATTCAGAAATAACTTCCTTCGTGTAACAATTCAATACAGTTCTATGAATAGTAAGCTAGTCCATACCTAAAATAAGGTCTATCTCTTTCAACTGTAGGACTATCAAATCGACTTTCAACTCAACCTGGTCAACCCGAATAATACACCCTCTACACATTTCTCAAATCACTATAGTACTACCTACTGGAGTTCTCACCTCTAAGCCAAATTTCAACATCTCTCTCTCACAATGCAATTTAGATGTTAAATGTGGGGTAATAAATGAATGTGTAGATCCAGGATCTAACAATGCAAATACCTTAAACTTAAAGACATGTAACACACCTGCAACAACATCTGGGGAATTTTGTGCCTCCTATCTCACAATAGCAAAGATCCTAGCCTGAGACTATGTTTGGTTATTCCGTACCTTAGTCCTAATACTAGGACCTGCTAAATTAGCTTTACCCCTACCTCTACCTCTTTGTCCAACTCCACTGGCTCTGCTCTATTAGACAGTCATCTCCGTCACTAATCCTTCTCTCACTCCAGGCTGTGCTCCTAAAGTTACTAGATAGCCTCCAATCTAATTCTCTAAGGAGCCACAATGCAAACAAGTTCCCGATACCTTCCAATATACTCCACCATGTCTTTTTCCATAGTATTCACAATTGGGAATCTGTTGTGTTTGTCCACCATAAGTCTGTCCTCCAGATGCCTGACCTCTACCACCACCAGAATGAACAAAACCTCCTTTAGGTCTAAACCTGACTGCCTCAATCTTGACTATGATCGTGATGATCTATTTTGGCATTTACCAAATTTCCTACCAGAGTCAGCTTAAAACTCACCATACCTCTTAATCTTAAACTCTTGTCTATACTCTCCTTGTTCATCCTTCAGTAACTGCTCAATCTAAATCGAAGTCGCTCCTAGCTCAATAAAATTATTCAGGTTTGTAATAACCAACCTTGTCCCAATCTCCATATTCAACATATCCTAAAACCGCCTACATTTTTCTTCCTCAGTCGGGATCAAAATAGTAGCATACCCCAATAGTTCATTGAATTGTACCTCATACTTAACTACTGTAAGATTTCCTTATTTCAGATTGAGGAATTCCTTCATCTTCCTGTCCAAATAGATCTTTGGCATATAATTGTCCTTAATAACCTTTAGGAAGCCCCCCATGTCAGTCTGCAAGGTTGGGCAAAACTATCTGGAATTGTCTTCCACCACTGATAGGCTGGACCTTGAAGTAAAGAGATTGTATAGTCGAACCTCTCATTAAGCTCACAGTCCATTTGATCAAATACTCTCTCTGTTCTCTCTGACCAAGTCTATGCCTTGACAGGGTCTGCACTTCCTTAGAAGTCTACAGTCCCCTTCTTCCTAAGTTTATCATACCTCCTTTCTCTCCTCTCAGGAACTCTCTAAGGCATTTGTTCAGACTGGAGTATAAGAGACTCTCTATTGGCTCTTATAAGAATAGTTGATTATGTGACACGGTCTCCTATAGCAGATGACCTAAACAAACAATAATAATGATCGCTATATGGATCTTTTTCTATATGCCGTGTTGAAATGCTCATATATGTCCCTAAGGATGACAAACTATGCTCTTATACCTAAAACTATAGCATACCACTCCCATAGAGCATAAGCCTAAACATACCAGAGGATATTTGAGAACATACTCTATGAAAATGAGACATTAGGATAATCAAACTAACTCATTAAAGGCATCAAACATATCATGTACATCAAACATATCATAAGCATTCTAAATGTTCATTCCTTCCCATTTCATTCACAAACATAAAAGTCATATGTGTCATTACAATTTAGAATCCACTTATACATTACACAACATTTTTTTGGTTTATTTTCAGTACCAAATATTTAACGTGAAATAGGATGCTAATACACAAGACTCTAACTAGAATACTCAAATTTAGCTGATCAAACCTTTCAGTCATTATCGTCCCCAAAATGTAAGTAATAGACTTCTACTATATCACCATAGTAGCTAGAACTCCCTTGAACCTAAAATATAACGTTACAATTTTGATAAGTTTGCGAACTCAGTAAGTGAACCATCATCGATGTATTCACTTAAGTCACATCACAAAAACAAGTATATCAAAGTTTATCATACTTCCACAAGCATATCATGTAAGCTAGCATTGCATATCACAAAACTCATCCTCCATTAACTTCAACTATAATTCACTATTTGAAAACAATTCAATAATTGATTTCAATTAAATCATTTCATATATGAAGGGATGTATAAGCAAATGCATGTGTGTTTCCATTCTTATTTTGTTTTGTTGTGACCAATTGCTTATCAACCTAATTTACTGTCTTGTATCTGTTGTGGATACCGAGATCATTTTTGGTCCGTATCGATTGTGGATACCGAGTCCACGTTATCTGACCCTGAGGCTTCTTTTCATAATTTTGTGCTCAAAGCTTTATCTAATCATGCATTTCAATATGATGAGATGCATCATTTCATATGCTATGTTTTCATTTCGTTTCATTTCTATGTACTCATGCCACATATATTAAACTCCTCGAATCTAAGTCTGGGGTTTATAAATCAGTTGTACATACGTTCCATATTAAACATACAATTCATACAAAAGCATATATAAATGAGTTTACACATATAAGTTAACTTATAGTATGCTCCAGAAAAAGTTATTGCCTTGATGTTCCAGCAATGTCTGGATGTTGACGATCACCTTACACGTCTATCGTTATGCAATACACACATAATTCACAAATCACTAATTTGCTTAATAATATGAATATACAATCATGCATATGTATATATGTCATGTTTCAGTATGTGCTCAATTGACTTTCGGGTATGTATTCTTATACAAATATCTTGACTATTCAAACATTATAGCTTGTATATAACTAGTTTACGATCAGGTTTATACCTTGAGTAAGCTTGATTTACTCCAAATTCATCAATCATACATTCACTAAACTTTTCCATCAATATATATTCATACAATTACCCAATTCTCATTCATAATTACCTCATGTTCTTTAATGCTCATTCATTAATGCCTAATACACATTACTCACATCTTTAAGATCATATTTGCATTCATAAGAACACCTTTATTCTTTTATCACATCATAATTTCCAGATTTGGATACATTGACATCAAAATAGTACATTCTTTAAGTTATGAATTCAATTAACAACCTAAATTTATCAAGCTCTTAACCAATTAATCAAGTAACAATCTAGGTTCATTCCAAGCCTTAATCAAGTCCAAATACACTAATTTAGAATGACTTTTCCTTAATTGGTTCAACATGCACACAAGGCTAAAATTAACATTCCAGAATTCATATCCTTTAAAGCTACTTTCATACTAGTCGAGTTTTCATATTGGTTACATTAAATCTCATAAAAATATGCTCATTTGTTTCATTACCATTCACTTTATACCATCATACATGTAGTCCTAACTTTTCTAGATTTGAAAACACTTCAATAAACCTATATTTAGAATGAATTCATCATCAAGTATACTTCAAATCCTAACTTAAATCATCCAAAAAATATAACAGAAGGTAACCCGTTTCATTCATCATTTTTCAACACAATTTCAACACTAATACCACATTCAATCTATCCTTAATTAGCCATCATAATTTTTGCTAACACATGCCATAATAGATCAGTACTTCACTTACTTGTTCAGCTCAAATGCCACCTCAATGTATCAAGCCTGATTTGCCTCACGTGCATGCAAGATCATCTCAGGAACAATGAGGGAGTAGGATGAGTTTCAGCAGAGACAAGAAGAAGACAGTAGAATATAGCCATCTTTCTGAACAAATTGACAAGGGTTTTGAGGTGGTAATGGACATAATTTAGAGAAAAAACTCAAAATGTGATGGAGGAGTGAGTTTCGATAGTGAGAGGGAGAAAAAGGAGAGGGTTACAATAGAATACAATGAAGATGATTCTGAAAGTGTCTACGTGATATGGTGTAGGTGTAAGATGAGTTTAAGGACACTTGTCAAAGTGTCTAAGCCGGCTACATGTCCATACTTTAGGTTGCCAAATGTCACTTAGTTCTTCTGCCATTTGTCACTCAATTCTCTAAGCCATTTTTCACTTAAGTCTACTGCCATATGTCACTCCTTTTATAGGCTTAGCCATCCTAAATTTTCACATGTCAACTTGTCCTGCCACTTGAAAGTTTTTTCCAAGGATAAATGTACATATTAATTCATCAATCTCGCAATTGTAACAATTAACTCTAAATTACTAATTTTAATACATCAATTCTTTTTATTGGTAATTTAAAATACAAGACATTAGAAATGTGCAACCATATCATAATCATTTTGAAACTTTCATACCTCGGAACATGTCAATTGAGTGCAATTTTTCTAAATCAAAATTCATGTGTGTATGCTCATATTATGCATGTGAGTGAAATCATAAAATCATATCCTAAATGCACCAAATTCATTATAATCTGATACAATTCATATGACTAAGTAATCTAACACTCTGACTCTCAACAGTTTTGGAATCTAAGTATTACATTTTTAACTTATTCTTATGTTACATGTCATATTTATGTGTTTTGAAATTATTTTTTATTGTTTTGGACAAGAGTTACAGTCTCTTAATATTTATTTTTTATGAACTTATAAAAGGGCAATTTAAAGTGATTAATTAGTGTTACAATTTTCTTATAATTTTGTCATTGATTTAGATCAAACCATTTTGGTTTTATTGAGAGTGTCATATTTTAAATTTGACATCATAAGTTGTATGTTATATAAAGTGAAATTGAATGCAGTTTGGTATGATAATATTAATATAGGCTATCTATGATCTTTGGTATACCTTATATGGTTGACTTGTTATTATTTGAGTTTAATTATGATCAATTTAGTGCAAAATTGATCGAAGATAGTTCATGCTGAAATTGATAAAAATATGGCTAAATATGGCTAAACTTTATATCCTTGACCTATCTTTCTAACTTTCTCTTTAAAACCTAAAATACTAGATTGAAGACCTTGAGATATATGATGCTAAATTTTAGATATACTAAAATAATATACTATTCATAAATTTCCCCATTTATCTAACTATTAGATATACTAATGGAGGCACTAAAATTGTAGTCATTTAGGCCAAAAATGCTAAAGTGCATAATTGATAAGCCAAGTAAGACATGCTAAATAATGAATGACATTGTTTGACATCCATTAGAAAGGTCTAATTTACTTTTGTTTTAAATCCTAAACTCACATAATTGCTTTCACCAAAAGATTGCCCGAAGTGATCTTTACATGGTTTTTTTTAATAAATACATTGGATGTGCTTGACTATCTTAAATAAAGAAAGATCCTTAATTCCTAAACTCAAATTTTAGGCAATAAATATGTACTAGATATAACCTTTTTAAAATAATAACCTTCCAATATGAGAGAACTAAAGGATTGTACAAAGTTTATAATAAAAAGAGTAATAAGAAATTTTTATAAATACAACTCTAAGCCTAGTTCTTCATTATGCCATTACGTTTACAAGAGCTTCATTCAGTATAAGAAATATAACTATTGACTAAAAGATTGCCTGAAGTGATCTTTGCATTTTTTTAACAAAGATATTGGGTGTGCTCGCTTATCTTAAATAAAGAAAGATCCTTAATTCCTAAACTAAAATTTTAGGTAATGTATATGTACTAGTTATAACTTTTTTAAAATAATAACCTTCCAATTTGAGAGAACTAAAGAATTTTATAAAGTTTATAATAGAAAGAGTAATAAGTAATTTTTTATAGATACAACTCTAGGCCTAGTTCTTCATTATGCCATTACGTTTACAAGAGATTCATTCAATATAAGAAATATAAATAATGACTACATTTGTTAACTACAAACTGCTTTTCATTGTTAAAATTTTTTTGTAAATAGGCTACATTTATTTTCCTAGCAAAAAAAATTTAGCTAAGATTTTACAAAATAGGTGAAATTGTAGCTAAAACTTAAATATGTCCCAAAATAAAGACAACTAATTAACTACGTCATATCTTGTTGTGTCAAAGTAATGAACAATATCATCCTCATCTCCCTTTGTTCCAAAGTTATCGAGTCAAAATATCTAGAGTAATCTTCAAAAACTATCGAGAATGCATGTAGATTAACTCTATTTGTGGATGCTTCTTTGATAGATTTTTTGATTTTCAGGTCTATCTATTATGAATATTTTTTGTTAAAGAGAAAAATATAGAACAAAGGAGATAAAAAGGGAGAAGAATCCAGAAGGAGGAGAAAAGGAAAAGAAATACACATGGAGAAAAAAAGAAAATAGCTGATTCATATTTTTCTCCTCTTTAGAAATGGTTATAGGGGTAATTTTATACTACCTATAAGTGTATTTACAACTATATAACTGTTGTAACAATTTATATGTAACAATTTCTCCTACTTTAGAAAACCTATTTACAAGTTTTAACAGGAAAATTATTGAGGAGGTTTACAAAATGGATAAAAAAGAAACAACCATGTTTTCTTTTTGACAAAAATGAACTTTAAATCTTCTACAAGTGTCCAATAACATTCTGATTGTTATTCTCCTTCAAATATTTAACTTGGTGATCATGAAGGTGGAGAGTGATTTTAATTTATCTGCCAAATTACTCTTCATTAACATCAATAGTGAATGAATCACCAACTTAAGACTTCCATATTTGTTGCTTCTTATTGTAGCATCAGTGGTGAATGAATCACCAACTGAGGATTTTCACACGTGTTCTATAGTCACCACAGCGCTCATGTTAAAATTCAAGTTACTCCCATGCCTCTCTTCTTCAACATCACTATCCATCTTTCTGTCATTAGTGCTATTATGAAACCTTTGAGTGCATGAATTGATTGAATATTGATTTAAGGTTATCTATCTTATTGAATTTATTGCATCCATTTCTCACTTCAAATATGAGATTCCTTAATTGATAGTTGTAGTTTACATTATATTTTAGTAGGTGTTTTAGAGTGTTTTTAGGTGTTGATTAGATGATTTATGCATGTTTAGGTTTAGAATTGTGTCAATATCATCATGTGTTTATGTTTTTGAGTATTATGTGGTTCAGAGCATGTTAACGGACTTAAATTATATGCACTTAAGGTATTTTAATGTGTTTGTTATTGTTTAAGATCAGACGAAGAAGATCGACGGAAGTTAGGGAAAGCTTGGAGAAAGAGCAATGGTCATAATCGTGACATCCCTGTCATGTTTGTGATAGAAGTGATCCAGCTAGGGTCATGATCGTGAAACTCTTGTCACGATTGTGATAGAAGGCAACAACATTGGGTCACGATCGTGACATCTTTGTCATGATCGTGATAGAAGATAAATTTCAAAGGTCACGATCATGACAGGAGCGCAGCAGACGCGGGGATCTCCTTCTATTTTCACTTTTGAAGTGTCTTTCTGGACTTTTTGGCTTAGGTAAAACCTAATTTATCCTAAATGGACCTAGGACTATATAAGATCATTAAATCAAGGGAGCCTCCATTTGCCACTTTTAGAAAGAAGTCAAGGAAGAGAGCAGAGGAATTGCTACTACCAGACACTCCAGCCTTCCTTATAAGATAACTTTCTCATTTCATCTTGTTGTTTATTTCATTTAATATATGAAATTAATTTGAGGATGATGAATATTTGTTTAAGGATGTTCTAAATTCTTTTGGGATTTTTTCTTGAATCAATGGAGATTTGATTACTTTTGTTGTTAAAGTGTTTGGGTATTGTGATTGTGTGTAATTTTTGCATACTTCGGTAATAAATCGAGAGAGTGAATTGATAGTAACATGATTAGTTTGGTAATGAGAGTTAAAAATCTAATAGATCACATAAACAATCAAATCGGTAATTATACAAAGAAATATCTCGTATGAGGACCCGATTGTCTATGAGAGTGCTTAAGAACTAATTGGAATATGAACTATTTTGTTAATTAAGAAATTGCAAATTCAAAAATCTGGATTCAATTGGAGATTATGATTTAGGGTTTAATGATTAAGTCTCGAGAGAGAGGATAATCAACCTTGTGAAATTTTAGGACCAATACCCATTAACTAAAAAGTAATTAAGTTAGCAATTGACAATAGGATAAATCCTCACTTCTCATAATTGATTAATCTTCCTTATGTGATTTTTTTATTTTTAAGTGGTTGTGCTCAATTTAGATTTCCTTACATTAATTTTAGAATTTCATTCTCAGTCGATCTATATTCAATTGCTTAATTTTCTGCTCATTTTTATTTTCATTTTAATTACAAATTTTAGACCTTATAAAAAGTTAGGATTCAATTAGTTTAGCTAATCCCTCGTGGGACTAACACCTCAACTACTACACTTACGACTCCTGCGCTTGCGAAATATTAAGGGTTTTATAATTGTAAAACTTACTCAACATTAATTTTTGGATACTTTGTTTAAACTTCTCAAACTTTTGATCCCAATCATCTTCTGTCATGTTTATGGAATTTCATGGCTGAGAATCGTAAAGTTCTAATACCATTTGTTATGAATATTCTTTATTAAAGGGAAAAATATTGAACAGAGGAGAGAAGAAGAGATAAGAATCCAAGGGCGAGAAGGCAAAGAAATGCACAAAGAGAGAGAAAACATATAGCTAATTCATATATTTTCTCCTCCTAAGACACGACTACAGGGGTATTTTTATAATACCCACATTTGCATTTGTAGTTGTATACTATTTTTTAGAAAATAAATAAATCATTAACTCAAGCAAAACTTAAACAAAGCTAGGAATTAAGCCATACAATCTAACTAAGCATAATATCAAATCATCTACTATCAAATACAAACATTAAGCCTTAGATCATCCATAAACTTTTCATTCTTTGGTTGATCTTGGATTGGACTTTATGTGCTTGTTAAATTTGCCCGATCCAGTTAATAGTAGCATCTCCTAACATTGGAGCATCCCTCTCTTGTCCTCGGTATAGTCTATTGTTTCTTTCCCTCCAAATAGGGTAAATGGTGCAAGACAATGCTGTTTTTAAAATCATCTCATCCTTCTTCAAGTGTTTGTACATACTGCTGGCCTATAGAATTATAATTCTCCATGCACTATGTTAACAGTAGATCTGCATTGTGTTTTGTATTCGATTCCAGATAGTACGAGAGTAGCTGCATTGGAAAAACTGATGTGAAATAGATTCCTTCTCAGCATCACGTAAGAGACATTTAGGATCAAAACTCCGTGAACTTCCACACCACTTGTCTTTGGTTTTTAGTCGGTTCTTAACAGCCAACCAGTTGATAACAAGAGCCTTAGGAGAAAGAACTTTCTTCCAAACCAATTCATACTAGGCGACCTTGGGTGAAACAACTCTGAAAAGATTATAACACGAGGCTTTGCTGAATTCTGCAAAATTGCTATTGGAATATCTTCTCCTCCCTTTGGTTGATGTTTTAGGATATCCAACAATCTGTCAGCCCCTTTGAAGTTGCAGTCCCATACACCATTTGAAATGATGCTACTTGCCTTGCCTTTACTGGTATTCTTGAACTCAGAAACTACATTTCCCTTCTTCTGAAGGTTGCATCCAATTGTCAAACCAAAACCATACTGACTCTCCATTACTTACTTGCAACCTTATCCAAGGATAGACTTGGCTTCTGAGGTTGCTTTAAAGTGTTATACGTAACAAACACCATCCTAAGTCGGGTGTCCAAGGAATTGTGGGGGTTTCAGTTGATTCGGCTTTGAAGATTGTGTCCCTGTTCAGGTATGGTACCTTGTCGTTTATAGAATATATTTCGTGCTTTCTTTTACCAATACCTCGATTTGTATGTACTCCTGGAGTGCATGGTTGGTATCTTATCGGTGATTGGTCACTCACTGGTGGGTACAACCAAACGTCATACACTCTCTCTCGCCTCAAGTCAGTCATCGTCCCAAAATTCACATAAATTTCAATCCAATTCTTTTGTCCCCTGAATTACTGTAGATGTTTTTATTCTCATAATTCCTCTGCTCGATAGTCCAGGAGTCTCATGGAGGTACCTGCTTTTTCCTTTTCTTCCAAGTTTTTGGTTTCACGACTGATAAACCGATGATTATTTGAAGGAGTTATCTTGTTAAGGTTTTGAGAGCTTTCTCAGTTTTTACCCAACTGGTAATGTGCAATTCCTTTGATTGTCCTTGATTTATTTCTTAGTTCAGTGAGATTCGGTTTGTTTATTTCACAATCCTGCATGTGGTTGATTATAAGAACGAGTAAATAATGCAAACAACACAGAGACATATAGGATTTGTGTGCACAATTATATCGACACGTAATTACAGAAAGAATTTGCATAGCCATTTTGTTATATAGCAATTTATAAGATAGACTAAGGAAAAATATTTCAGTATGGATGATGTGTTCTTGACAATAAACATGTAATATTTTGTCTAACATATTACATTGACGTTCCCTCGCCGAGATTGATGACAGATTTGGTCTCAATTTTAACAACTTGTTAATTATACGAGTGACCGGCTGCATTACCTGAGACAAGTTTCTTCAGGTGAAGTTTTCTCTAAAGAGTGAGTCTTCTCCTCATGATTTAACTGGCAACAGTTCACACGTTAATAAGAGATGGCCAGAAAATTTGATGTCTTCATATTTTTTATTTTCAAACCTAACCACTGTATTTTGTAGGAGTAATAAATAATGGTATGAACCAGAATGGTGGAAATTCGGCGATAATAAGTTACCTGAAACCATTTTCATCTTTAAGTTTATCGGAAGCAATGCCACCTACCCAGGCCCCACCCAGTTAGGAGCCCACTTTGACTTTTAGTAACATTTCAATGTTTATTCTTTTTCGGAGATTATTAAGTGCAATTTAATTGTTGCAAACGGGGAAGAGATAATTTTAGGTCACATTACATAATCTTTTCAGCTTCCAAGACTAATGTTAACTTTTAGCTTCTTACACTTATCATTTGAAGCATCTTACAAATCTATTTTTTTTTATGTCCATCTATGAATCTAAGATATTTTAACTAAAAATTTGCAACAAATGATTTTTTTCGGTTCTAACTTTTAAATTCTGAGTGATAATTTAAAAGTAGAGTTTTTAAATTTTTTATGTATTTTTAGCTTACTATACATTTGAATATATTATACTCGATTTGTAATTTGTCATTCACATGAATACTATATTAGCATTTTAAATTAGAACATTAATATTAAATGATATTGTGTTTATTTGTGTTTCTCCTTTTTTAATTTTTAGATTACTTGCTATTTATAAAAATATAATTAGAAATTAATAAATAATTTAATTTTCGTAATTGTAATTTTCATTATACTTGTGACCGTAGCATCAGCTGAGTGAAGTTTTTCAAAATTCAAATTATTAAAAACCTACTTGAGATTAACAATGTCATAAGAAATGTTGAATAGTTTAGCTATTTTATGTATCGAGAATGACATCTTGGACAATATTGATCTTGATAATTTTGTTAATGATTTTGCATTTAGAAATACACGAAGAATTTTTTCCATAAATTATGATAATCTGTGTGTTTATTAATGCAATTCTCTTAGTGTTTTGCAGCCTAATATTGCTATTCGGTTGTTGTTATTGCTATATTGTCGTTACTTATATTGCTATTTTTAATGATTTTATTGTTACTAACATTTGTAAGATTTTATTAGCTGATGTTATGATCATTTAATATTTTGTTACGTATGTTGACTTATAAATTAAGTCACTTATATATGAATATTAAATTTTAATAAAGAAAAATATCCTTTTAAATTTTACATATTTGTATATTGTCGATTGATCGGGGTCATTTTTTAACTTCACCCAGGACTTATAAAATGTTAGAAATGACCCTGATTGGAAGTTGTTGAGAGTTATTAGTTAATAAAGCAATGAAAAGTAAAGACTTATCAAACCTTATTTCCCCAACTAACTGGAAGTACACTAGAATTCTTGATACCCCTTTATCTTGCTATTTGAAATTGGAAGCCATTCTCTTTCATTTGACAGTTACTTTTGCATTCTTCAGGTGATATTTATATCATATTCCAAGCTTTAGCTAAATATATATCTATAAACGGGTAACCTTTTTCTAGCACAAGTCTATTGTACTAATTCCATAAACTAGGAGTCTAGGACTTGTGTTGAGCCATATTCTAACTCAAGAATTATGGAGAGTGCATGTTCGTTCTGCATACCTATGCAGTTGTGATGATATTTTAATCTGATGATATTTGAATCTACCATTATTTTGTATTAGCTTCTTAAGCAAGCAAGACAATCTTTTCATAAGTAAAATGAAGATATATGGGGAGAGGGGGTCCCCCTGCCTAATCCCTCTTGTGCTTATCAATGTCTTAGTTGGAACACCATTTACAAGAACGCTAACAGAAGAGGTCTGAAGACACATCATGATCAATTGCTTGAATTGCAAAGGGAATTCTAGAGCATCAAGGCAGACTTGAATGAATGCCCGCATCTGAAAATGTTGAAAGCCTTATAGAAGTCAATTTTCCATATGTAGCTCAGTATGTTCTTGCTTGACTGGTAGTCTTTGAGGAGTTGTTGCATGAGAATAATGTTGTCGCCAATGGATCTGCCCTTTAAGAAAGTTCCTTGATTTGGTTTAACAATCTCTTTCAAGGCTTTTTTTCATTCGGTTAGCAAGAAGCTTGGCAATAAACTTATAAATGCTATTGCAACAAAAAATAGGTCTATAATCAATAAGAGAAGAGGGGTTAGACTTTTTTGGAATCAGAAAGATAAAAGCATAGTTGATCTCTCTTAGCATCTTCCAAGAAGCCGAAGTTTCCCAGACAACTTGTACTCACCAGTAATGTCCCATGTCTTTTGAAAAAAACGAGCCGTGAAACTATCAGGACCATATGCCTTCGAAGGATTCAGATTGAAGATGATTTCCTTTACGTCATTATCCGAAAAATGGGTTGTCAAGAAATCCTTAATATTCTGGCTTAAAGGGCAGTCAAAGAATCTCTTTATATCGGCTAGTTGACAAGGTTGATCTGAAGTTCCCAATAATTGCTCAAAGTTGCTTCTAATGATATTCAAAAAAGTAATGAGGTTTGAGTGAAAGGCTGCATTTGCATCCTGGAGCTCAACAATTTTGTTGCTATTTCTCCTAGCTAGAAGGGAGGCATGGAAACTTTTAGTGTTTTGTCCCCATCTTTCAACCACGCGACTCTAGCTTTCTGTTGGAGGATAGATTGCTGCATACATAAGGCCTGCTAATATTCCTTGGATCTGAGAAGTTCGATATCTCACAACAGAAGATTATGAGGATATTGATAGCAATAAGCTTAAGCAACTTGAAGCCTTTTTTTATAGTCTTTGACCTGTATGATATTATTAGTAGTAAAGGTTTTGAGAGCTGTTTTCACCTTCCTCAGTTTCTGTATCAATTGGAAAGATTTATATCCCGAAATTTATTGATTCCAGCAGTCATGTACTATATCCAGGAAACTAGGTTGCTTAGTAAGTCTATTGAAGAACCTAAAGGGAGTTTCCCCATAATTAGAAAAGGACATGTTTTGTATAAAGATGTAAGAGTGATCACTCTCCCCTTGCACTAGTACTGAGACTTTCTTGGTATGATAAAAACATAGTGTTCTTCAAATTAACATGTAATAATTTTTATAACTAACACATGTACAGACACTGACCGTGTACCATCAACATGGCCTCCTTACTTCTCAACACAGGCGTGTTCCTAACCAACATAGGGCATTTCCTAACCAACTTGGTTATGTTGTACAGGAAATATTCAACATGCCTCGAAACTCTCCTACGTAATCATGTACCTTGTCCTACTCTCTATAACTCATCCAGAACAACTCCAAATTGCTCCACACTTGTTTGAATTTTTTCCTTTGCCCAAGTGAGTTAAACAGAACTAAAAAAATATATAAATAACTTAAAGTACCAAAATCAGTTAAAGAATACTTGGATAAACAAGCAAAACACATTATAATATGGGACTAAAAATGTGACTAAATCACTACCTATTAGGTTTTGAACAGGTTAATAGCTCACAAAATAGACCAATAAGTTGAATTTAAGCTCGACCATAAATGTAAGAAGTTGAAACTACGTAACTTATCTTTTACTAATGGTCTATTGCTTTTTTATCTAGCTTACTTGCGTCAGTGAGAACGTTAATAAGCTGCCCAGATTCTTTTAGTATGATGTCGAACTTATCTATCATATTGCTAAGAATAGTCTATAAGTTTCATTCGATTCTTAAACATTAACCAACATCCTCACAAATGTCTTTGGTCTCAATCATTAGGCACTTTTCTTTAAAATACTTTGGGATACATATGTACGATAAAAGAATCAACAACTCAAATTATAAGCCTCTCTTTGATTCAGTTAGGATTTAGCATTGGAATACTAATTTCCTTTCTTATGTTGGTATATTGCAGCTTATCAAATCAGTTATAATTAATCTGCATCTATATTAGATGTGTCACTTATATATGGCTGAAAAGAACATCAAGTATATAGATAAAATCCTAAAGAATTTCATATGGTCAGGAAACCCTACTAATGCTCATGGAGCTAAGGTAAGATGAAATAAGGTTTGCTCTTCGAAAGGATGTATGGGTATAACTCCATCATATACACCAATAAGATGCTTATGGAAAAAAGGATTTGGAAGCTTTTGCGGGCAAAGAATCTATTTAGTTTAGATAGTTACATAGATATCATAAAGGAACATAGTTTCTAGAGTATCAAGCCTAATAAGAGCAACTCTTTGACTCTCAATAAGATCTTAAAATTAAGGGCCATAGTACATCAGCATGTGAAAACCATTGTTAGGAATGAAAAATAACACTTATGTCTAGTTTGATGAATGGAATGAGTCAGGACCTTTGTACATTCCCAAAGCCAAAGTAAACTCCATTATTGTTAATTCAATTACATAATTGACCATGTGCCAAACTATAATCCCGATGTTGAAGTTAAGGACAAATTAATTTGTACGGGACATAATTTCATGAATTTCACCAATAAATCTTATTGAAATCCAGATGGAAGCTATTGTCGTTTCAGGGCAATTCATTCTCTAGCTCGCAGAACAAGCTTGATAGGAGTACAAGAAACAATCTGTATGTAAAGATGATCTTATAGGAAAAGTCTTTCTAGCTCTAGATACGGTCCTCGTGGACGACTCGATGATATGCTTTAAGCTGGTCTGATTTTTTGCAACGAGCAAAACAAGTACACTTACTAAGAAGACTAAGGCCTTCAAATTATCCCAACTCAATAGTACCGCAGTTCATATAATATATATTAATTCACACTAAAATATCGCCTAAACAAAGGCTTAAACGAACTACGATGCTAGTGAGTTGGGATAATTTGAAGGTCTTAGTCCTCTTAGTAAGTGTACTTGTTTTGCTATATATATATATATATCATTTAGCTTGCTGAAATCTGGCGAGTTTGTATTCTTTTCTGAGTTTAATACATTTTCCTTCACTTTCTCAAAAAAACATACTTGATCAGCTCAAACACTTGCACAGTTTGTAATTTCAGCAGTCAAATTGGCAATCATTAAGATAAAAGCTTATTGCTATATAATAGGCCATGTTTCAGAAACATGAGGGATCTGAATGAACAATTTAACAAAATGGAAACGGGGAAAGACCAAGCCTATATAAAATTTGTGACAAAAATTACTCCATATTCTCGCAACATATCGTATGCGAGCCTTGTGTACACCAATGTCAAAATCAAAAGACCTTTCGGGATGCCTTTCCAATGTCATACTCCTGGAACCAACCCCCTACAGAGCAGGATATCTAGGAATGCCGCAAGAGCTTATGTTGGGTTTTCATACATCACAGGGATCAATTTGGAACCCCACAAATTCTATGTAGCTGATATCACAGTCCAATTGTTAGATGATAAAAAAAGCTAGTAACAGCAAAAGACTAAAATAAGTAATCTATGTCCTATGAAGGATTATAGACAAAAGTGGTGCACTTAATTAAGATGGCATTAATTTATTCCAGGGAGAAGCATACCACAAACACCAAAACTTTTAAAACTTCTATAAATCAAAAGCAAGGCTTCTCATTTTAACAATAGAATACTACAATAACATCAACGGAGTAAACTTTTCTCAGATGATATTATCAGTGCAACAAAAACAAAATGCAAGATTTCATCACGTTGAAACTTCCTTATATGACAGCCAGCAAACACCTACCACATACTTAACCTAGATTCCAGAAAAACTAGCAGCCAGAAGTCAGAAACCATCAGCCATATTAAAACCAAATGATGAAAACAAATACAAGTCAATATGGAACATCTCATTTGCATATCCAAAAGAACCATAAGAAGAAGAAATAGCATCATACCAAGTGCCAAAATTCAATCCTCCTCCATTGGTACATCTGGAATATCAAATCTGTCTTCCTCGATAGTTTTATTGATCACAGAAATAGGAGATGGTAACGGCAGTCAAGGAATTATCATTTCAATACTATGCAATTTTTGAGGAAAGCGAGAGGAAACTATTAGAAAAATTAAAGCAGACAGCAAACTCAGCCTGTAAAGGAACCCCGAGACACATTTAAAATCACAAGAAAGATTGCAAAGTCAGCTTAAACACATTTAACAACACACATTTATTATCCAAACTAAAATATAAATAATATGAAAATTAGCTTGCCTCACTACACAAACTCGATATCCAGGAAACAAAGAAACAGATTGTCAGTAAAGAGAACAACTAACAAAAACAATTAAGACACAATGTTGAACTTTCTCCTTTGATTTTCAATTTTCTCACAATACTACAAGGTAGGACCCTGCTCCTCGAAAATAAACATGACTCTTTACTTATCTACATTTGAAGTAATAAATCTAATAAGTTTATCCTACACATAATTTTGAAAATCACAAAACATATGGTAGCACATTAAACATCTGCAGCTTCGTGTCTCCGTTTTAGGAACCTTTTACCAAAAAGAAGAGAAAAGGGCAAATCTTCACAGCAGTATATTAACTCCACCCTAGGCCTGAAACATATTGTACATGCTGACATTGTAGAACATAACACCAGGGTGGAAGGCGTTATCAAAAACTAAACAAAGGTTTTAATCTATATCAATGAAGAGTGCAACTGATGGCAATCATTTACCTTTTCGGACACTACTAGTTGTACTATATTGTAGCAGGCAATTACAAACTGCAACACAATTAAAGTGCAAAATAAACTTGGATATGGGACCATCAACAGCACAAAATGTGAAGCCTAAAAGATCAAGGACACAACTCTTGTAAGCCAGCAAAAACAACTTGATACATAAGTACACCAGAAGAGAAAGGGGGAAACAAAAAGAGGAATAAAATTATAACTTCATAAAAGGATATTTATTAATGTAGAATCCGCCTTTTCCCCACGATTCTGACTATTATCCAGCTCTCTAATAATTTCAGGAGTTACCTACAACCCCCACAAGATAAATGTTAAACTTCTCCATAATTCCAGTTATTTGAATATATATCAAGTAAAAAAATAATCAAAGAGATATCGCAAGACTGTTTATCATACTTTTTTATGCTGCATCTTTGACAATAGAATTCTAAGGTTATTTTTGTCTTCCCTCCTCAGTTCATTCTTATACCTGACAATTTCATGCATCAGTTGTATCAGTAAGACAAAAGCAAATTTTGGGTTCGGCTACTTGTCTCGAATGGCAGCACAAGCCAAAAAATACAAGAAAAAGTTTAACAAGCAGTAATGCCTCATGAAGCTGCTGCTGTCAAAAAATAAGAAGCACTCAGTTTGAAGAAAGCTTCAAAAGGAAGAAAGGGAAGCAGCCAAAAAAGCTGGAGGATATACCATAAAACATACCAAACTGCTGTCCAATGCATGTGTTCAAGATGCAGAAATAAAAAATGAAATCAACTTGATCCAAGAGAAGGTTCACTTAATCAACTTAGCAAAATAATATTTGAGAATTTGAATCAATTAATAAAGCACATAAAAGTTTCCTTTTGTTAATAAAAGTTTATACACTTCCACGTGTCCCTTAACAAGACAACATTCATGTCAGCATACTCTGCATTGTCAAACACCCTCCCCTAAGTATATTCCAGTCATTGTACACCGTTCAGTGCGTGAGCCATGAGAAAACAGAGAGAAGGAAGAGAAGGTATATGGACAGAGAAATAAGGAATTTTGCATGCTAATTAGCATAACAAATATATCTCAAAGTCAATCCCCCTCCCACCTCCATTCCTTTCTGAACCAAACATATAAATGTAACTTCTTTTCAAAATTTTCAAAAAATTGAAATGGTTTACGGTAAAGTCAAGTCACTGACAGCTAGTAACTTGTATTAATAAAAAGTCACATCATCCACATAACATTGTGACCCAAGTTTGCGTCCACTCCCAATTTCCAGTCTTTTTATCTCATTGTCAAGCACTGCTCTACTAGCTCAAAATGTAATTACTGCAAATAGAAAGCGAGGGAAATACCTCTGCACGAATACTAGCAGTGACAGATGCCATATTACAGGCATACTTCTTGTTTCTCCAATGAACTTCATAAAATGACCAACAAGTGCATCAACAACGCGATATGGCAAGGCATATTTCTTTTCTAGGAGGAGCTCGATAAAAAAACTGCAATGGATTATCAGAACCATAAAAGGCCAGTTTTTCAAAAAGAATGCACCTTATATGAAGACAAATTCCAGAATAACATATGAACTTGACAACTAAGATGACAACAATCTTAACTATGCAACCTTTAAAGGATACTTTGTTGCATTACACATAATTAAAGGTGTGGGAATCGTGCTTGAAAGCCATCATGTCAAAGTTAGTGTTATCAAATTCCATCTTGTCCATGATAGACACGTATCTTCTTGTTAAGTGACCGTTTCACCACAATAGCTTAAGCTGTTGTGTGAGGTCAACTTAATTGGTTTTATATATTCTCTAATACTTCTATCAGTTGTGAAATTACTGGTTACTAAAAATTACTTGCATCACATCATCCTGATCCACCAGCCTGGGGAAATCAAATGATAATCTCACTGAAATTGCATGTGTCCACTCCATGGTTTTAAGAATGCACTACTCTGGCAAACTATTCCTTACTTTACATGGTTCAGACATAAAATTAATTTCTCTATGCTCCATTATATTTATCACATGACATGGCAAATAAATCTCACTTTCCAGTCAGTAATTACTGACCAAGTTAAGCAGCATTAACTGCAAGATGACATGCTCATTTTTTTTCCTAATTAATAACTAAGCTTCAATGCTTATTCATCCAACAACCGAAGTGAATGCACTAGCCTGACAAGCTATTCCTTACTTCCAATAGGAACAGACATATCTTTCATTTCTCTATGTTCCAATATATGTATCAAGTAACATGCTCCAGACCAAGTTAAGCAGCAATAACGCCAGATGACAGGTTTTTTTTTTTTTTTAATCTGCAATTAAGACTTTATTGCTCATTAATCCGACAACCCAAGTGAAACTCAAAAGAAACTGAAAAGATCACTTCCAAAAAGGTTACCAGATTACTAAATGCCATCATTCCGAAAAAGGTTACCTTTGCCACTTTGGTATTGAAGGTTTTTTTTCTCAAAACTTACTCAAGGCACCAACAGAAAACAGATGCAATATGACCTAGCATAAAAATAATAATCTGCAAATCCAATGATGCCAACAAGTTCTGTTTATCCACAGCTTCAATATTTCAACAAGATATCATGATACAATAAACTCAGTTCAAAAGTAGGAAAGAAAACCAAATTAAGCAATAGTAATAGCCTTCTTTTCTAATTTTAGCCAAGATCTTGTTGATTCATGCAATGATCAAACTGTCCCAAATAATGATGGAAAATCTCCACTGAGCATGTCTGTGTCAAATTTCTAAACAGGGACCCCAAATTCCTTAATTCTCAAAAATTCCAATAGAGTTTAAAAAGATTAAGGAAAACCCAGCTAACCTTTGACACATGCAAGCCCATCATCAAATTTGTAAGGACAAACAGTAAATCTTTCCTATGTTAGACACTTAGACTTCAAGTTTCCATTTTTTTCTTTTTTTTCTTTTTAGATATGTACAGAGATTTTTACCTTGTAGTACCCCGATATTCCATCTCTGCAAGCTTCAATAGTGCGACACTGCAGTTCAATTTCAATATTTGAGTTTGTCAGAATTCATTTGTATGTCTAAATAATTGAAATTGAACATAATGGACCAGTAAACGTAAAGATCAAAAGCACAATTTCACCATTGATGCATTTAAAAACATTATGTAACTTTGATGCGCAAGTGCTTCCTATGTGGCTAGACTATCAGTTTGAAAAATTAAAGGCAACAACTTTTGTCTCAAAAAATTCAGTTTCTGACCTATATCGTTGATAAGAAGTCACAAATCAAGCAAGTTACAGTAATTTGCTTAAGGTGAGAATCAAGGAAACACCATGAGCAAATCAAAGCTAATCTACCAAATCAAATCTCTTGTTAATTCAAACAGAACTCAACTTCACTTAATTTTTTTTGAGTGCAGTCTCTATTAGTACAACAAAGTCTTTTCAAAACAACTCTTGACTTTTATCAAGGTTTTATACGCAACCACACTGCTCCAAAACCTAGATTCAAAAGGCTATATTTTGAAAGCACAGAAATTCCATAATTTTCAGCTAGATTTGAAGACGAATATCCTCAGGTTTCCAACACAGCTTTTCTCTTATCAGTGTCAGATCTCAATTTTCTTAATAAATCAGAATAATTATACAAATAATCAATCTGCAATTCACTGCAAAATTCAGCCCTCATTTTCTTTTTAAAACCCATAATATAGATCTGTAATGTTTTTTACAACCCGGTGAGAAAATCATTGATCGCAATGACATGAAAAGAAATGAGAACAGTGGCACATAAAAATTATCAAGTTGGGTAACTAGATTTTTATGCTCAAGGATGTCACACAAATTGAGGTTTTTTAGGATACCTTGAATGAAGCATAGGAATGGAGACCTTTCGCATGATACTCCCAAGAATGAAAGCTTCTTTAAGAGAGCACGTCCCTGACTACAATTAAAGCAAATAATAAAATCAATAAATAAATATAAAGTTCAAATCTCAGAGAAATATCAGTGAAAAAAGTAAACACCATAAATTTTAAGTCGAGATATACTTTTTTCATTAATAAATATAGGGATTCATTCAACAAAATGATATGATTCCATACATAGTTTTATCACCATACAACCCTCTTATTGATGTTTTGTCATTGAGTGAGTTGCAATGTTGGCTGGAGTTAGGATTCTACCCAACTATTTCTTTCTCCTTATTAACATCAAAACAGATCAGATCATCACAGGATCTTTGTAAACCCTAATTTCTATTCTAAATATTCAAAATCATATTTCTTCTTTCCACATAATCCAACTATATCCTCTGACCATCTTACATCAGAATATCTGAATATCTAATACTAGTACCAGCTCATGATTAATAGGTCACGTATTACAGCCCATGTTATATAAAAGAGTGGTATAGCAGCTTGCATTAACATATGGCCTTCATTTGCAATCAATAATTTGGTGTAATGAAAGTTCCTATAATGAAAAGTTCTAAGTGAACAGACAATAAAATACATATGAGCAGTTCATGTTCTTATATACCTTACACAAGGGAAATAGAATTCCCTTGTTAAATGCAGCAGGTTTGTAAAGAGATTTCTTAACAGCTTGATAGAGAGCAAAATGGAGTCTCTTATTCTTCTTAATATCATCCCTTATTCGGGGAAGTAAAACAAGTCTATAGAACCGCTCTGCCTTTTTACCACCAAAATTGGAAGCAAAGATCCTTGTTGCCTGATACAAGGCATTTGGCGACCAATTCTCAGGTTCCGTCAAGTACAAGACATCCTCCCAAAGTTGCATAGAAGGGATGTGTTTGAAAGCTTTGGGCATTTTTCCAGCAGTATAGTTACTCAGAAACTTGCCAACACTGTAAGTTACATGACAAAAGAAAATGAAAGTAGACTCGTCATTGTCAAGGACATCTTTCAGCTATTACCTTCGTAAAAGAAAGTGCAAACTTATTTTACAGAGCATAAATTAGAAGACTTTTCAGTGACAGATTCCACACGGCTTACCCCTTATACACATCTATGATAGACTGATCCAATTTAGGCAGAGGTCGAGAATCTGAAAATTTTTAAAACAAAAAACATGTTTAACCCGAAACAGTTCGGTATATAAATTTAGTCACAACCGAAATCCAGGGACTTCATAGATAAAAGAAGAAGAAAAGAAAATTTGATTGATGAGTTATAAACCTGAAGAAATATTAGCATCTTGGTTTTTTATTTTTTCAATAATAATGTCTGTAAGTGTGCGCAGAGGACGCGCATCCTTGGAAAAGAATGCCTCCAAAATTTTCTCATCTTCTTCATTAATCACCTCCTAACCATGCAACAAGAGAATAAGATTTATATTAAAAAAAACTTGAAAACGCGTGGAAGTCTACTCACTTCGTAACCACCACCATCAAAACTTTGAACATCGGAGAATCCTCGAAAATCATCGATGTTCTCCTCTTCAGCGACTTCGTCACTCTGGAACGTTGAAAAGGCATTATACTGGTCGTTGCTTTTGCTCAATTCCGACTCCTCTTCAATCTCCCTTTGTTGAATCAACGCTTCCTTCAAGATCTTTGAGCTCATACCCGACGATATGAACTGCCAGAGAAAGAAAGAAAATCAAAATAGATGAGAACTAAAGATTAATTGAAGTTCTGTAATCGTCTGCTACCATACCTTTTCTTGTTTCTGTTCGTAATGGGGTGCTTTGGATCTTTTATTCGTTGACGGGACAGAGCTTACGTCATCAACATCATCGACGGGGAGGAAAGGCTGCGGATTTTGGTGTCGTTCTCGTCTCTTTCCCATCTTGATTCTGAGGCGGCAGTGTAACGGTGGAGTGTGCTTTAAACTCCTACTGACTCTGCTTTCCAACGGAAAAACCTACGAAGGCCGCCCCCAGCTTAAAACCCTCGCTAGCTCTACTTTCCAAAGCTCGATTTCGTTTCGCCCCCAGCTTAAAATCCTCGCTAGCTCTACTTTCCAACGTTACTTTCAAGTGTATTTTTAACGATAATTAAAAATTTCCAATATTTTTACCAATAATTAAAAATTCCCAACTACTTCAATTGACTCTATTTATTTTAATAATTATTAATTAATTAATTAATTTTATCAATTAATAATTTAAATTAAAATAAATCAAATAAAATTTTTAATTAAAATTTAAAATTTTAATCTTTTAATTATATTTTAAATTATTTAACTTTATTCAATATTTAATTGATTTTATGACTATCTAATACCGATTTTAAACTTCTTATTTTACCGGTCTAACTTTTATTTTATAAAATATAACATATTACATTTATATGAATTCTAGAAAAATAGAAAATTTTCTATAAATCCTTTTCAAAATATTTAAAAATTATTAAAATAATCTTCCATGGTGCATAATTTAAACATAGGCAATTTGTATGCTTTTAAAATAGTATTTGGTTAGCGATACGGATAACTTTAACATTTATATAAAAGTATAATAACATTTCTTAGATTTTGATATTTATAAAATAGTTCTTAGTACTAAAGTTCACTCCTAAAATAATCTTTCTAGACAAAGTTTAATATATTATTACTAATTTTTATAAAACAGCAAAAATAATTTATTTATATTATATTAAATTAATTCATAACAACAATTAAACATATTATTCAACATACTCTTCTATTAAATATGTTAATATATTTTGATTTTACTTGACGAAAAAATGAGGATGAGAGAGAAGAAATAACTTCCCGATCTTTGACTTCTTAATTTTTTTAATTAATTTTTTTTCTCTTATTGCTCCTTTCTTGCATTTTCTTCCTTCCGTCCCTTATTTCCTTACTTCTGCCTTAGCCTTATTTTTCTTTTTTTTCGCAATCATTTACAAAAGCTAGTTATTATTATTTAAGGAATGACTTTTCAAAACTCAAAGGGTCATTTCCTTAGATATAACAAGGGAGAGTTGATATCCTCATCAGATTTCCCTTCTCTTTTAAACCCAAAGTCGTTCCATTCATCTTCAATTGTAACCACGACAAACATCTTTCTCCCAACTTACCAATTTAACCTTCTGCGTGATTCGGAATCAAGATTTAACTGTGAAGACTTTATGGTATTAAGTAGCTGGAGATTTGTCTCCATTTTTCAAACTGAACTTTTTACCTTCCTCGTCACAAAAAGTGACACCTCTAGAGGATATTCTCAAGGTAGGAGCCGCCAAATGTTTGGGAGTTTTATAGGTTAAAAAAATAGATTTTGCAATCATGAACTTATGGGCTTGACATCAATAGAAGAATGATGGTTTAGAAGTGGACCTCATCAATGAATAATACATGTTCTTATTTAAATTCATATCACAAGCTATTACAATACAACAAATATTTTTAAAGTAGAGCCTTGGCATGTCAAAAATAAGCAAATTTTCTTTCAAAAGTGGAGACCCATATTAGAAATAGAGAAGTTTAGGAAAATGCAATTACCAATTGTTAGAATCTAATTGTGATCAAATCACAGGTGTAGCAGAAAATAAAAGTTTTACGAATTCCAAGCGAATCCCGATAATTGATTAACTTGAATAAGACACGAATATGAATCGTAAGAAATCGAACCTTATTCGCGTTCTTGTTGAAATCCTTAAAAATCTTTTTTCAATTTGTCAATCACGAGCTGTTCAAATGTCCAGCCTTTAATGGTATCCAAAGAGCAATTTCTCAAGACTCTTTTGAGAGGAAGATCAGAAGTGCTAGCTTCTTAACACTCTTCCTATTAATAGAAAAATCATTATAATTTTTAAATTTTTATTAAAATCAAAATCTTTAATTATAATTAAAATCAAATTATAATTATAATTAATTTAATTTTAATAAAATCAAATATCTCATATTTGATCTATAAAGTTTCTCAAACTTTATAATTAAGTCCAACTCAATTAAATTGATTTTTCTTTCACAAATTGCTTTTTAATGTGTGACCCATTAGGTTCCTAATATATTGACAAAGATTATAAATTACAATTCTAATTCACAATTAGAATTAGATAAATTAAAAGTCTTTTTAATTTATCTTTAATTCTACAATCAAATAACTTTTAATCATAGGTCAAAATTGACGTCTAACAACATGTTATGACCACCCAAATATCAGTAATGTCAAAGTAGTTTGACTTAACCTGTCCATGTGTGGTTATGATGTATAATTTAATCCTTTCGTCATCTAATATTCTAATTGGACAGAGTATGAATATAATGTTTACTCTTTTAGTCTAATCATGTCCATTCTTGCTAATTAGTAATTGATTTATAATTGAAATTTAAAAATGCCTTTTCAAATATCAATTCACTCTGACCAGATAATTCTATAAATCACTACTAATCAAGAACAGTAGAATATTATCTTTAATTACGTTAGAGTGACAAATCATATATTGACTTACTCAACTGTCTCCATATGGTTATGATAAGTGTTAACTGCATCATGTTTTGAGGCTTAATTTGATATGTATTTAATTGTTAACTTAATCGTTTAGTATGTGTTTAGGTGAGAATTATGTTAGTTTATTAATTAATTGTGTTTAAGTGTTTTTATGGGTTAGTACAAGTCTTTGAGCTTAATTACTGTATCTTTGAGGTACCTTAATGTGTTTGTATTTTAGGGTCAACATCGAAGAACGGAGAAGTTTCGGAGACACTCAAGTCGAAACAACAGCCCACGATCATGGCATCGTGGCATGCATGCCACGATCGTGACAGAAACCTAGGACACAGCCCATGATCGTGGCTGATAGAAGGCTCGTATATGGCCGACGATCGAGGCCTACAGGGCCACGATCGTGGCATGCGTTGGGTAGATGCGTAGACGCTAAAACACGTTAAGTTTTGAGGGAGTTTTTAGACCTTTCTGACCCTAAAAAAATCCTAAGGCTTTCTAGAACATAAAAGGTATATAAAGAATAAGACAAAGAAGATGAGGGAACTTTTGCATCAGCCACTATTGGAGAGCAACCCTAGAGAGAATTGTTGAGAGATTGAGAAAGAGAAGAAAGAAGAGAGAAGTGGAGAAGAAGCCGACATCGACGTACTTCCTGGATCAGAAGTTTCTGACATTGTTGCCTCCCGTCTTCATTTAGAATCATATTTCCTGTTATTTTCCATTTTTACTATTGTATATAATTGGAAATAGTTTTTTGATAATAAGATTGTGAATGTTGAGATGTTTTATACTCACCTTTGGGGTTTTTTTTAATCTTTGATCTAATAAAATATGATTATTTTATGTTTATTGGATTTATTGTGATTGATTCCTGTGATTGCATAATTCGATAAAAGACTGAGAGGGTGAATCGAATGAAAAATAATTAAATTGGGCTAATGAGAGTTAGGTGATTTAATAAGAACGAGAAAATAATCAAATCGGTAATTGTGTGAAGAGAGATCTTGTATAGTTTCCCGATAGTGTATTAGACAACTTCAGATCTAATTAGGGTTTTGATAAATTGTTAATTGAGAAATTGCAATTTTTCATAATCTAATTAGGGTTAATGGTTATAACTCGAGAGAGAGTAATCAACCCTAGGATCGTCTAGGACCAATAATCTGATAATTCATAATCATTAGGTTAGCATTAAAGATAGGTAAAATTTCCCCTTTCTCTCAATTGATAATTTCTTTACGTTAATTCTTGAGTGTATGTTGCAACTGTTCCTTTGTTAATATTTTCATAATTGATTTTTAGAATTGGGTTGCGTGATTGAATTAAATTCTTGCCTTAGTTTTGTTATATTTTGAATTACTACAAATTATTTTAGCTATAGATTTTAGGATTAAATTATCCCTCCTTGTGGGATCGACACCTTAGGTACTACGCAAATGACCTATAAGCTTACTGATTATCGAGGTTATTAATTAGAACTTACACATATTAGAAAATCATGATCAAGGTTTTTGGCGTTGTTGCTGGGGAGGCGATTAGTTAGTTTTATAGTTTAAGGTGTTTAGTTAGTTTTTAATTTTTGTCTTCGTTCTTTCTTTTCTACTTCTGAAATTGTGCTATTACATGAACACAAAAGTCGTGAGAGGTTTGAGTCGCACAGCTGAAACTGTAGATTTAGACATCACTCCACTAGAATGAACCATTATGAAAGCTTGGCATGAAGAAGAAGAAGAAGAAATCGTGAAATCAACAATAGTCGAGGAATTTCAGTGAGATTTGGATCACAGAGCAAATCAAAGACGTCAACAATGGACCCTTATAGACTTTATAAGACCAGGGTTTAATGCAACTAACCAAGGAGTCACTAGGCCATCCGTACAAGTAGTATTATTTGAAATCAAACCAGCCCTCCTAAGCATGCTTCAATAAAATGTGCAGTTTTATGGACTAATGAATGAAAATCCCAACGCACATATAGTGAACTTCTTTGAAATTTGTAATACCTTTTGGTTTAGATGTCAAAAGATGCGGTCAAAATTAGGCTTTTCCCTTTTACCCTTAGTGATAGAGCAAAGGCTTTGTATCATTCCCTTAACCCAACTAATGTCATGACGTGGGATCAGCTAGTTCATGCTTTCTTAGACAAATATTTTCCCCTGGCTATGACCACTAAGGTCATCAAGGAAATTACCAATTTTCAGCAAAGTGACGAGGAATCGATCTACAAAGCGTGGGAAAGATATAAGGATTTGCAACAGAAATGCTTACACCACAACTTACCCAAGGAATTCTTGTTGCAAACATTCTATAATGGAGTAACCCCACATACGAGAGGCATGATTGATGCAGTTTTAGGAGGATCACTGATGAGAAAGATGGTTGATGAAGTGGAAGAGCTAATAGAGGAGATGGCGAGTAACAGCTACCTATGGACAAACGAGCTGAGTAGACAAACTACTACATTCTATGAACATAAAGGAATTGTAGTTGTTGATTAAATGATGGAAATGCAAGCTAAAAATGATAACTTGACGCAATAGCTCAACAACATGAAGGCTTCGTCCTCAATTCCGATGAAAGCCGTGCAACTCAAGTGTGAACTCTGTTGACAAATGGACTACAATACAGTAGACTGTTACTTGATAGAGGAAAGCGATCCAAAGTAAGTGAATTATATGGGAGCTCAATATGGACGAGGAGAGGAGAACAATCCCTACTCCAACACTTATGACCCTAAGTAGAAGAATCACTTTAGCTTCTTTTGGACGAACAACGCTGGAGGACAGTTCAGACCTCATGGACAATCAGACTTCCAATAAGATAAACCAAACTCAATAGAATCGAAGTTGGATAAGATTTTAGATAAAATTGGAGGCATGGAGGATGCACATAGAAGGCTTGAAGGTAAATTTGAGCAAGTCCTCAAGAACCACACCTCTTTAATACACAATTAGGAAGTTCAAGTAGGTCAACTAGTGGAGGCAATATCTACTCAGAATGTAAGAACCCTTCTAAGCAATACCGAGGCTAACCCAAAGGAACAGATCATGGCCATCACTCAGACCCAGGAAAAGAAACTTGAACATGCGAAGGAAGATGTAGACAAGAAAGAAGGACAAGTAATTATGGAATTCCTTACAAGTGAGCTCGTAGTTGAGCCAATCAAGGAACCTCGACCTAAAATTCCATACCCTATTCTCGCTCAGCGGAAGTCAATTTCAAGTAGAAGGAGGTTGAATCAAACGAAGTTGAATCAAAACATCTACAAACGAAGCTAAATCAAAACATCTACAAACGAGGCTCACACTAAAGGAATCAGTCAAGAAGAAGGTTAAGGAGCACATATCGGAAGAAAAACCTAACATAGCACAGAAGAAAGAGGACCTAGGGGATTTTTACATTCCTTGTAATATCAATAGAGTCAACATAGATAGGTCATTCATAGATTTGGGAGCGAGTACCAATATGATGCCCTATACCTTTAGTCAAAAGTTAGTGTTAAGAGAGTTAGAACCTACAAAGATGTTAGTAAAGATGACCGACAGAACCATTCATCAATTGAAGGGTATTATTAAGGATTTGCAAGTACAAATTGATAAATTTACGTTTCCCACAGACTTCTATATATTGGATACTAGAGAAGATGTGGAAATCCGTATGGTCCTTAAACAACCGTTCCTGGCCACTGCTCACTCAATAATTGATGTTAATGGGGGTGAACTAATTCTGAGGTAGGAAAGTACCAAATAATCATCAAAGTGTCAAAGAAAGATAGCAACTCTCCCTTACTTCAAACTAATATCAAGTAACCCAAACCTCGAGGACAATGGGAAGATATTGAAGATCCTGGGAATGCATTCAGAAAAAAAAGATCACATAGAAGAAGGCGAAGAAAGGAGAATCACAAGGAAGGTGGAATGCAGGACATGGTAGCCTGTGGAATTTTATTTTCTTTGATTGTTTTCAGAACTTTTGGATTTTGTAGTTAGGTTATTTCGTTTCCAAGTAAAATCAAGTAAGTAGAGAACTTCGATATGAATTTGATGATCAAAGGAGTAAGTGATTGAGGCCAAGTTTATTATCTAATTTGGCAACACTTTCATGGCCTTTACTATACTTTTTGACTCCTAATTCTTGATTTTGTGCTTAAATTAATCCTTGAGT
>JANZXP010000004.1:20581135-20595040 GCA_027576715.1 Erythroxylum flavicans | reverse complement strand
GAAGTGATGATATCACTATAAACTCTTTATTTGAGTGAATATTCCCTGATACATGTTTCAATTAATAATTCCAACATGCAGACACTGGATTAATACTCTGTAAAAAATCCATTCCGATCATATCAAGAATTATAATGAAACACATATGAGTTTACCACTCATCAAGATTGTGGTCCATAATAAACAAATGTTAAAATGTATGTTTTAATATTAAAGTAACAACCTACTTTACTCATTAAAACATACATGATTTTAGATTCATTTAATAGTGCCATTATCGATAGTCGACTACTATTATGATATGAAACTCATCATTCCCTTAAATTAAACTCCTTTACTTATATGGAGATAAATCGCAACACTACAGTCTAAACCATAATCAAGCGACCAACTTAATTATTTAACTGTTAATCAATTAATTTAGATTTTAATTAATATACATTTTTCCCATACATCTTCATATATATGTATATTATTTACAAAAGAATCTCGGTACCTTATGACTAGTTTTATTATGCTCATACACATAAAACCAAACTCTTTTGTTTTATTAATAATAAATATTTTGATTACAAAAAGTAACTGGAAGAAAGTTATAAGTAAATACACTTCCTTTCTAAGGCACTATATTTAGATAATTCCAACAAAAATGCTAACAAAAATGAAAAGAAAAGGGTTAAAACATGAAACCATCTTAGTGACTGAGGTGGTGATATGTTGGAGTTAGAGACCAATTATGCTTGATGTTGAGCTAGCTTCCCTATCTTATAATTGATTCAGAGAGAGTAAGAGAATTAGTAGGGCAATGCATTATGAATTGTTGTTATTTATTTATGGAAATGAAACAACTTTAACTGCATAACAATTTAAATATACCCTAAACATGCTAATTTATGTTCATTAACTTGACCTTGCATCCTTGGAAACTCAGCCAGGATCAATTATAAGCGGCTTACTTTCACCCTTTTCATTCAATGTCAGTTTTGTAGATTGTAAGTAAAAAATTAAAAAATGATCTAAAAGACAATATTGATAAAATTATGAAAACCAATTAAGCTTAGTAGTGTCCTTTTCACTAACAAACTGTCAACAAAATAGGGAATAACAAAACTCCCTAAATCTTCCATCGAATCAAATAGTTTGTCTTATAAGAAGGTAAGCTGCTCTCTTTCTTCCTTAATCACCTTTGTCTCTTCTGCTTGTTATGCTTCATGAATAGAGATGAGACTTTCATAGCTTCTGTGAACTTTATGTCTACTGTTATTTGTTCTTCATCCTTTTGTTCTTTAGAAGATTCGAATACATCAATTTTCCTGAATGAGCTTCTATACTTTGGATTCTCAAATACATCATTCATGACGAATGTCACATGGTCATCATTAATCCGAAGGATAAAGTTCTTTTCACAAACATCTACCAAATATTTTTAGATGTACACACATGGTATATTAAGAGCTGGCAGATAATATAAGGGGTTTTCATCCTTTTCTTCATCTTCTATCTTGATTTCGTGGTCTTCTATAAGGTAGAGTTCAGTATGGTCTTCCATTGGTTCTTCTTGTTCTTCCCGATTTCTAAGTATGATAGCTTCATATTGCTCTCATTGATATAATTTCATATTACTCAGAGAGTCTTCCACACTTCTTTTACAAAATTCACGTTAAAGTTGTCTTAGTTAAATCTCCATATTGTGAATAAAAGTGACATGATTTTCAATTACTTGATCAAATTACTCTTCAAGTCTCTTCTAGTTCTCTTCAATGTCTGTTAGCTTATCCATGATTTTGCCCAATTTGGAATCCCATGAACTAAACTCGTCTTGTTGAAATTAAAATAGGTCTTGATGTCCTAAATGAGTCCTTACATTGTTAGACCAATAAAAGTTGGGGTTGTTCTGCCACCCTGGAGTGTACATGTACCAATAAGGATCGTTACTTTCCCAACCATACCATACCTCATTATAATTAATAAAAGTTCTTTGCTCCTTATAATACCTATCTTCCATCATTGTTCTTTCCATTTCTTCTTGGAATATAACTCTTCAGATGTCTCATTTCTCCTTCTAAGATGTCTTGTTGTGTCTCTACCTTACACCTCAAACTTCTTTCTTTTTCTTATTATTATTAAAAAATGATAATGAAGAGCCTTAGACTAAAGAACTAAACTAATCGCCTCCATGGCTTGATCATGATTTTCCAACGTATATAAATTTTAATATTTAACTTTAATAATTCGTAAACATATGGGTCATTCATGTAGTACCTTAGGTGTCGATCCCATGAGGAGGGATAATCTAATCCTAAAATTTAAGACTGAAATAATTCGCAGTAATTCAAAATGTAACAAAACTAAGGTAGGAATTTAATTCAATTATGCAACTCAACTCCAAGAATCAACTACGAAATATTAACAAAGTTGCAGTTGCAACACACACTCAAAAATCAACCTAAAAGAACTATTAATTGAGAAAAAGGGGAATTTTTACCTATCTTTAACACTAACCTAATTGATTATGAGTTGTTGGATTATTAATCATATACGATCATAGGGTTGATTACTCTCTCTCGAGTTAAAACCATTAACCTAAATTATAAAAACTAATTAGGTTATGGAAAATTGCAATCTCTTAATTAACAATCTATCCAAAACCCTATTTATATCTAAAGTTGTCCAATAAACTATCGGGAACCTATATGAGACCTCTCTTCAAACAATGACCGATTTGATTAATTCTCATTCTTATTAATTAACCTAACTCTCATTAGCCTAATTTAATTATTTTTCATTCGATTGACCCTCTTAGACTATTACTGAATTATACAATCTCAAAAATGAATCACAATGAATCCAAATAATATAAAAAATCATATTTTTATTAAATCAAATATAAAAACAACTCGAAGGTGAGTTTAGACATCCTTAACATTCACACAATCCTATCATTAAGGTCATTCCAATTCTATACATTTATAAAATTGAAAATACACTGGAAACAAGATCTTAATGGATGATGAATGTAGCAACGTTAGGAAACCTCCTATTCTAAGAAGTTCTTCACGTCGGCTTCTTCTCCTCTCTCTTCTTTCTTCTCTTTCTCAATCTCTCGATCAACTCTCTCTAGGGTTTGTCAATGGTGGTTGATATAAAAAGCTCCTTCTTTTTGTTCTTGTTGTTTTATTTATGTTCTTTTATGTTTAAGGTTAAACTAGAGATTTTTGAGGGTCCGAAAGGTCTAAAAAATCTCTCAAAATGGGAAGTTTGGGAGTGGCTGTGCATCTGCCTGATGCAGGCACAACCTCTTCTGTCATGATCGTGGCATGTAGGCCACAGTTGTGGGCAAACCCTGGTGCTTTTGTCATGATCATAGCCTATTATGCCAGGATCATGGGTCATTGTTTCAACCCAAATGTCTCCGAAACTTCTCTGTTCTTTAATGTTGACCCTGAAATACTAACAAACACATCAAGGTACCTCAAAAACATCTTATTTAAGCTCAAAGGTTTGTTCTAAAATATAAAACACTTAAAACACAAATAAATCACAAACTAACACAATTATACCCTAAGCACATACTAAACAATCGATTAAGCTGCTAAACACATATCAAATTATACCCTAAAATGCGATACATTTCACAGTTATCAATGGGCTATAGGCAAAATTGAAATACTATTTCAATGAGATACTCCCTTTTTGTGTCTCTCTTTTCTTTTCTACCTTTTTTTATTTTTTAAAAACATTAAAAGATCAAGAAACAAAAGAAAAAACAATGAAGTTAAAAGCAAAAACTAAAGCACCACATTCCCCAGTAATGATACGAAAATTGGTAGCTGTTGTAATATTACATAAACCAACTAAACGTAAAACTATACCTAGTGATGAGTCTAGGTCGATCCCACAGAGAGTGTTGTAAAGCTTTTGAAATGAAAAGAATTGGTGTTTAGTTTGGGCGGTTAAATTGGTTTCAAATAAGAAAATAAATTGAAACTAAACTAATGAAAGAAAATTAAATTAAACAACATAAAAATGAGAAATGTGATGAGTACGTTAAGGGCCCAATCAACAGTTCAATCTCGGCTACACATAATTGAACATACTTTATTGAATTTCCATTCTCATACCTTTCCTAGCAAATATTAGTTGTAGGTTAACAATAAGCTCTGTTAACCCCAGTTTTCTCTTAGGTCGTGTTTAGTTAAAACAAGCTCTTTTACTAAACCTAACTACCAACTAACCTAGAATAAGCTCTCTAGATTTAATTTGGTAGTTGCATTATGAAATGGAAAATAGATTAATCAAGGCAACAATCACATAAGCTCAAGTCATTTAATCAAAGTTACATTATCCCTAACGATTTGACACCATTAGTTGCCACAAATGAATCCAAACACAACGATTACAAATTATGTTCAAGGTTCTAACAATGGGTTCATACACAAACGATCTATTAATAATGAGAATAAAGATCATTCATACATGAAAATCAAAAATCCATAAGCATAGGAAACCTAAAAAATTCCTAGAGACAAAAAGAACAACAAACACAATGAAAAAAATGCTTAACTGGTTTTGGACATTGATATCTCCTTCGAATCAGTGTTTGGAAGCCTAGCCCTCCATAGGTCTCCAAACGATGAGAGGTTTACTTCTTCTCTTTATCCAAAATCAAGACCTCACATTTCCAAACAATTTATGCCCTTCTTTGTTGTCACAACATTATATTTATACTAAAAACTAAGGTTCAGGGATAACTATCTAAAATGTCACAGCTGTGAGCATAGTGGTCAGGAACGTGAACTTTCGTCATAGGCATGACACGTATGGTGAGTCACAAGCATGAAAACTTGTGTTAGGGTTGTGGCCGTGACTTGCATACTCAAGGCTGTGACTTGTTAGTCATGGTCGTGAGGATGCACTGCATCATATACACTTTATGTTTTTGCCTTTTCTTTTCTCCTCTTCACTTTAATCCTTCTCCTTCTTGTTCCATGAAGACAATTGTGATTGAATCTCAAGAAGACTACTCAAAGAATGTGCTTTCAACTCACTTTAGCTATTATGTTTCCAAATTATACCAAAACCCAAATATGAACCAAAATGAGTTTCTTAAATATTTCATAGCATTAATCCCTAAATGTTATGGAATGAATGTACAATCAATTAAGCACATATCATCCAACAACCATAGACTTTCGATAACTAATACAAAACTCATCACTAATTGTGAAGTTTGTATTGTTTTCCAGATTTTGGGTTACATGATGGACTCCCAATAAAATCTAATTGGATTTTTCTTTAGGGCTTTTAAAATGCAAATCTTTTGCAAAAATTGATAAGAACTATCTATGAGGTTTGTAGTTTTGGATTCCAATCTTTAAGATCAAAAGCAATCAAACAATTTTGATCAAATCATAAAATTAAAGTTAGCTTTAATACTATTGTGGGGAAATTGAGATGGGATCTGATCCCAACCACAGCTGAATAATTATGAAACTTTTTTCATATTTTGATTTTTTAAATACCATGATCACTTTAATTATAAAAAATGATTAACCCATAATTCATAATAAAGCGTGAATCTTAATTATTACCTTATTCCAAAACTTGATCCTTTTCTTATCATATCCCTTGAATTGTTCTTAACTCAATCCATTTCAACTACCATAACTGCACAAGTGTCCAACCTCTAACAGTATCCACAGAATAAATTGAGAGAACTCTGTAACTTATATAAGGGTTAAGCAAGGAGTGCTTACTTTATTAGAGCTTAAGCCTATTTACCATAGGTTTTGGGGATTTTAGTAATTTAAAATTCTAATTTTAATTAAAATAATTCTAATTAAATAACCATTATACCCAAATAAGATATAATATCTCATCTGGATCCATATTTATTAAATAACTCGTATTTATTCATTAAGTTTCTCAAATTTTACAATCAAGTCCTATCTGAATAAAATATCTTTGCTTTCTTTAACCCATTTTTTATGTCAAGGTCATTAGGTTCCTAAATATGTTAGCAATAGATGCAAATTATAACCCTAAATCATATTTAAGACTAGATAAATTAAACTCTTTTAATTTATCTTTAATTCTCCAATTAAACAATTTATATCCATAGATCAAGATTAGTTTCTTACAACATATCAATACCATTTAAATATTTAGGAATGTCAAAGTGGTTTTCAATAACCTGTCTGTGCTTGATTTCTATGATTCAATCCTTTCATTATACAATGTTTTTTATTAAATATAGAGCATGTAATTAATGTTAACTCTTTTTTTAGTCCAATCATATTAATTCTCCACCATTAGCTATTGATTCAATTAATAACATTTGTAAACTATTTACAAAGTGTCATTCCACCCTGGCCAAGAATTTGCTAATTAATGCTAATTGAGGATAATAGAAAATTCTCTTTAATTACTTTAGGGAGATGAAACCTACTTTAATCACTTAACTACCTCCATATAATTCATGCTACATCCAATGACTATCGAATGAGTTATCCATAATTAAAATAGGTCATAAGTAATATCAAAACATAGCAATCCTTTTACATGATAATTTTGGAGATCTCAAGTCAAATGATCACTTATACAATCTTTACAATGAGAATTTTCATAGACATACAAGTAATGTTCCAAATGGATTTCTCATATGGGTTTAGTTCAATAAACTTATTCTCTAACAAACACCCACACATTTGTTCAAATATCTCCATACTTAACCTATAAGATTGACTATTTACTTTATAATTGCCACTCTTTTTACATTCTATTAATGTTCAGTATTAATAAAACAATGATTAGGAACAATTTAAGGATAATACATAAATGCAATATGAATCTCATAATTATAATGCCACTATAATTTCATTTGTAATATATAATTATCTTATTAACTTTATCATATATATATATAATATATATAGGATAGAGAATGCCTTTAAATTATTTTATCACTTATTTTCAACCAAAATGATTGACTGTAGGGCATAAATCAATAGGTAGTGATTCCTATCCAATATGGAAACAAACACCTAGTATAGTTTGTTCCAAACACTCCAATTGGACATATTGATTATCATATTGTTCTTACATTTCTTTAAGTGTCTATAGGATCCTATTTATCACTCCAATCGTTCCTGACAAGTTTTTGAATAGGTGACTAACAAATATTCATATTTGTTGATGCCTCTTCTTTATGGTGATGCATTGGTTAAAAATTGGTCTTATTAACACCATCCTTCATCCATTAGTCATCAACACCAACTCAACATCTTTGGAAATTGATAAGTGCTTGATTGATTTTCTATTTATTCCCTAACTGTAGTGATTAATGTTATATTAAATCTGTGATACTTATTTTGTTTCGTATGTTTCATTAGGTATAAGTTGGAGCAACAAGAAATGAAATGAGCTAAATTTACATCCTTAGTGTTGTTTTATTGATGCTCAATTATATTTTCCTTCGTAAAGCAAAAAGGAGATGAGTTCGGGTGAAGAAGGGATAAAGAATGGAAGAATTAGAGTCACTAAAACTTGCACAATTGTATATCAGATTATGTAACTTAGTGGAAATGTGTATAAACTCGAAGATGCTATTTCAACCATCCATGTGACCTTCAGTCTCAGATGGAGGGCTACATAGCTATGCAAGTGAGATAAACGATTGTGTATCCTAGCCATGTACCTCACTGAGAATATATAACTTTGTGATTTATGCGAAATTATCATACACAACCACTTACAAGCCCATATAGATAATTTTGTTAGCAATGCAACCATAATTTTGCTCTATAAAGGGCAATTAAGAGGCCAAATAGGGTATTTACATATTAGAGACGTAAAAAGAGGTAGATTGCCATCCTTTTAAAAAGTTATAAGCTACTAATCTTCTTCTTTCTAGTTCAAAGGGGATATTACGGTCGATGAACATATTTTGGCATTGATTAATGATGAACATATTTTGGCATTAATTAATCTTAATGATGTTCTTCTTAACTATCTTTTGGAATTGAATATATTATTATGTATCGAAAGTTTTGTATTTATGTATGAATAGATTAGCTAGGCCTGTTAGATTGTCCATATACAGATTAATTTCCAAAATCAAGATTGTACTATATAACTATTACAAATATAATTCCTATATAGTAAACCAATGGTTGTGCATCATTATGGATAATATAACATAGGTTAAATGACCAGCACTTATGTGTTTATTGCTTAGATTGACATATTTTTCTAGTTCATAATGTGAATGTCATACTAAGTCTATAGTACTTATCATGTGTTGTCTTATCACTGACCTAATTAAAAGGCTTGTTTTAATTAGTTACAATATAAGCAAAAACTCAGATTAATAGATCTTGTTATTAATCTATGAATAATAGTTTCAAACAGAGTTATGAGAATAATATGATGATTGAATATGTACATTCGTGTGAAGGCTGAGATTAAACCTATAACTAAACTAAAACACATTAATTAATTTTTACAATTTTAGATTGATTGATTTGATTTGTCTTCCATAATTTAGATTTATTTTATTAGATCAACTAAATTCAATTAAACACCATAATCCTATGCACTAATTCATTTGTTACAAAAGCTAATCACATACTCTCCATAGATACGATTCTTTCTCACTACTCCTACAAATTTAGTTGTGCAAAGTTACGTATTATTTTCTACTATGTTCGGGACGTAAATAAAATTTTGGCTCCATTGTTAAGTATTAAAGTGATTATTTTTATCTTTGATATTAATTGGTGTTTAGTATAGTTATTTGTTTGTAATTTTTTATATTTATTTGTTTATAATTGTTTATATTTGTTTTACTCTTTTTTTATATTTATTAGTGTTTGTGTGTGAAAGTGACTGTATCTACTCATTAAGATCCTTTGCCATTTAATCTACAGATTAAAAGGGAAATTGATTTAGAGGAAGTTATGGCTTACTAGAGAGTTTTAAAGGAGTTGGCTATTCCAAACTTGACCGAAAGACTTTATGTATTACTTTTCTATATTTTGTTGAACATATTACTTTTGAGCTTAAGTTTAGTTTGATATATCTTTTTCCTAATTTTTATTATCTTGTAAGTGATGATGCTCGTAATTATCTTAAGGAGTTCGATGTGGTTTTTCTTAGTATGAAACCTTCCGGGATAATGGAAAAGCAAATTATGTTAAGTACTTTTTCATTTTAGATTTGCCTGCAGAGAGTGTTAGCATATGCATTAAAAAGAAAAGGTTTTTTTGGAGCAGTATTTTCTACCATCAAAGATAGCAAGTATAAGGAAACAGATTTGTTGCATAAAGCAATGTCTTGGAGAATCCCGTTTATAAGTATTAAGGGTTCTTCGAGAAGAGGTTTTCTAGCTACCCCCATCACAATATCACAAAAAAACTTCTTGCCTAATATTTATATGAAGGGTGTTACATATAGAAAGGAGTTTGGTAGATGCAGAAAATACTCTTAAGGAGGAAAGGACTTTAATTGAGGATGTGATGATGTTTGTAGAGTAAATGAGGTAAACAATTAAACCATAGAACATCTTTTATATAAACTAACATCTTTTGCTAAACAAATTGTTATAGGGCAGGCATAAATGAAAGCTTGTGAGAAATGTGCCAATGTGAACCATTTAAATGGGTGCCTAACTTTGCAAAAAGAAAATGTGAAGTATGTTAAAATTATAGAAGGTAAATTTTCCTAACGATACAATCCATATTCCTAAACTTGTAACCCAGGTTAGAGACATCACTCAATAAGTAATAGAACTACTTCCTGTATAAGTCGTAGGATGCATAACAATTTTAGTCTAAACCAAAAACCTCCTCCTTTAACTCAGGTATATCATTAGAGGATATAGTTAAGTATCTTACAACTAATACTTTGTAATTCCAATAAGATGTGAAATAGTTTCAGTACGATACAAGATCTCAATTTCAAAATGCAAGGTTTAACATTCAAAATTTGAAGAACTAGGTAAGTCAAATAGTAATTTCTATCGACTAGTTAGAGTCTCAAAATGGGGGAAACCTTAAGAAGTGGTAGGAAGCTAAAGGATCCTAAGAAGACCCCATAAAGAATGGCCAACAAAAAGGAAATCAAAAAGGGGTTAGGAGAAGAAGGAAATCCCTTATATGGTCTGAAGGTAAATTTTAAATGTCCCAATATGGTTAAGACTAACTGTCACCCTGTCCTAACAAGTTAGGAAATTCAAATAAGGAGGCAAAGGATAAAGAGATATTAAAGACTTTTAAAAAGGTAGAAGTAAATATACCATTACTAGATGTAATCAAGCAAGTGCTAAGGTATTAAAAATTCCTTAAAAAATTATATACCAAAAAGAGAAAGCTGAGAGGTAATGAGAAGGTCATGATGGTTGAGAATGTTTCCATGGTCTTTAAAAAGGAAATAACTGTTATGCCTTATTCTATTTATACTTCTTTAAACTTAGGCCCTTTTAAAGAAACCAATGTTATCATACAATTGGTTGGTAGCACTAATGCTTACCAAATGGAGTGGTTGAGGATGTTTCAACACAAGTGAATGAATAAGTGTTTCTTTCATATGTTTGTGTGGTAGATATGAATGATTAAACTGCCAAAAATCTCATACCTATCTTACTAGGGAGACCATTCCTAAACACAACCCAAACTAAGATAGATGTTTATAAGGGCACCTTTATAAGGGAAGTTAAATTACAAGAAATAATTAAAAGTAGTTTTAACTAGCAATTTTTAGAGTTGGAAGCCACTAACGATGTTCAGTTAAGAGAGGAGCTAATTGAGATGGTGGCTACCTTACATTCTTCAGAACCAGCTCCTAAAATATATGAACTTGCTTCCATATAATTACCTGAATTAGAGACTATTACCTTTTGATGTGCAGGTATGTAATGTAGAGTTGAGACCACTACCTTTTCACTTGAAATATGTGTATTTAGGAGACAATTAAACTCTTCCTTAATCATTTCAGTGACATTGACTTCTGATTAGGAAGTTAAATTGGTTCATATGTTAAAGGAGCACAAGAAAGTCATTAGGTGGATGATTGTAGATATTTGAGGCATAAGGCCTTTTATACACTTGGATAACATTTTTCTTGAAGAGGGCACTAAGTCAACTAGACAATCACAACATAGTCTAAATCCTCCAATGATGGAAGTTATGATAAAGGAAGTATCAAAGCTTCTTGATATTGGAGTAATTTATCATATTTCTAATATTAAGTGGGTAAGCCTAGTGTAGATGACTCCAAAGAAATCTGGATTCTTGATGGTGATACCCTCAAATGTGTAAGAAGTTTATTCTTTTCTTAGCTATACAATTTTTTATCACAGGTTCATCAAGGATTTCTAGAAACCTCTATAATATATAGACATTGTGAATTTTCTAGTTGCTAATAATTTACCTAATCTTATAGGTTTGTTAAAGGCTTAGAGGGATAAGTTAAAGAGTGAAGTCAAGTACTATGTGTGGGATGACACTTATTTTTGTAGGCATTATGTGGACCAAATAATAAGAAGATTTGTTCTAGAGAGTAAGACGCATTATATTTTGACCTTTTGTTACTCGTACAATTATGGAGGCCACTTTGTATAAAAAATGATTGCCTATAAGTTTTTAGAAAGTGGTTTTTATTATCTCATTGTTTAAAGATGCATATGTTTTTTCTAAGTCATGCAACAGGTGCCAATAGAGAGGTAACTTATCTCGTAGAAATTAAATGCTCTAAACCCCGTTCTTTTCTACGAAATATTTTATGTTTGGGGCATTGATTTGATGGGACCATTTTCTCCTTCTTTTTCCTTTGATTATATCTTACTTGTGGTTAATTATATTTCCAAGTGGATGGAAGCTAAAGCCACAAAGACTAGTGACGCTAAATTTGTTTGAGTTTTTGTCAAGTCTAAAATCATTTCTAGGTTTGAGAAGTCGAGAGCCATCATAAATGACAAGGGAACCCATTTTTGTAATATGGTGACAGAAACCTTGTTTAAGAAGTACCATATAGTACATAAGGTTCCCAGTTCTTAATACCCCAAATAGCTAACTTATCCAATAGGGAAATCAAGTTAATCCTAGAGAAAATAGTTCAATCTAAGAGGAAGGATTGGACCTTGAGGGAGGAAGGATTGGACCTTGAGGTTGGAAGATGCACTTGGGCCTATAGTACTGCCTATAAAGTACCAAGTGGAATGTTTCTATGTAGATTGATGTTTTGTAAGCTATGTCAAATTGTTATGGAGCTACAACATAAGGCATATTGAGTTATCAAGTGTTGTAATATGAATCTTGGTAATGTGAGAGCGTATAGGAAGTTACAATTGCAAGAGCTCGAAGAGTTATGGAATGACTTGCGTAAGAATGCAGTGATATATAGGGAGAAGATCAAATCTTTCAATAACAACATGATCTCGAGGAAAAACTTTGTTATTGATCAAAAAGTGCTTCTTTATCATTTTGTACTTAAATTGTTTCCAGGAAACTTGCATTCTCGTTAGGTACTTTAGGGTTTCTAAAATATTTCCATATAGTATAATAAAGATACAAGGTTTGAAAACTAAAAAGACATTTAAGGTAAAAGGTCATCACCTATACCAATACTATAATGGATTTCCATTTGAGGATATAGATGCTGGTACTTGAAGACCTAAAATGTAGTATCCTGTACTAAGGGTAGAAGATAACTGTAGATGAGAACCATTATTGAGAAATTATAAAGTGCATTGCATACTTATACATATCAATAACATACACGCACAAGCACGCAAATTGATTTGTATATACATTGCAATGACTACTTATGCACTCATTTGATGTATTCCGGGGTATAAATGATTTTCATGTGATTATGATGTGAATAGTGAATGTTATGTCTTGAAAATTGATTTAGAGAATTATATTATTGATTTAAAATTTTTAATGAAATTTTGGGAGATTTCTAAAATTAAGGATATTTTTGAACCAGGAAAAATGTCGATTGGCATGACAAATTGATAAATGGTAGTAGAAATAAATGCCAAATGGCAGTAGAAATTATTGATAAGTGACATTAGGATTTATTGATAAATATTATAGAAAAATAGGAGACAATTGGATTAGAAATTGGACACAAATGGACTAATTATTAAAGAGGACCCATTGAAAACCACAAGAGAAGGACATATGGCAAGTGATAAGTGTCATGCCACTTGCCACACACCTCACTCTCATAACTTTCAATTGCAAGACCATTGTTCATTTGTTCTTCACTTCTAGCTAAATGCTCTCTCTTCATTTGTTCTTCATCTTCTTCATTTCTTCTTCTCCATTTAAGACACCTTCAACTCTCACCATAATGAACTTTGCTCTCATCCTTCACTTGTTACTTCCATTTTTGTTATCTTCTCTATCTTGTTACTAAAAGAAACCAAACCTACTCCACCCTCTATGATGATGATCATGTAGCTTAAGGAGTTCTTGGATATTTCGAAGAAATTTTGAGAAAATCAAGTAACTAGCATATTATTCTTCATGGCTTGCTTGATAGACATGTTTTTTATGATAGTTTAAGAGGAGAAATGATGTCAAAAATGTATGTAATGTATATGGAGTATGGAAATGTTCACGGGTTATAGTTTGAGATTAAATGATAATAAAAATGGTGTTGATTTTATACTAAATCATAGATGAATAAATGGACATATTCATGTCATATTTTTGTGTTTATGATGAATTGTAACATCCCGTTTCCATAGAACGGGTCGGACCAGAGAAACGAGTCCAAGTGAGGTCAATCAGTGAAATTAGGAAAACACATCTCATGCTCATGCATTTGTGAACAATGATATGTGCACATGAAAAATGTCTGTACATGCATTCATGACATTCTTCCCGGTATAAGTGT
>JANZXP010000004.1:20552478-20581035 GCA_027576715.1 Erythroxylum flavicans | reverse complement strand
TCCTATGGCAGCCCTCTCCACGCAATCATCATCACTATCATTTTCATCACATGGCAAGGGATCACATTCACTATCATTCTCAAACTCAACTATCCCATTATCCCTCATGTACGTGACTTTCTTATTAGGGCATTGGGATGCAATATGACCCAAACCCAAACATTTAAAACATTTAACACTAGATTGTTTATTAGAAGATGATTGGGTGTTAGGTGTACCTTTTGTTTCAGCCCCTACATTCGGCCTCTTTGGAGTCTCCTTAAAGTCGACACCCTTGTCCTTCTGCCTCTCCTCTCTTTTGGCCCATTTCGAGTTCTAATTATGGCTAGAACTCGTTCCACCTCTTGCTTTCACTCTGGCCTTGAGTTGCCTCTCCACTTTCATGGCCATGTTCACCATGTCTTCAATCTCCACATAGTGTTGCAACTCCACCACATTGGCTATCTCCCAGTTTAACCTACTCAAGAAACGTGCCATAGTAGCCTCTAGGTCCTCTTCAATAGTAGCTCGGATCATGGCTATCTCTATCTCCTTGTGGTAGTCCTCCACTGACTTAGATCCTTGTGTGAGTCCTTGGAGCTTTTGATGCATCTCTCGGTAATAATATGAAGGAACAAACCACTTCCTCATACACGCCTTCATTGCTACCCAAGTAGTGATAGGGTACTACTCTCCATTCCTCCTTCGAGACGTCACCAACTGATCCCACCATATTAATGCATAGTCAGTGAACTCAATAGTAGCAAGCTTTACCTTTTTCTCCTTTGAGAAGTTGTGGCACTCAAAAATCAAGTCCACTTTTTGCTGCCACTCCAAGTAAGCCTCAGCATCATTCCTACCCTTGAAGGATGGAAGCCTCAGCATCATTCCTACCCTTGAAGGATGGAATTTACATCTTGATGGATTTAAGGTCTCCATCTCGCCTGTTAAGCAATTCTCCTCTCCTAGCCCTCCTAGGCATGTGCTCCCCATACTCCTCCTCCTCCTCATCAATTCATCTTCCTCAACCTCATATCATAGTGGTGACGATCGACAAAAAGGAGGTGCTTGCTATCGAAATGCAGCATGCCTAGGCAGAGCATCCCCCATGCCTGAGCTCCGCAATCTGCTGACCTTGCCTCTCTATTATCTCCCTTATTTCGGTAAAGGTCAGATTGAGCCTCTCGAACTGCTGTTGAATGCCTCTCAAGGTGAAAGCATTCACCTCTCCAATTCGGCTCTCATTATGTTCTCCTCCTTTCTGAGACATTGTGTAGACTAATATCTTCCTACAAAACAAATGTTAGCAATAAATAGCCTCACAACACTCCCTCTCGTGTTTCACTCAAGTCAAAGCCACTCCCCTCGTGTTTTTACAAGTAATGGCTTTTTGCCCTCAATTGCACTCACACACTCTTGCCTCTTACCACTCAATTTTGTCTCAAATTTAAGTCATAAGTCGGAACCAAGTTTCTACCAATCAACAATCCCAAAGAAGTAAAGAGTATGTTCAAACAAATTGCAATATGAATCCAACGATTATGCCACTAGGTGCCCAATTACAGCTCCTAACAAGTAAGCAATTCGCATAAGACAATTAACAAGTAAAGATTTCAATTCGAACGATCAAGCAATGTAATTGAAAAATTCAATCAATAGGTTTTTTTAATTTTTTTCAGACTCTTTTTTTGGAGTTTTTTCAAACTTTTTTCAAATTTTTCAGACTTTGTTTAAATTTTTTAATTTTTCAGACCTTTTTTCATTTTTTTTCATTTTTTTTGGACTTTTTTTTCCGAATACCAATAGAATATAAAATGAGGAGAAGAAACCCTAGGTTGAAATTTTTCACACCCTAAGTTGGGTTGAAGTTGATGGGTTTGAAGGGGTAAAATTAAATGAAAGTGATGAATGAACCCTAATTTTTCTTTGAAGTAAATAAGAATTTACCTCACACCAATGCTCTAATACTAATTGATGCGTACACAGAGGTGATTTAATGAAGGATTGTCCAAAAATCCTCAGAAATTAATGATGATGGCGTCGAATTGATGGGTTTATGGATGTTTAGAAGTTTCGACAAGGAAGGAAAAGGAAGAACAAATTTCAAAATTCAACAAAATAAGAGGATACGCAAGGTTCAATCCCTACTAGGCCTTACGAATACATGATTCGAGCAACCTAGATGTTCGAAACTAAATCTAAGAAGGTTGAATCAAACAAACACGCCACAATTTGGGAAAAATTGATAAGTGAATTATTAATTCGTGTTGAAACAAGAACAAGAGGAATAAACCTCATTATGGCTAATGACTAAATCACAAGATAATAGTTCATCCTACAATAATCCTAATGAGCCTATTTATACCTTGGTTTAATAATAAGTAATAGGGCTTTAACAAGGGTTAGCCCAAAACAAAAAAAATGTCTTAACTTAAATAAATTAAAAGGTCTAATGTATGGGCTTAATAGTCCAAGTCTTCAAGTCTTCAAGTCTTCACGTCCCAACGGTATCCGATCCAAGGATTTAAGTTAGATAGATCAATTTAGGCTGGGATCCATAAAGCTCTCCTCCCATAGGCTTGGACTACTCCATCCTCTCCAAAAGATAGCCCACATGCGCATAGAGAGCCTCTTTAAGTCTTTTGGCCCTAGCTCCGGTTATGGGTCCAACTGGCATAGTTAGCTCTCCTCCTTTGCCTCTGTCATTCATGCTAACTCCATAGCGATCCGTGCTCCTTCTCACATCTTAACCTTGCTTCTAAATCCATATAATCATGAGTTTGCTTATCCAAATTATACAAATTTAGTTAAGTAGGACCCATTAATTTAATATAAAATGTATCTGTGTTAAAGTGACCTCGAGTTTACTCAACAACCCAAGCAATGGTTTTATTCTCAAATAATGGAATGCAACTATCACGATCCTAACATTTACTTAATATTTTATTGAGGAATTTAAAATTTCAAAAATTTTCAGTCTCTTCTAAATAATATAATCTCGTTATATTTATAATTTCAAACATAATATAATTATGAAAGAAATTATTTAAAACTTTTGCTTGATTTTTATTATTGATTTGATAACAAATTTAACTTAATAATTCAACTTTCAAAAAATTAAATTAAATTCCAAAACTTTTCCTAATAAAAAATCCCTTTGAAAATAATTTTTAAAATTTAGTAAAACACTTTTCAATTTTAATAGGAGTATTAATTTAATATTGAAATTTAAGGTTTTTAAAATATTAAACAAATAAAACAAAGGAGAAAGGTCATCAGCGCACGTGCCAGAAAGTCAGCAAGAGCATCTATATGAACGTGTCCAATGGTGTTAAATGGCCCGTGCAATTGCTACGGATGTGCCCTCGAGATAGTTGGCACGTGACTCACATGCGTCCATCATCTTTTCCAAAAACGTCTCCCACGTTTTTGAGAACTGCCTCCCACGCTCCCTCATTCTCTAAATCGTGATCCCATGTTCCTCCAACTACTTCAACTGTCGATTGTCAACCCTCCACATCGGTGAATCGTCACTGCTGAGTTGCTCATTGCTTGCATCCATGAGTGATTTTTCAGCCATCGTGTTTCATAGTGGTGATGCCAATTAATGGCGACACAGTTCCAAAATCACCAACAACGTTTCACCGCTGATGAGAATTTCTTAGGTGGTTTTTAAGCCAATTGTTTGTGTAATCTATAAACGCAATAGACACAGACAAGGTAATAAGAACATTGCAAGTGTAGAGAAAACAATATTTTCAAATATTTAATAAGCAACGTATTGAGAGAAGAGTTGGGTTTTTAGATTACACATTCTGATTTGTCTGTTAGGGTCCCAGAACAAATGGGCAAAAATAATTCCAGAATTGAAAACACAAGGTGTTGAAGAACCAAGTTGTGAAAACATAGAAACAATTTCCAGAATTGCATTAAACTGCAAATAGTAGATGCAAAATAAATTTCAGAATTAATATGTCAGCATCAAATGCAATATATCGCATGAACTAAATAGACAGTAAATTCAAGCAAATATGCATTGTCTTCAAGTTTTAGATTTTTCAGAACTTAAAACGCAAGAGTAGGGAAATAAATTCCAGATACACACATGCGAATTAAGTTATTAGAAAAATTATAGAACATGCACAAACACAATTCAGAAATAGAAAAAAATAGTCTCGGAAAGACCAAACCAGTAGCGTAAAAGATTAATTTTTATCAAAATCAATAATAATCAAGTACTTAAATCAAACATAAAACGGAGGCTCTAATACCACTGTAGGAATCTAACCATGAGTGAATCACAACCACAGTGGAAAATAAAATTTTTTACAAATTCTGATCGGATCCCAGTAATAGATTAACTTAAATAAAATAATAATATGAATCATAAAAAATCGTACCTTGTTCATGTTCTTGTTCAAAATCCTTTGAAATTTTTCTCGATTTGTCAACTACGAGCTGTTCATACGTCCAGCCTATGATAGTATCCACAGGGCAAGTTCTCAAAACCCTTTTAAGAAGAAGAAGACAGAAGTGCTACCTTTTAAAATGTTCTTCCTATTTATAGAAAATCATTAGGATTTTTAATTTTTTATTAAAATTAAATTCTTTAATTATAACTAAAATAAAATTCTATTTCTAATTAATTTAATTTTAATAAAATCAAATATCTCATATCTGATCCCTAAAGTTGCTCAAACTTTATAATTAAGTCCAACTTAATTCTATTGATTTTTCTTTTACAAATTACTCTTTGATGTGTGACTCATTAGGTTCCTAATATATTGGTAATGATTATAAATTCTAATTCCAATTCACAATTAGAAACAGATAAATTAAAGCTTCTTTTAATTTATCATTAATTCTCTAATTAAACAATTTATAATTATACATCCAAATGGACGTCTAGCAATATGTCATGACCACCCAAATATCAAAAATGTTAAAGTAGTTGACTTAACCTATCCATGCATGGTTATGATGTATAACTTGATCTTTTTGTCATCCAATGTTTCAATTAGATAGAATATGGATACAATGTCTACTCTTTTCATCCAATCTATTCGTGCTTGCTAATTAGCAATTGATTTATAATTGAAATTTGAAAATACATTTTCAACTGTCAATTCACTATGGCCAGTGAATTCCATAAATGACTACTAATCAAGAACAGTAGAACATTCTCTCTAATTACTTTACAATGACGAATCTTTTATTGACTTACTCAACTATCTCCATACGGTTCATATTGCATCCAAGTACTACCGACTGAATTATCCTATGACGATTCATAAGTAGCATCAAAACATAATAATTCCCATATGAGATACCTTGGTAATTCAAGTTAAAGGATCAATTATACAACCATTATTATGAGAAAATCCACAGACACATTAGTAATATTCCATTCAGGATTCTCATACACGGGTCAATTCAGTGACTTATTCTCTAATAATCACCTACACATTAGTTTAAGTATATCCATACTTTAATTTATGAGACCAATTACTTTCTTCAAAAGAAAGAAACATAATGTGTGCTAGTTTTACCATTTCAACGATATCCCATCTCAATGAAACTACAACTAGGAACATTTATGAATAATACGTAAATGTAAATTGAATCTCACAATTATGATCTCATCATAATTTTAATTATACAGTAATTGTTCAAGGGATTTTATCTTTAGTATTAAAACATCAAATGAAATTAAATTAATACATAAAGATAAAGAAAGCTTTTTCGTTAATTAAAATTAATTTCATACATTTATTTATATTCAATTGATTGGCTGCAAGGGCATAAACTAACATGAACACCTAGACATGTAAATAATTGTGTGCAATAAAACCACTAAAGAACATGACTTTGGACACAAATATATGTTAATCAATGTCCTTAACATTTATTCCTACGAATTTTACATTAAGAAAACAATTCAGCATGTAGGTGTATGGTTAATGATGTTGATCAAATCCTTTAATGGACACATATTGATTCTTCATCATATGCCTATTCTATTTCACATTGTCCTATCAAAATTACCATATGACTATATAATTAATCGTGTTAAATATAGTATTTACAACTTATCAATTAAGCTTTCTAAGGTTTATATGAGTTCATCACTCAATCTTAAAGTTTAAGGTAATGCACATCAATGCTTGATCTTTATGTTTATTATCAACTTAAGCATGTAACATTCATGTTAAAAATAATTATGGTCACGATTAAGGAAAAGGAAAAAGAAAAGAGAAAGATCAATAAAAATGAAAACAAATTAGATTTGATAAAAAACTGTTTTTATTTTGGAAAGCATTTATCACAATTGACAAAAACAACAAGATTCGTATTTCCTTACAACTATTACTATTTATAATTTTTTTAAAAATAACAAAGATATTAAGACAAATATGATTTTTAAATTATAACAAAAAGAAATTAAGAAAAAGGAATATTAAGACAAATATGATTTTTAAATTATAACAAAAAGAAATTAAGAAAAAGGAATCACACTCATTAAATTTTCTTTCACACTTGATAATTTCTAGAAAAATGTAAAGCACAATAATCAAGAAAAAGAAAAAGTATATAATATTATGATATTATAATTTTATTACTTGAAAGTAAATTACTCATTTGACCTTTTTAATATATTTCAATTGGATGGTCGGTCCTAAGTGAAAATAAAGAAATGGGACGCTGAGCAACCAAATGTTCAGGGGGGGCGGGGGGAATGCTTATTCCTACTTGGTTTTAATGCCCTAACTCAAAATATCTCTATCTTTGTATCAATCTTCGTACCTAAGCTGATATGATCGAGAGCTGCTGTAAGAATCTTCAGATTATTCAAATTTAGAAGGGTCTCGCCTCTCTCTCACCACCCCCTTCAATATCGCAAAAGGAATCTCATGTAAGAAGGCATTTGCCTTTTTGTGGCAATACCACTAATAACTAATCTTCGCTTTCTCTGAAACAGCGCTTATGATACGTTAGATTTTACTTCACCTGCCTTTTTTCTTCCACTAGTAAATGTATTCGTTTTCTTTTCTCTTTGTTGGTATGTAAAGTCTACACTGTTTCTTCATTTCTAAAGAAAATTAGACCTTTTCTTTGTAATTTTCTTCTGAATAATGTACATTGGGATTGGATAACTTGGTGGCGTCTATGGTATACCTCTTTGTTATGGTTTTTACTGAAGGATCTGCCGATGTTGTTGCCGTTGATTGAAATAACCTATGGTAATGCTCAAAAGAAAATTTAATGAATTTAAAATTGTGATCTTCTGTCTTCACCTCACAAATTTATAATCTGGGTTGGAATGTTAGGCACCCATATATGCATTTTTGCATTAACTATTCATAACAAGCTTCTCGCAAAAGTTAATTTTCTTACCTTAGCTGGTGCAACTTGCTTGTTGAAGGGAAAGAATTTGGGCTATTGCAATGATTATTTGCTTTTGCAGCTTAATGATTGTTTCATTATTTGGATTGTAACTGGAAATTGCATAAGCTTGTGTGTTTACATTTCTTATTTGTCCATATTGCCTGTTGTCCTTTTCTTCAAAGGTATATGCATCTAAGGCGTACAATTTGTTGCCTTCTTCTGTCTGCTGTATATAGGTAATAGGGTGTTGGCTTCAAGTCTATCCTCCAGTAACTGAAAAGTAAAGGGATTCATGGCAAACAATGGCCTGCCAGCTTTGGGTCGTGTGAAGCTCAGTGATCTCATACCCTCTGAAGGCCTTCCTTCTGATTCATACAAACTATCAATCTCAACCTTATCACAATCTCTTGCTCAATACTCTGCCGCCATTATTCAGTTTTCAGCTTCTGAGGGTGCTCTTTTAAGATCTGGTTTAGATTCTGCGCGTCTCTATTTTCATCAAAGATCATTGTATCCATCTGCAGATATGATTCATACTGGTGACACTCGCGAATGGTGCAAGACAACAGGTTACTATGCTGATCCTCAACTGTGGCAAGAAAACTATGATTACAGACCTGGCCTGACTCCAATTGAGTCCAACAATGCAATAGAATGCCCTCCAGGTGGTTTGTCTGACATATTTTCCCTGCTTGGTAAAGCAGCTCGGGATATATTGGATGCTATTAGCTTCTATTTGAACTTGCGTAGCTCTCCCTTTATTGAAGTGCTTGATAATGTCCCTTTGAGAAATCGAGAAATATCTTCTTCAGTGCTATCTGTTTGTTGTAATGCTAGGCAATCTTTTGAAGGAGCGCAAAGCCATAATTTAACTGCCCAGGAAGATGGTCAGCTAATTATGTATCCTGATCATGAGCACCAAGTTGATAAAAGTCTCATATCTCTTGTTAAGTCAGATAAGGCAGGTTTACATGTGAGAGACTTTCATGGTCGGTGGGTTCTTGTGGATGGAGACCTTGGTCCTCAAGAGGCTATTGTTTACCCTGGTCTTGCTCTCTACCATGCAACAGCTGGCTATGTCAATCCTGCATTGTACAGAACAGAGATCAATAACATGCAGTGTAGCATTTATGGGCGCTGTTTTTTGGCTTTTAAACTGATGCCTAAATCAATGACGAGCCTCAGTTGTTCAGAGATGAGGGCAGCTGGTCATGGTGTTGATGCTCAGTTTCAGATACCAATAACAGTCGATGATTTCATGCAAAGATCCCATCCTATTGATCAGATCCTTAACAGACATAGCATACAAAATTTCAATTTCCCTGCATCTCAAGATGGTAGGCCATAGTCTTGCAATATAATTTTCTTGATCTTTAACTAGTAACTATTTTGTTTTTTTTTTCTTTTGGTTTTATCTATGTAGTTTTATGGGCTTTATGTCCTTGACCTTGTTAATGAGAAGCTTGGTAGGATAAAACTCCAAAATTTAAATGATACATGAGAATTTTTATAATGTGGAGCATAACTCAAATGATTATTGCATTGTATTATGATACTAGTATCTATTCTTACGGTTCAGAATGGTATATGAAAATGATGCCATAATTCTACCCTAGGAATAAATGACAGGATCTCTCTCTATTGTTTAGATGGCAGCCAAAGTTGGGAGAGTTGAACCATGTTGTGATTTGACGTTAATGTAATGTTAATTTGATGTTTGATGACTTCAAAATGTATATCTTTTATACTCCATACTATCTACATCTTGGTTCTTTCATTTTCTTGTATGCTCATAGCTCTTAGTGAGAAGCTTTTAACAACAGGTCGTTGGATCGATGACATGCTCGTACAGGATGTATGAAAACTTTGACAAGGAGGAGGAAAAATAATTCGAGAAGCAAACCTCTGCCACCTTCCAAGAGGCTTAGACTTGTTGCCCAGAGAGTTCTGAAGGAAAGAGTTCAGGACATTGCAGAGAAGAAAGGGATCAAGTTAAGGTTCTGTAACCTGAAAGACTGTGAGAATCACATTCATGCTCTTGATAGCCCATGTTCAAATATTAGAATGGAGATTGGGTGGCCACCCGGGGTGCCATTTGTTCATCCTCATGATTTACCTAATAAAGCAAAAATTGGTTTTCTGGAAGCCTATGAGCCTGGATCAACTCATGACATGGAGTTGAATATGATGGAGAGTGGTCAAGGCAGTCAACATTAGCTCAACTATAGCTGTAGTCATGTGCTTCAAGTACTATTTATATATAATGTTTCCGTTTCTTCGATGCCATATGCTCTTTAGGTTATAGGTCTTACATATTACATGTTATATTTTGACCTACTCACGTGTATTCAGACACAAGTGTCAAAGAAAATAGTAGGAACCAATAGCTTAGTACCCAGTGCTACTAATGCAGCAACATTAGCTTCTTTTGACCCATTTTTAGCTCCAAATTTTCTTACTTGCTTAGATTTTTTATGTAGGTTCAGCTGGCACAGGCTTGAAAATCCTGCAGAACATGAACTAGGTGCATATGAAAATATCAATATGGTTTAGATCCTGTTATTCTTTGGAAGAACCAAAAGACAATTCCAGAATTTTCTCTGTTTTTGGTAGTAACTCTTCAGTCCCAACCTTTAACGTTGTTGCATTGCATTTCTGCTCATAAATGCCTTCCCTTCTGCTTCCTTCTCTTTAACTGCATATGCTATGTATAGCCCATATTCATGTCTCAATGCCTATTGTATTCTGCCTATATTTTATGCATTTTTCTGAGCCTAGGGGCTTGAAAGAAAAAACGTATTATCCATATTTTGTTGTTAAGGTGAGATGGTTCTGTCTTCAGACGTAAAGTTCCAGATATTTGACATATGGCAAGCCATCATCAACACGTGAATTTGTAGCTTAAACATTCAGGGGCAGTAAAGCCCTTCTGGAATTGTCCAATTTGGCCCAACATGTTGCAGCACAAATCTTTTACTTTGTTCACAGAGACATTGGTTATGCTAATAATTTGTCACCAACCAGTCTCAAAGCAGCAAGGCCTTTATCTTGCATTTTATTTAAGGTCTCAAGTGGGCAATGATTTACTAAATGGGACTTTTTAAGGAATGCAATTGCTGGAGTGACACATCCTTATGGGACAAATTGAGGACATTATAATATGCATTTTTGAAACCAAATTTCGCATTTGATAGTAGTCCCTTGAGATCTTAAACGAAATATAGTATTATATTTCCGACATGTTATATTAACTCAATGCTTTGCTACATTTCGTTTAAGGTCTCAAGTGAGATATTGATTTACTTGGACATTTTAAAGCATAACTAGAATGGCACACCATTAAATATAATACATCGTGGGGCAAAATCAAGACAATTAAACATGCTATTTGGAAACTAAATTCGAATATGAGAGCAGTTCCTTTTAGGACCATGAAGAAAATGCAGTACCAAATTCTTGACATCTTTTTGTAACACAATGATCGGAACACCATTACGGTTTACAATTACGTCGTAGGGTCTCAAAGCAACAAGCCATTGATACTACATTTCGTATGAGGTCTCCAGTGTAAAATTGATTTACTTAAAACGGCAATTGCCAAAATAGAACTTAGATATAATATGGTTTGTGGGAGGATATTATAACATGCTTTTTAGAAACCAAAATAAAAGGAATCAACATATAAACCCAAGAGTAGTCCTTTAGAAACCTTAAATGAAATACAATATCATATTTTCAACATGTTATGATAACTCAATGTTTTAAACATCAGTATAATTTAAAATTGGACCGAAGGGTCTCAACAAAGCAACAAAGCCTTCATGTTGCATTTCTTTAAGGTCTCAAGTGACACATCATTACAATTTTAAAGCATGCAATTACTAGAATTACCCATCATTAAATATAATACATTTTGTGGGACAATCAAGACAATAAACCATGCAATTTGGAAACCCAATCCAAATGTGAAAGCAATCCCTTTTGAGACCTTAAACAAAGTGCAATATCAAATTTCTGGCATCTTTTCGTAACTCAATGGTTCCAAAGTCAATAAAGTTTACAACTGAACTTTAAGTTTACAACTGAACTTTAGGGTCTCAAAGCAACAAGTAGTTGATATTGTATTTCATTTAAGGTCTAAAGTTGGACATTGATTTTCTTCAAAAGACAATTACTAAAATGGCACTTCCTTAATGGGGCAAAATGAGGATATTAGAGCATGCTTTTCGGAAACCAAAATCGAAGGAATCAATATTAGAATCCCAAATTGGACCTTTAAAAACCTTAAAAAATATAAAATCAAATTTCTCACATGTTTTTGTGAGTCAATGGTTTGAGCATCATTATAGTTTAAAACTAAACCATATGGTCTCAAACTAATTCGGTCTTAATCTTGCATTTCCTTTAAGATCTCAAGAGGGACAATGATTTACTTAAAGGGACATTTTAAAGTATGCAATTACTAAAATGACACATACTTACATAATATGTGTTTTGGGACAAAATCAAGACATTTAGCATGCTTTTTAGAAACCAATATCCAAATCCAAAAGCAATTCCTTTTTAGACCTTAAACAAAATGCAATATTTGACATCTTTCTATAACTCAATGGTCTGAACATCATTACAATTTACAATTAAGTTGTAGGGTCTCAAAGAAACCAGTCGTTGATGTTGCATTTTGTTTAGGCCTTAAGTGGGACATTGATTTGTTTCGAAGGGCAATTACAAAAATGGAACTTCCTTTGTAACATACCACTCTCATAGAGCATATGCCAGAGCATATCGACGATTATTCAAGAAAATACTCTACGAGGATGGCACGTTAAGATAATCGAAATCATCTTACAACCACTAATTTATTTTGGTCCATTTCATTTACACATATGTTCAATCATAAATGTAATTGCACTTTAGAATTCACACATACATTACACAACAGTTGAGAAATACAATTCTTGATACAAAAATAACTAAACAAGTGTAGGTACAACTGATCCTAACCACTAACTCTTGTCCAACTGTAGTAGCTATACTCTAATTAGTCGAACTAGATCTCCTCTGAACCTGAAATCAACAATGTAATTTTGATGAGTTTGCGAACTCAGTGAGTGAACCATCATTGATGTATTCACTCATGTCAGATTCACAGAGACAAGTCATATCCTCCAGTATTGTATATCATATCACATTTCATCATACTTTATCAAGTACATCAAGTTTATCATACTTTCATAAGTATATCAGGTAAATTAGCATTTCATATCATAACATATCCTTATTAACTTATCAACTGTATTTCAAACAATTCAATAATTCATTTCAATTCAAAATACACATAAGGATGTATATGCAAATGCACATGTGACTCCATTCATTTTTACATTGTTGTGACCGAGCGCCTATTTACTGTCTTGTATCCATTGTGGGGCTCATTTCATATACTGTCTCACACTCATTATGGATACTGGGCTCATTAATAATTGAGCCTGTGGCTCTTTGTACACATTATTGAGCATTAAGCTCTTTTTCAAATTGGTCACTCCAGTCACAACTCCTTTATCCGATTATGCATATCAATGTGATGCATCATTCTATATGCCATATTTCATTACCCTTTCATTTCATATGAGCTTCTGTCACATGTATAAATTCATCGAATCTATGTTCAGCAGTTCACATTCAATTTCTCACACATTTAATGTTCCTTCTAGAATTTCACATCCAATTGTTCTCACATGTCATATTTATTTCGTCATTTCACATTCAATTATTCTCACATTTCATATTCGCATACAATTAACAAGCACTTCAAGTACAATCCCGAATATTGAACTCCTCGGACTATCAATGTCCAGAATTATCACAATTATATCGATAACAGCTCAATATCAAAAAGCTAATCACAAACAATTCAGTTATAGTGAGTAAACATCTAGGTTAACTCACAGTATGTTCTAAATAAGCTATTGTCTTAACGATCCAGCAATGTCTGGATGCTGATGTTCAATCTTGTGTATCTATCGTCATTTAGTACACACATATTTTACACATCAATAAGTTTTCAATCATATGATTATTCAATCATTCACACACACACAGACACACACACATATATCATGTTTCAATGCATGCTTAATTGAATTTCCTGGGTATGTATCCTTATTCACAATCCTTGATCATTCAAACACCATAGCTTGTATATAGCTAGTTTGCAATTAGGTTAATATCTTAAGTACACTTGATCATGCTCAATTCATCAACCATACATTCACTAACTCTTTTCTAGTATTATACATAATCACACAATATCACAATTCTCATTCAATCATTCCTAATGCATTATTCATATCCTTTGGTCGCATATGTATTCATAAGAACACTTTCATTTCCTTAACACTTATAAATTTCCAATTTAGATACATTGATATCAAACCATCTTTTACTTAAAGTATAACATCAATTAACAACCTTTATTTATCAAACACTTAACCAACTAATCCAACATCAAATTAGGTTCATTTTAAGAATCAGTCAAGTCTAAATGTACCATAGTAAAGTACCTTATCCTTAGTGAATTCAATAATCACACAAGACAGCATTTTCTTCACTTCAAAGTATTCCCACGATCATGTATAGCCTTCCCATGATCGTGGGATGGGTTATCCAAAAGTTCTCTTCCATTTTCCTTCAATATTTTTCCAGATTTTGACATCTTTATACCAAATGCAAAACATCTTCTTAATAGTCCATCAATTATACCTCAATTAGACCTTAATTATACTCAAATTCCTCATCAATTTCATCTCCAATAATAATTTAAAATTATTCAATTGGTAGCTCATGGATTGTTGTCTTTTATGCTTAAAGTCAAAACAGAAACTATCATTGAAGCATCATTTTCCAGAACTCATTTCATTTTCAACATCATACATATTTCATTCCAATTCAATCATCATTATCATTCTATTAAACCATGCTATAAAGATCAAATTTTTATTTACTTGTTAAGCTCAAATTCCTCCTTAATACATTAAGTTAACCTATCTCTCCATGCTTACAAGATCATCACAATTTCAAGGTAAAAACAGGTTAGTTTTTGACAACAAGATGAAGATAATAATAAGCTGGCTCTTTGGTTGTTTTGTGAAGGATAAAAGTCCGGCTTTGGTGTAGCAATTTAGTAAGATTAGACCAAAATACAGATATGTGTGTTAGGAGCAATTTCGGTGAGAGATCAACAGTACAAGCATCTCTGCAGAAACCTGCTTCATAAGGTACTAGGTGTCACTATGTTTCAAAGACATATGTCTTAAGGCATGTAAGCCATTTTCCCACTTAATATACTACCATTTGTCTCCTAGTTATTGGTCCATTTATCACTCAATAATTGATCTATTTTTCAATTAATTACTAGGTCATTTGCTACTCAAATTATAGGTTTAGTCATCCTAATTTTCTATTTGTCAATTAGTCTTACCACTTGACATTTTTCTAAGACTAAATGTACATATTAATTTATCCATCTACCAATTGTGACAATTGATTCCAAGTTGCTAATTATAACCCATTAATTCTTGTCAGCGATAAACCAAAGTAAAAGACATTGGAAAAGCACATTCATATTTTATATCACATTGATTTTAGTTTCATACATCGGAATATGTCAATTGAGTGCAATTTATCTAACTCACAATTCATGTGTATATGCTCATATTATGAATTTGGATACAATCATAAAATCATGTCATAAATGCACCAAATTAATTCTATATGATGCCACTCATGAGACTCAATAGTCTAACACTTTAATTCCATCAACAATTTGAGAGACGGGATATTACAATTCTTCCCCCTTTAATACATTTTGTCCTCAAAGTTTTTAATTAACTCACTCCACAGATGGGGTATTATTGTCTCATATTTTTCTCGATCTCTCAATTGACTTCTTCTCTCAAATGATTATACTTAATGTGATACTACTAATCATTCATAATATTGCCTAATAACAAATTTTTTAGTTAAAAAATAAAAGTAAAGATAGTATTAAAACTAAAAGAAGCAGACTAAAAGAGAAAAAATAATAGAATTTGAACAATACTGGCAAAATTAGAATTTCTGCGCTATCATATTTTAGAGCAGCAAAGCAATATTTAACATGAAAATCAAGAAAGCAAGCGAATTCAATTTAAAAGCAAAGATGCGCTCTCTGACTCTCTCTCTTTCTCCCCCTCAGCTCCACCCGGAACTCCTCTCTAGTGTTGTTCCTTGCATATATTCATACCAACAAACGCCAACTAACTTCGTTCTTTTGGTTTGCTCTTCTCGCTTCGTCGATGTCCTGAGCATTTTTTATATTTTATTTATAAAAAATAAATCCATTGGAGTTGTTGAATTATTGAAGAAACAGTACAGAGTTCAAAGGCTTCTTTCTCTACATTTCTTTATAGGTACTCTTATATATATATATATAATCTGTTAATACGAGAGCTCAATGTAAAAAAAAATACATGTTGGGTCTTTGAAATAGTTTGAATCATTTTGATAATAATAAGTTTGATTTGTTTTACCGAGAAAGTCTACGGTTTGAGTCCGTATAGTTTTAAAAAATGAAACTAAAATTTAAATATTAAAATTGTATCATTTTCAGTTTTTCATTATTTTATTGTTTGTTGTTTGTAACTGGCTTTTTGCGATTGCTTAGTTCATAAAAAAAAATTTATAATCAAATTATTTTTTAAGAGAGAATTTAAAATATGTTGAAACAACGAAAATAGAATATTATCGAAAGACAATCTTAGTATATATATATAATATATATAATAATAATAATAAAAAAAAAAATAGAAGAAGACGATGATGATTTCATTGAAATTCTATAAAATTTCAAAGAAACAAAATTTGCCTTTTAATTTCTCAGATCCCTTCATTTATCTGCTGAATGTCTTCTGGCTTGTTGTCAACTTAGGGTTTCCTTTAGTTTGTGTTAGTTTTAGTTGGGTATTGTCGACTTTCACATTGCGCTTACCGCTATTTGGCACTTTTCTCAGTACTTCCTGTTGTGGGTATGTGCTTGTTAGGACTCTGCTAAATTTTATAGTAGTTTGTACATGTTCATTTGTTCCTCAAGTATATGATGCTTCGTACGGTTCTTTTTCTGTTTCTGTTTCTTCTTCTGTTACAGCCATGTGGAGAACATAGCAGTGTCAAGTGGAATTTAGGTTGATTTTCATCAAAATGGAGTCTTGCAACTGCATTGAGCCGCAATGGCCAGCTGATGAACTTTTAATGAAGTATCAATACATTTCAGATTTCTTCATTGCTCTTGCCTACTTTTCCATCCCGCTAGAGCTCATTTACTTTGTCAAGAAATCTGCAGTATTTCCATACAGATGGGTGCTTGTCCAGTTTGGTGCTTTTATTGTTCTATGTGGGGCAACACATCTTATAAACTTATGGACTTTTACTATGCACTCGAGAACGGTGGCTGTAGTGATGACCACAGCAAAAGTCATGACTGCTGCAGTTTCCTGTGCAACTGCCCTTATGCTTGTACACATAATTCCTGACCTTTTAAGTGTTAAGAATCGAGAATTGTTTTTGAAAAACAAGGCTGCAGAGCTAGATAGAGAGATGGGCCTTATTCGAACACAGGAAGAAACTGGTCGACATGTTAGGATGTTGACCCATGAAATAAGAAGTACACTTGATCGGCACACTATACTCAGGACCACTCTTGTTGAACTCGGTAGGACATTAGCATTGGAAGAATGTGCATTGTGGATGCCAACACGGACTGGCTTAGAGCTTCAACTGTCCTACACCTTGCATCAACAAAATCCCGTTGGATATACTGTTCCTATCCAGCATCCTGTCATTAACCAAGTATTTAGTAGTAACCGTGCTGTGAAAATATCACCTAATTGTCCCGTCGCTAGACTACGGCCTCTTACTGGAAAATATATGCCTGGAGAGGTGGTCGCTGTTCGCGTTCCTCTTCTTCATCTTTCTAATTTTCAAATTAATGATTGGCCTGAACTTTCTACCAAGCGATATGCCTTGATGGTATTGATGCTTCCGTCAGATAGTGCTAGACAGTGGCATGTTCATGAGTTGGAGCTTGTTGAAGTAGTTGCTGATCAGGTAATAGCACACCCTACCGATTCTTGTACCACTTTTGTTAAATTTATACATATGAGCCTGTGAATGTGTGAAACAAGAGGGTTATAGCAAATATCAGAAAGAAAAAAAACCACTTTATTTCTCTGATTATATGTAATTTATACACGAGTATAACCTATTCTAATACTACTAAACTACTAGATTTTTTGTATATACTAACTTATCCAATCTATAGTATATCTTATCTTATCTACTAGAAGATAAACTTATATCTAGAAGATAATCTCGTAAGCTAACTAAACTTATCTAAAATAATTATCCAACAATACTAAACAAGGCTCCGGTAATATGCAGAAATTAAGAAAAAAAACAATAATAGAAAGAAAAGATGACTGACATTTTCCAGTGATGAGCATGCGGCTGGTCATTATCAAAGTGTCTTTACAAGAAGAGAGGTAAAAGTCTGCCATTTCAGTTGCTCTATTAATTTCTTCATTTCTCTCTTCTAAGGACTTCATGGCCAACTTTTCAACAGAAACCTGTTCATAAAATGAAGGACAATTTTGATATCTTAAGCGGGTAACATGTCTTTAATTGTAGCTTTACTGGTCATGTGTGCAAAGTAAAAATTATGTATCTAGGGCAGCTCATTATATAAAGAAAGCAAAAGAAACTTCAATCTCAATCACCTCAATGCTACATAACAGTTTGCCATAATCCAATTTGAGTTCTTCAACCTGAGAGTTATCACAAATAACCAATTGGAACCTTACTGAGAATATAAACAAACAGCAGCTTAAAATCGAGAAAAGAAACTAAAATCCAGCATTGCAACCTGCTTTGTTGTCTTTGGAACATATGAACCCACAACAATGAGCCCACCCTTTCTCTCGTTATTTATTCCTAAATCCATTGGCAGTATTGGAGCTTTTGGGATAATTCCAATTCGAGCAGAAACAAAACTGGCAGCAGTACGACACAAGAAAGATTTACCCCTTAATTCAGCCTATATAAAAAAGAAAATCAGTCCGAAAATCCTTCATAAACTCATAAGTACACAAGATTAACACGAAAAAAAGTGTTCAAGAGTAGCAAGACACATTGCCTGTATCATCCCAACTGAAAATACAGCCATGTCTCTTTCACTTGCTGCATTAACTATACATGTTGAGCCCTGTTTCAGCCAAAGCAAATGACATCATCATTAACAAAATAAATTTCTACACGTTCAACTCCTGGTGACCTAAAGAATTGACCATCGGTACACTGAAACCTAATATGGTTCAGGTTAGTAAGCATACAAGTGTACATAAAGAATTGATCATCAAAGAACAATGAAATAATGAGTATACAACGAAACTACTGAATGATTGTACCTTCGGTAAGCTACAGAGAAGCTCACAAACAGCAGCTGGTCCTCCTTTCCTCAAAAGTTCAATAGAGACAGACGAAACACTTGTCGCTGGAATCCTACCAACTGTTTTCTCCTCTACCCACTGAATAAACGCAGCAATGTGATATCATTATCAAACCCAACTTACTTTGCACCATTAATAACAATAAGAAAGAGATAAACCTCACGAAGGTTTGATGATTTATAACCGAAAGCAGCATCCTTAGCAAATTCTGTTTCACCTGCAGGGACCAATCTGAACACAACATGTGTTTAGTGTTAGGTGATGAGCACATTCTATTAAATTTCAGGATATGAGCATGAAGAAAAACTTACATATCAGAATCTGCAACATAATGTATATCTTCAATAGTGTAACGACCTCCTTGAAGGAAAAAGGGGCATATGATCCATGCATCCATCTCTCCGAGTACTGAGGTTGCTGCATCTGCTTCCTATTAAAGCATGCTTCAATTATAATGTAACCAAAAAGTTGCCCCAACTACCTTTTCTCAAATTATAACTATGATGGTGATCAGGGAAATCATCGTTATAACCCTCCTTACCAGATTTTTTGATATCAGTGCTCTCTAATATTTCATATTGTTCATCACACAATTTGAGACACAGAAAAAGACTCTCTCTGTTATTTTCTATTGAATGTTTCACTAATATTTCTCAGTGATCTATATGGTTAACATATTTTTAAGAGGACTTTAACAGGAAAATCATCAAGTGAAAGAGCTGAAGTAAATCAATTTTCATTGAATCCCAAGAAGAGTTGATGGAAGGAGTTGATCAATAACTTTTCATATACATTAGGAAGCATATAGGAAAAACTAAAAACTTATTATTTTACCTGTAAAAAAACATAAAAACAATAGGACATTATTGAATGCTAATATATTAACAATAGGACACTGTATTGTTAAGTTCAACTCGGTTTGGTTTCACTTGGTAGCAGTTCCTACGGTATATTTAAATACCCTAGTCCTTGCTATTTGATACCATTTGAGGGTCACAATCTTTACCTCAGGAAAATGACCACGTAAGGTTGAATCCCCTCTTAAGACAACCGTGTATTTAGTGTTCTTTAATGTTTTCGCAGCAGCAGCCAGGTTAGTGCAGATATCTTGTATCAATGCACCGGCCTGTGAGAAATGGCTAATTATAAGTATGAAAAAAATAGATTGTAGCCAGCAAACAACGTGAATATCTGATGAGATTTTTCGTCTCCATCGTCATATAAAGATCCTCAAGAATTGATGAATTATAAATGTGAAGAAAGCTCTATACCTTCCCAGAACTTAATGACCTGGAGTTTGTCAAAATGAAAAAGCACATAGGCTTTTTCTTAAATTGCTCAACAAGAGACTCAATGCTCCTGCAAAGTAAAAGAAACAAAAGGTTCAAGCTTCAAAATAAACTTTGAAGAGTCTCTATTCCTGTAGAGATATGAATCAAGGCTCCCTATCAAATAGATGGGGTTTCCATAGAAATTAAAGATATTGCTTTCCAACCAGGAATGCAAAGATAAAACTTCTTGCTTTCGGAATGGTTTTCATGTAATCAAACTAAAACAGTAAATACTAGGTGCAGAATACAATTTTTGAAGAAAGAAAAGAGATCACCATTCAGTTAGCACTTCAATATCATGAACAGTTTGTGTTCCAGTTGGATCATCATCCAAAACAATCAAGGTCTTTGAATTGCTCTTATTCAAACTGTGTATATCCTTTACAGGATCCAGTGGCCACTCAGGTGGAAGAGATTGCAAGGCAGCATCCTTCTTAAGAACAGTGCGCTTCCCTTCAACTTTAACTCCTGTAAGTGTTTCATATACCTGTAGAAGTATGAGAAATTTTACTTGCACCTGTAACTTTTTGCATTGATCATTCCTTCCTACTCCTTTCATTGAGCTATTAATGCATGATTAACATACCTTGACCACGCCAGCATCATCTTGTCGACCCCAGCCAGCAGCGGACCCTGATATAGATGAAATTGATGTATTTTAGCACCAGCAACGCAAGCTGATAATAGAAGGGCATACATACAAAGCCCACGCTGTTACATTGTCCGTAAATGGAACCACAATATCCCTTTTCAAAATTAAAAAACCATTTATCATGCTGCATTTTTCAGAAAAATAAACGCTCAAAAATATTCAAAGTTAAATGCATATTATTTAAAGATTTTTCCTATAAAAAATCAAACTCTAGAGACCTTATTTAATGCTATCCTTATATATGGAGGATAAAAATCAACGACACTCTGATAGAGGGCTGGAAGTTAAAGGTCAATAATAGGAAAAATCTAATAATTTTCGAAGAGCAAGGATCTCACTCGAAGAAGAATTAATAGCCAAGGGAGAATCTCCAATAATGAAATATTTGAATTGATTTTCAATAAGTACTACATACTGCCCATAGCTATTTATAGGATAGGATAAACCCATGACTCCCTAAAAACTAGTTAACAAACTCCGAGATCCAGGAGTAACAGATCTGGATTTATTAAAAATAATCAGTAACAAATCACTACTCACTAAGCCCCTACTTAATAGGAACAATGAAACAAATGACGTAATAAATTGAAAACAAATTCTGCAGATAAGAAGATAAAATCAGGTGCTGGTAGAAAAGATAAAATCAGATGCTTGACACATATGACCTCTTCTTCCCCTGATATGTAATTATGGGCTTATCGTTTCTCCCTTCTTGGAAAGACACCTTGTCCTCAAGGTGAAAATGAGGACATTGTTCAGCAATAAGATCATAATCTTCCCAAGTTAACTCTTCAAGTGGACATCCTTTCCAAACAACAAGTAATTCCAAAATCTGTCCACCAGTCCAGCTGTGTTCTAGTACACAATCAGGCTGTACTAAGAGTTCCCAGTCATTTGAAATTGGGAGACGAGCTGGTGAAGTTGGGGGCGAAATCCCATGTGCAGGTCGCAACAGTGAAACATGGAAGATGGCATGGATTTTTTGCACTTGGTGGCTCCAACTCATAGGCCACAGTACCGATCTTCTTTAGGACCTTGTACGGCCCAAAGTACCTAGGAAAAAGCTTGTCAAAATGTCGCTTGGAGAGTGATTTCTGTCTGAAAGGTTGGATTCGCAGCCATACACAATCTCTAATGTCAAAGGAAAGCTCTCGTTGGTGCTTGTCTTGTTGAGCCTTTACGCGAGACTGCACTCTAGTGAGATTTTCTTTCAAAAGTTTCAGCATAGCATCTCGAAGCAACAGCTGGTCTTCCAGTTCAGCATTTGATGTTTCACCCTTCAGGAAATGATGCAGAGGTGGAGGATCCCTACCATAGACAATCTTGAAAGGTGTTGTACTAGTGGAAACATGAAAACCAGTGTTGTATGAATATTCTGCCCAGCATAAAAAAGAATTCCATTTCTTTGGTTGTTCATGTGCAAAGCATCGTAGGTAAGCTTCCAAATACATGTTAACCACCTCCGTTTGACCATCTGTTTTGAGGATAATAGGAAGTGCTTATTCTCAACTAGGAAGTGCTCATTCTCAACTTGGTTTGGCTAAGGCGAAATAATTCCTGCCAGAAAGTGCAGCCACTATTTTTGCTGCAAATGGACGGGAGAGAAGTAAAAAATGGCCATACTTACTAAAGCGGTCAACCACTACTAGGATAGTGTCAACCCCATTAGACTTGGGCAAGCCAACCACGAAATCCATTGAGATATCTTCCCAAATCCCCTCCGGAATAGGCAGAGGATGCAAAAACCTACAGGTGCGAGGGTTTCATACTTGTTCCGTTGGCAAATCAAACATTGTTGAACATGAAGTTTGACATCCCTCTTCATGTGAGGCCAATAGAACTGATCCGAAAATAACCTCCATGACCACTAGTAGGAGTCTCCAATGCCTCGGCTAACAAAGTAGCCCTTAAGTGAAAAATAGAAGGAATAACCAACTTGCCTTTATAAAAGAGTTTATTGACTGACCACTGAAATTAAAGTGTGAAGATGAATCTTTTTGCGGGTCAGTCGTGAGCTCTTAGTGTAATTATCCAGCAGATTAGCTTCCTGCAAATCTGAATAATCCAGAGGCACAGTCATAATTAAATTAAAAAAATCAACTTCTCATGGTTTCCGAGAGAGTGCATCAGCTGCAGTATTGTCCTTCCCAGCCTTGTATAATATAGTGAAATCAAAAGGTAGCAATTTTAGGATAAGCCGTTGTCGAGAGTTTGTAAAAATCCGCTGCTCAAGCAAGTGTTTAAGACTGTTGTGATCAGTTGTAACATAAAAATGCCTGCCAAGTAAGTAATGTTTCCACTTTTGAACAACAAGAACCAAAGCCAACAATTCTTGTTCATAGGCAGACTTGTATCGGTTGCAATTGGCAATCCTTTGTTGAAATAAGCTATAAGATGATTCTGTTGCATCAATACAGCACCAACTCCTTCCATAGAGGCATCACATTCAATAGTAAAGGATAAAGAAAAATTGGGTAACTTTAGAACTGGTACCGTCGTTAGTGTTTCCTTAAGCTTCTGAACGGCAGCTTCAGCACGATCATTCCAACAAAAGGCATCTTTCTTAGTGAGATCAGTGAGTGGCTTGGCAACAACACCATAATTCTGCACAAATCTCCTATAGTACCCTGTGAGACCAAGAAATCCTCGGAGCTCCTTAATAGTTGTGGGAGAGGGCCATTGTTTCACAGTATCAATTTTCTCATGATCAACACTCACTCCTTCATTAGATACTAAATGTTCCAAAAAATTCACTTGTTGGAGAGCAAATAAACATTTTTTTCCGTTTGCTAAAAATCTATAAGTGCGTGGTAATTTAAAAAACCAACTCTAAGTGAAATTTATGAAGGTGAAGAGAGGGAATATAGACAAGGATACCATCAAAGAAAACTAAAACAAAACGCCTTAAATATGGATGAAAAGGTCATTCATTATCCCTTGAAAGGTCGAGGGTGCATTAGTGAGGCCAAAGGGCATAAAATAGATTCATAATGACTAGAATGAGTTCGAAAGGCTGTTTTGTGAATATCTTCTAGTTGCACTTGAATTTGATGATAACCAGAACGGAGATCAATCTTTGAAAAATAAGCTGCACCATTCAGCTCATAAAGTAATTCATCCACATTAGGTATAGGATACTTATCAGGCACTGTAATGTGATTGAGCTCCCTGTAGTCAATGCACATCCGCCATGAACCATATTTTTTCTTCACCAAGAGCACTGAACTTGCAAACGGACTCAAACTTGGCCTTATAAAGCCTTTAGACAGCAAGTCAGTCACTTGTTTCTCAATCTCATCCTTTTGAAAATAAGGGTACCTATAAGGTCGAATGTTGGGAGGCTGTGCATTGGGATGAAGCACAAAAGCATGAGAGTGAGAGTGCACGGGGGGAAGTGATCTAGGTTCTGCAAATAAATCTGAAAATTCTTGTAAGAGGCTTTGCACATCAGTGAGCGAGCTAGCTAAGGCGTCTCTAGACTCATCTTGTTTAGCTAAACTTTTAAATTTCGTTGGAGATGAAGAATCACGAGCAACTCCTTGGAGTTTATACCTCTTTCCATTAACCCAAAAAATCATAAACATTTCCTGCCAATTAGCTTGCACTGTATTCAAAGAAGCTAGCCACTTAATACCCAAAACCATATCTGATCCAGCAATGGCAAAAGGATAAAAGTCACCAATAATGTTTAAATCTTGTACCTAGATGTGCAGCTGCCTACAAATCTTATTGCAACAGATGAGACTCCCATTACCAATTTGAACACCAAAAGGGTTATCGATTGAGCGGGTAGCTATAATTTAGAGAGAAGAGACTCGGATATAAAATTATGAGTGGAGCCACAGTCAACTAGAATTAAAAAGTCCCTCTGTTTCAGCGTTCGCTTCAACTTCATAGTTGTGCCCGATGTTTGGCCCAAAAATGCATGGAAAGAAATTTCAACATGCATCTCTGATTCGATTTCGTCATCTGCATCAGATTCAATCTGGTTTATGGGCTCCTCTTCCTCAGTTATTTCCATGATTTTGAGTGACCCAGACTTGCAGCAGTGACCAGGCTGAAATGTCTCATTGCATCGATAACATAAACCATTATCTCGCCTCCTCTATTTCACTGTATCCCATGAGCTAGTTTTCAGATTCCACCTTCATCTCGTCTGGTGTCTGGTAGTAGCGAAAGTATTTTCCAGCTTTTAGAATCCACCCTCTCAGATCACCTCCTTCAAATTTGGGAAATTCGATCTTCGTGCTTGGACGCTTTGATGGATTTTTGAGAAACCAAGGCAGGTCATATTCATCTTCATCATCTGAATTTCGAACTACTATTTTGCCTTTCTCTCGATTACCATGACTACATTCAAGTTGGGGGTTACTGTTGGAAGAAGCCTTGAGAGCAGCCATGTCAGCATTGAGGGTGCCTAACTAAGCAGCCAAGTCAGAGAGCTGCTGAATAACAGCTTCAGGCAAGGCTGGATTTGGGTGTTGTGGATCAGGCACAGTGGAAGAAAGTGGGTTTTGTGGATCAGGCATATTGGAAGAACGTGTAGAAACCATCTTGTCAACCTGCTCTGATACCAAATTGATAGAGGGCTGGAAGCAAAAGGTCAATAATAGTATAAATCTAATAATTTTCTAAGAGCAAGGATCTCACTCAAGGAAGACTTAATAGCGAAGGGAGAATCTCCAAGAATGAAATCCTTGAATTGATTTTCGATAAGTACTACATACTGCCCATAGCTATTTACAGGATAGGATTAACCCATGACTCCCTAAAAACTAGTTAACAGACTCTGAGATCCAGGAGTAACTGATCTGGATTTATTAAAAATAATCAGTAACAAATTACTACTCACTAAGCCCCTACTTAATAAGAACACATGAAACAGATGACATAATAAGTTGAAAACAAATTCTACAAATAAGAAGATAAAATCAGGTGCTGGTAGACAAGATAAAATCATATGCTTGACACAGGTGACCTTTTCTTCCTCTGATATGTAATTATGGGCTTATCAAGGACTGAATTTGAGTATGATCTTATATTTTACTCAAGTGAAGAGGCACCGTAGGATGAAGAAGATGGATGTTTCGTGGCCATTAAGGTTCCAAAGTATGAGTACATTGATGGGGCAAAGACCATGAATAACAACATTTAGACGTTGAGGTCGACTCTAATCAATCTGGGGAGAATGATGCAAAATAAAAAAGAGTTGTCAGTTAAATTTTTCTAATTAGAAAGGAAAATGTTTCTATTTTATTTGTTCTTATTAGTTTAGGGTTTAAGTCTATTAAAGAATAACATAAATCCTTATAGAATCCTATTCTGATTTTGGAAGTTTAGTGAGTTTTCCTATTCCATTAAAGTTATGATTCCAATAATTTTTCTATCTATATAATTAATCTTTCAATGAAAAAAAGCCTAAATTTTTTCTACAAACTTTAGCTAGTCAACTAGAAGGTTTGGTGATGCTTTCTTCTAAGAATGATTCTTATATCCTAAGAGTAATTCCTAGTATTCTATCTTAGGAGTGATTCCTAAAAGTCTTCATTGTTCCTTTCCTCCACGAAATTTCCAGCGTGCAGCCTAAGTTTCCAGCAACCCAGTTCTGAAGTCTCAACAACTGCTACTAAAATTTGACTTGAAATCTGAATTTCCAGCAGCCTAACAACACCCAACAACCCAGATTTCTAATTTTGTTAATTTTAGTTACTATTTTGATATTTCTTTTATTCATATATATCATCCAACAGTAACTCTTCCAAAGATTATTTATTCATTTCATATATATTGTCTTTCTTTTCACTCAGTCATTCTCTCCTCCAAGCTTGCCAAGAGAGTTCATCACATACAGTAAACTACAATCAGTTAAAGAAAGCTTTACCTCCTCCAATGACAACAAGTTTCATCAAACCTCCGTGGTAGTAATGTCTATACAATTTAAGTATCTGATCACGCAAATTTATCCCTTTCTCCAAAGCATCAGCAAGGCTCTTCTTGCTGCCTTCAGTAAAACCAAGAGTATCACTGAAATCCATATATAGCAATAGACAAACACCAAAAGGAAGCACAGTTGGAGCAACCTACCCCAAAAGAATCTCCGAAATGGATGACCAGGCACAGATGTATGGCATTGAAGTTGTTGAAGGCGGCAAGCATCATTTTGCAAAACCTGATTAAATTCTGTAATCATTTTGATTCACATGTTCATCCTCAGGCAATGAATAACATGCCAGTAACACAATGAGCATCTAAAGCAAACAAAAAGATGGTCAACTTTTATAAAGAAAATAGAAAAACAGAAACATGTCATATACCAGAATCAACAGCAAGTATTTCCCTTTCCATGGCCTCCATTTTCACCAGAGGTGAAATAAAAAACTGAGAAAATCTGAAAAAGCAAGACAGCCTATAATCAAAATCTATGGTATACCCGTAATGCTTAGAGACAGGATTATTCATAAGACAGGTGGCAAGAAGGATATCCTATGCACATTAAAGTACAAAAGCAGCAGACATGAAATTAAATGTTAGTCATTTATTGCATTACTCAAGATCTTAAAGAAATAAACAGACAGCTAAATTCATATCCACATTAAGATTCATTTTTTATCCCAAATATATATCTGCAGTTTGAGAAAAATATACATGAAAATTCAGAACGAAATCATTTCTACCCATATGAAGAATTGACCTAGCAACAAGTTTTCTACATCATGCTTTGTCAGGAAAAATGAAACAGATAGTAACATCTTCAAACATCAAATGTGAATAGTATTATAGAAGACCAATTTGGCAGTCAACCATTGAGATAAGTATGATCAGAACACTCACAGGTAGATGCAAGAGTAAAGAGAGGACCAAAGATTGATTATCAAATTTTTATCAATTTGTTTATTAAATCACCTTTTCAAGGCACCCTTAAGAAACTCGGGTTTGACTTCAAAATGGTAGCAGGTATGCTCAGTCTCAGTGTATGCATTTGATGATCCTCCATGCTTGGACAAATAATTATCATACTAGCAAGAGGAAAGAGTCAAACTTGTAGCCCTTTCTTTTACATTGTCCTTTACAAGAAGAAAATTAGCTGCAACATTCATGTGTTATAGACTATTCACACAAGTTTATTTCACCACATACTTTTGCCCACTTTTCTTCATACAAACATATGAAAACGCACACATGTTCCTCCATATGGTTTCTCCACATACGACTGAGAAAAATATTGAAGCTTGGTGGTCCTTTTGTGACTCAATAAGACAATGCAACTTTGCTTCTCAAACCACCAGTAATCTAATCTGTCATTTCCAAAAGGATACTTCTAATTCTTATTTGGTTCAAGCATCAACCGTTTAAGGGACTGTATTAGTTTTTCCTTCTAGTTTCTTTTAAAGGGGAAAAAAAAAACACACATGTCATTCCTCCACATTGTATTCTCTTCTGATCCATAGTGCAAAAACATTGTAAGGATAAGAAGATGATAGACAAACCTCATTTTCATCAGGAAAACTAATACTTCCCATGAATAGCATATGCTCTGTAAAAACATACAATTAAGACGAAGATCAAAATAAGGTGACTTCTTGTTAACAGTGTTGAAACTAATAGGTAATGCAATCATCCAAACACTAAGGTCCAAACATTAGATTTAGAAATGATCAGAAGAGTAGGC